>CM041779.1:181435416-181802572 GCA_023374045.1 Limonium bicolor | reverse complement strand
TGGTGTAGTATCAGCGATAGACGCTGAGTATGCCGGGCCTGGACCCTAATGGTCACTTGTCATTTTAAACCATCTTATTATTAGATTGGTTTCATGCTTTTCCTTTTTACAGTTATAATCAAACTGAAGCATAAATGTATAATATATTTATCAACCATCCAAATATCCATAATCATTTAACCGTCCATCCAATCCAAACATTCATTTAATATTCCATACAACATTTATATAATCGAACGTATCGAGAAATAACAATATAATGTACAATGTACATTCGCCGTAGCGTACAGTTTTCATTTTTAATTTACCTTAGCCTTGTAGGCTCCATCCAACCATCAACACATAATAAAATAACCACAAGTATAACAATGAACAACAAAGCGAAACAACGAGAATAATAAACAAGTATTAAGTCTCGTCCATAGTATTGTTCGCCACTGTATAAGTCTCAATTGTTTTAGTTGTTCAGTTATACCTAGTGACAGTGTCTCGTTAAAACGACATGTCTCTAGTTACCCATATATTATGGCGGGTCACCCACGCAGTAGCCACTGCCAACGTAGAGTCTCCGACCAACGAGCCATTCTAGCTCACGGGAATTTTTCTTGATACTTACGGACCCGTACGCGGACATCCTGGTATCGTTTTTGTGATCACACAGCGCGCACCAAGAGCCACATCCTCTGGCTTTACTTCTTCCATTCCATTAATTAATTAATTATACCATCGCATCGCATTACCAAATTTTCTAACACAGCAGACTAAGGTCATTAGTCCAATCCGGAGTCTGTAAACTCGGGATCCAGTGCTAGATACAAGAGCGGCGTATAGAATGGCCAGTGCTCCGTAAAAGTCTCAGATATATGTATATGTTATTATCATAGTGCTACAATACAACTTTTACTTACGTTCCTTATATTTCATATAAGATAGCACCATAGCCGCTAGTTCGTTTTATATATATAGGTTCATATATACGAACCAATACTGTTAACTCAACAACAGTAGATGATAAGCAGCTATAAATATACAGCTCATGCATATTAATATCACATCCAGACAACCATCTTACACAAATCACAGCTCACACCACCACATACAAGTTATATCAACCCAAATCCAAGCCCAAGGAGCAACCTTAGGACAACTCGGATCACAACCCCTTTACATACCGTTCACCCTGACTGTATTACGGTGGAGTATGAATCAGCAAGATCCTACGCTCCGTGTAGTCCGTTAGCTCGTCAAGCGTCCTTGTCAGAAGTATACTCTAAATGGTAATAAAACTATAAGTCAGTCTCCATGACTAACTACATCCGGTATCTCCGAATAATAAGTAACCCCGACAGTTCACCCCTGTTTTCTACATTGTTGTTACGGTTTTCTCTAAAACAGACGGTTTGTTACGTAAAACTCATACGTCATACTTTTCAACTGTTAAGTTTAATTCGTCGTATTTCTTTTAAATCTTATCCACCATCTAGTTTAGGTATATAACCTATAGTTGCATGTATGCATGCATGATTATTTTATATTGTATTATTTTTTTCCATATTGTATTATTTTCCCACCATTCCTTATCATACCATGTATTAATTAATTCATTATCTTTAGCAATTAGTATTTGCAATCCCAAAAACTCATAACATATAGTTTGTAACTATATTTTTTTTTAAACAACCACCACCATTAAATCATATGGTTTCCAAAATATATGTCCACCTTATATACATTATCCTTGTGTATGTATATATTTACCACGTAGGTAAGTTTCATAAGCTTAATAAACTCTTATATTTCATGTTACTTTTTATCATCTTTTTGTTAGATGATTACCCATTAGTTTGTATCATATTGTACAACTTCTATTAGATTATTATCCTAACTGTAGCCATTTTATGTTGTATATTACAACTCCTATGGTTTATTCCATACACACCTTAGTTTATAAATCCCATTTATTTATAGTTTGTCACATTATTTTATGTGAGTCCCTTCCTTATATTAATTCCATTAAACCACCTTAATACCATATAATTGTCATAACATTTATGACATTGTAGACCATAGTCCAAATTCATTTTCCAACTCTTATTAATTCGGTATGGCCCTTAACTTATTTAAATTCCGTTTGACCACAATAACATTATGTAATGTTATACCATATTCTAATATCATTTGATATGATATTTTTATTTCCCTTAACTTATAACCTATAGTTCTTTTATACAAAACTATTTATTATTGCCTCTTAGGCACCATAAGAAAATCTTATTCTTTTCCATAAACCATAGTTTCCTTAATTTACAAAATCACCCATAATTTATACCATGTTATATATTCCATTTAATAACACATTTCTAACTTATAAAAGAGTATAACCTATGGTTATTTTTTTTAAATTTCGAACAGCCCTTGTGCTATTCTATAATTGCCATTTGGCCCTATTTAATAACACATAGTTCTTCCATATCATTAAAACATATTTTATACACATATCTTAATAATTCTCTTAATAGTTCTAAAAATCTCCAAATCCCACCAAAGGGTTATAAATATCCTTATTAACCCATATACTTTTGATATTTATCATTCCACCACTCTATTTTTCTCCAAAGTGTCATAATGACATTATAGAACTTATATTATTCATATATAGTTTATTTTAATTCCAAAATCCACCAAATAAATTCCTAAAAATTCCTAATAGCCCATGGGTGTTTAAAAATACCATTTTACACCCTTTATTTTCGGTAATAACATATTTACCACATATGTTATGAAATATTACCATTTAATACATAACTTATTATAAGACCTTAAATAAGTTACCTAACTTATTTATTTTGGTCAAACCTAGCATATGGTCAAGGTTGACCTCCTTAATATTTCCTTGACCATTAATTCCTTATAATTACGGTTTAGTACCCAACTTTTAGAAATTACCATTTAACCCCAAAACTTTATAAAATCTTATAAACTTTATTTTAACTCCTTTTTAACTCTAATTTTCGTCCTTATTATCCTAAAGCCCCCAAATTTAATTTAATTACACTATAACCCCTTATTCATTTCGGTAATAATTATAATACCACCTAAACTTAAATAAAAGCTTGTAAATGCATAAATAAAATGGCCTAAAATACATGGCCTTATTACAAACATTGTCTTGCAAAATAAATTACACATAAATGTCCCAAAATACATATAAATTTTCGGCCTCACCATATATTCTTCATCATTATTTACCAAACTTCCACATAATGTCTAAATTTGACAATTATGCTTGTTTAATTAGTTATAAAATTTATTAAACCATTCCTTAAACATTTTAAGGTCAAACAAGACCTTATTTTACCCTTCACTCACGGCAATTTAATTAGGAGTAGTTTAAGAACACATTAACTTAGCAAAGTTAATGTTTAAGTGATTTATACCTTGATTTAGCTTAGGTAATCCTGTTTGGTTCGGCCACCTTAAGTAGAAATTCTCCACAGTTTTGTTTTACATGTTTTCAAACAGAAAACAAGGCCTAGTTAGTCTCCAAGAAAGATCTAACCATAAGAAGTAATTAATGTAAGATTTAAGGCAAAAATCACCTTAAAATGCAAGGAGAGTTCAGATGGTTTCGACCTGAATCAAACACCCACAAGGTGTTAGATCCACCATATTGACTAGGAAATAGCTAGATCTCGAAATGCTACCTTGTTGTTAGGTTTTACCTTGGAAAATGCCTTAAAAGAGGGTATTTCCTTTGGATCTCGGCCATCCTTGCTCCAAATGGCTAACCAACAGATTCCACATGAAAAGGAGAAGAATATGAGGCTAGACCAAAGTTTCACAGCCGCCGCTTGAAGGGAATCAAAAGTTATGAGCTTAAAGCACATTTTTACCTTAAAATGAGATTTCGAGCAACCTTGGTCACTAAACTTGTTTCATTCGAATTTGACTGATGTTCTAACCTTAGAACACTGAGAATAAGCCATAGGAACTGATTAGTCACGAGATCTAAGCATAGGTGGTGAAGAGATGAAGAAAAAGAGTCAAAAACAAGCCTTAAACCATCATTTGGAAGCTTAGAAGTTGGATCTACCTTCTTAGCTGAGGAGCCACGGTTGGGAGAGCTTGAGAGAGTCTCAAAGGGGAGCTTCACCGATTGGAATGAAGCTAGGAGAGAGAGATTGACTAGAATTGGTATTATTAGGTTAGAAAATGTTATTTTGATTAGTTTTATTGTCACATTATTGGTGGTGACTCATCAAGGGGATAGGAGGGGACATGAGGTCGGCTGGTGGCTGAGAAAGGAAGGCTCCACCGAATTTTGAGGCTGGTGAGTCAAATAATGGAGTTAATGGAGTGAATAAACAATTATAAAGCAAAAGTTAGTCCTTAATTTAAGGAAGCTTTTGGAATCTTGCTTATTTAATGTGCAAGTCACGAAATGGGAGCCTCCTAAGCTTGTATATGTCGAACTTATATGGTCTAAGGGGTCAACTTTGACCTCTTGACCAATCTTAGTCAATGTTGACTCTGTGGGCCCCCTTTTAGGGTTTTATTAATATTTTAATATTATATTTGTAAAAATTTGTAAAATTTGGAATTAAATTCCTAATATGATATAATGTGATATAATATCATATTTAAAGGTATTTACAACCTTTTAGCCCATTAAAAACCAATACAGAAGACAATTCACAAAAACGTGCTTTAAGGAGTTTTAGCGCACATTTTGTTTGCCTGTGGTTTCTGAGCTTATTTTTCTTTGACAACGGTTTTGTTGTGTCCCTTACATGATATTTGATCATGTAATTCAATTTTATATCATTTAGAGGTCATTTGATTTTTAAGGTTTTCCTAGAGCACCTTTTTGCCCTTTTTGACCTTGAAGCATGTAAACGCTTTTTCTTTGTGTTGGAGTGTTGTCCAATGGTTATAATATGTTTAATATTATGTTAATAGACTTAGGACAAATTTTTTTAGGTCCTAAGAAGTTCATTTGGGTATTCATTTACCCTTAACAGTCAAGGGTGCAACATCTGTTTTATGTTGACCACTGTTGTTCTCAGTTGACTTATAAGGCATGTTCAGGCCTTAATTAATGTGATTAAATATTTAATCTATGTTTAATAAGTTTGGGGTATTTCACCCCTCATATACGAAAAATAACCCTCCCACATAGTGGAAAGTGGTTTTTTCTTTTTTCCTCATTTGTACATTCTTGTCTTCTTTCTCTTTTCACTTTTTCATTCTTCTCTTCTTTTATCCTAGGTGTGGCCGGCTGCTATGTGTGTGGGGGAACATTTTGAATTTCAAGACTTAGTATTAAGGCATTAAGTTTGTGCACTTGTGACTTTATTTATGTGTTAGGTGGTAACATGTGTTATTAGGTATTAAGGTGTGTATATAGGTGGTTGTAGTGTTTAATATTTTGTTTGTCTATATAAAATGTTTTATATATATATTAATGGGTAATATTATATGATATTTAATACATGTACTAACGTGTTACATGTAGTATTGATTTTAGGAGTTGATTTCTCCTTAATAATCTTCTCTCTTTGGTTAGAGATTTAATGTATAGTTTGGTGTCCATTTTGGACTATATGTTTTATACACTAATGTTTATAATGAGTATTACTCATTTGATGAATATTTGGTAATTATAACCTTCATTTGATTTAATTCCTTATTAATTAAGGTAATTAATGTTTGGGGTATTTCAGGAACCCTTTGCCCAACTCACGTCTTATCAGGGGAGTACTAGTTCTCTCAATACTTTAACGATGCTAACAACTTTTTGTACTCTATGTTTCGTGCTTCGAAATGGTCTTCTGTTTGTTTCCCATTGGGTTTTGCTTTGAACAATGAGGACATTGTCCTACTCAAGTGTGGGGGAAACGAGCTTTTCTTTTTGTGAACTTCTCAATCTCCTTATACATATCTATTGGTGCCATAAAGAAGTTACATTTATATTAAGCAAGTCTTTCCATGAATTCTTAGAACTTTCTACCAAAATTTTCAAACATTTCTCTCTTGAGAGCATTAATTGCGGTGCTTCCATAAATCCCTTTCTTGGTGAATTTTTATTGCTTAGGGGTTCTTTATAATCTTCTCATCTAGGGATTGCTAGGGGGTGTTTCCTCGTGGAAATTTTTAAAAGGACTTGAGAGACACCATAGGTAACCAACAAATGAGAGTTGAGTGTTTTGTAAAGCAACGCAAAATGCCAAAGGTAGAATGCCAAATTATCTCTTCTCATCTCTTGTTGCAAAGTAATCAAATGCAAATCTCTATTTTTCCTTTTGTTTTTTCCTCAATTCCCATTCTTGAGAGAAGTTGGCCATGGTAAAAGTTCTCTAAGTTTCAAAGATCTTTAAGCACTTGGAAACACTCTAGATCATACCCCGAAGCTCTATATTTTTATTTGCCCTAAGCACACCCATGTCACAATGAGAAGGTTGGTTGCACTCCTCTTGAGATTTTTCACAATTTTGCTCACCTAAATTCAAGAATTCATCTAAACACTTGCTTGCTATAATGTTCCTTCTTGCTATGGGTTCCTAGATAATTTTGCTTGAGGACAAGCAAATAGATAAGTGGGGGGAGTTGAGAAGTGGTGAAATAATGCTATTTTAAGAGCTTCATTCACCTTCATTTTATTGGGTGCATAACTTATTTCACCACTTAGTATAGTGTTTTTGTGATCAATAGTGAACTTATAGAGTTTGATCTCCTGATAGGTAAAAGCTCATTTTGAGCATACTTTTGGGTTCTTTTTTATCTAGTGGCATGCATCAACAGATTCCCCATCTCTCAAGCTTTCCAACGCCACAAACGGGGAGCAATTCCGAGCCACAACGAAGATTCTAGGCCCCGGTAAAGTTAGAGCAAATCTCTGGAGCAAGACCGACCCACAGGACCGACCCACTCTGGGTCGGTCGGATTGTTCATTCCGGGTGTCCAAGCTTCTGGAATCGGCCGACCCATCGTTCGTACTTAAATTACTCACGTGCCTTCTTCTTCGGAGACCGTCCGACCCAGTCTGGGTCGGTCGGACGGAAAATTTGCCCAGATTTGCGTTTTTAAGAGCTGATTTTTGGGACTCTCCTCTCATTCTACACAACACACACCCAGAGCCTGAAACAAGGAGAGAGAGAGAGAGAGAGAGAGGCGAGAGAGGCGATTTTGAAGGAGAAAGAAGAAGAAGAAGAAGAAGAAGAAGAAGAAGAAGAAGAAGAAGAAGAAGAAAGAAGAAGAAGAAGAAGAAGAAGAAGAAGAAGAAGAAGAAGAAGAAGAGAAGAAGAAGAAGAAGAAGAAGAAGCCTCTCCTCCTCGAAGAAGATCCGATAAGAAGAAGACCTCCTCCGAAGAAGAAGAAGAAGAAGAATCCTAAGCCTCCTCCTCCTCCTCCTCCGAATCCTCCTCCTCCTCCTCCTCCTCCGAAGAAGCCTCCTCCTCCTCCTCCTCCTCCTCAGGAAGAAGAAGAACTCCTCCTCCCCTCCTCCTCCTCCTCCTCCTCCTCCAGAAGAAAAAGCCTCCTAAGAAAGCTCACCTTCTCCAAGCTCAACCACCCTCCAACAATGGCTTTCTCTCTCTCTCTCTCTCTTATGTATCTCTATGGCTGAGTAGAACTATTTAGCACTTTGGGATGGGGATTTGAACTTGAATCCCCCAACTAGCTTGTAAACCCTTACTTCATTAATCATTATTGTTTTCTCTCTCTTGTGCATTTAATGCTTTAACTTGATCAATTATGGCATTTATGGTGATTCCCAACAACACAAGACTTTGAGTTAGGGGTTGTGACCTATAGGTGAGAGAAACTCTAGATTATGCTAGCTTGATTAGTTGGTGAAATTTGGGGCTATTTATGTTGACTTGCAATTAATGCTATCTAGTGATTTGAACTTCTCTTAATTTGAGAGTTGAGAGTATCTAGGTAAGAGTTGGCTCTTCCATGACTTGGAAGACCATTACAATAGTCCAAATAGACAATTTGAGTGAAATGTGTTTATGAGTGAAGTTGGGGTGAATTTAGGTGAGAGTAACCATCCTAGGGTGCTTCCCATCCAAAACCCTTAACAAACAATTTTAATTTCCATAGTTAAGTTGCAGTTTTTCTTGAACAAAACCACTAAGCTTGCCGCCGGCTAACCCCCCCTTTTTACTTATTTATTGTTCTGTTACCGAATACCGAAGCTAGGGAGATAGATAGTCAATCTCCTGGTGGAACGACACTCGTTATTTACTACTTCGATTGGGTCCACTTGCCCATATTTTGTGATATTGACCTGCATATACATATTTCCTCTGACAAACTCTCAGGATTTGAAGAACGTGATAATGTCAATAGGGTTGGGAATAAATAAATATATACCTATAATATTGGTAAGAATAAAGGAATTGAAATCTTTAATATTATTTTTCGAAGATAAGAGAATTATGTAACTTCTCTGGGCCTTTATTAATACTATTCCCGACTAACCATATAATATCCCATTTATCCCTACTATATGGTAAATTAATCCTATGTCAAAATTTACTGGTATTTCATCTCATCCCCCTTAAAAGAAAGCTTCGCCCTCGAAGCTAAGCCTACTCAATCCCCTAAATAGAAAGCTGATTCTGAACGTTGAAACCAACTGAACATTGACTTAAATCTTAAACTGTTACCTACTTGAAAAGCTGAGGATACTTCTTCTTCATTTCTTCTTCGACCTCCCACGTTGCTTCCTCAGTCCCATGATTTGACCATAGCACCTTGACCATTTGAGTGGACTTCGATCGGGTCTCTCTGGTCTTAGTGTCTAACACTTGGGTGGGATATTCCTCGTATGACAGATTCTGCTCCAATTCCAACACTCGGGCTGTAGGACATGGGACGGGTCGGGAACATATCGCTTCAACTGAGAGACATGGAAAAATTATGGAATCTCTCCAGCTCACCAGGGAGTGCCAGTCTATAGGCCACCTCCCCGACTCTCTCTAAGATCTCGTAGGGACCCACGAACTTAGGGCTCAACTTCCCTTTCTTCCTGAATCTGGTTACCCCTCTCATAGGAGATACCTTAAGGAAGACTTTGTCCCCTACCTCGAACTCAACCGGCCTCCTCTTTAAGTCAGCATAGGACTTCTTCCTATCTTGAGCTGCTTTCATTAGGCTCTGAATGATTTGAACCTGCTTCATCATCTCCTCTATCAGCTGAGGCCCCAATACTACTGTCTCACTGATGTCGCTCCAATACAAAGGGGTTCTGCACTTCCTCCGTACAACGCCTCATAAGAAGCCATCTTAATACTGGCATGGTAGTTGTTATTATACGAGAACTCCACTAGATGAAGTCTGTCTGCCCACAATCCCTGGAAGTCCATGATACACGCCCGTAGCATATCCTCTAAGGTCTGGATGGTCCTCTCTGTCTGGCCATCTGTAGCTGGATGGAAAGTGGTGCTCAACTTCAACTTAGTGCCCATGGCCTTCTGAAACTGTTTTCAGAAGTGCGCCAAGAATCTAGAGTCTCAATCGGATACAATCGTCTGTGGTACTCTATGATATCTCACCACATTCTTGATATACGCATCTACCAGCTGACTCATAGACCAAGTGCTCTTCATAGGTATAAACCGAGCAGACTTGGTGAGTCGATCCACGATCACCCAAATCTGGTTGGCTCTACCCTTCGCTGGCGGTAGACCAACCACGAAGTCCATAGATATGGA
Source organism: Limonium bicolor (assembly GCA_023374045.1). Lineage (NCBI taxonomy): Eukaryota > Viridiplantae > Streptophyta > Magnoliopsida > Caryophyllales > Plumbaginaceae > Limonium > Limonium bicolor. Next base: position 181,792,853 of record CM041779.1, on the reverse strand, counting down.
GTCCCACTTCCATTTGGGTACCTTTAAAGGCTGCAACAGTCCTCTCATCCTCTTATGCTCAAACTTCACCTTTTGGCAGGTGAGGCATCTAGACACAAATTCTACCACCTCTCGCTTCATCTTCGGCCACCAGAACAACTTCTTCAGATCCTTGTACAATTTGTCCCCGCCTGGTTGGACTGAATAGGGAGTATTATGAGCCTCCTTCATCAGTCTCTCCTTCACGTCTACACAATCCTGAGGAACACACCAACGGCCTCTGAACCTGAGGCTGCCATCATCGTGGATCTCGAAACCTTCGGTTTTACCCTCCTTCATCTTTTCCCTTATTTGCTCTAACTTCACATCGCCAGGTTGTCCCTTGAGTATCTCCCCATAAATGTCGGAGGAGATGCTCATATGGAACAGCTTCACCTCCTGGTCTACGCCTCCCGACTTCATTACCTCCAAGTTCAACTTTTGGAAGTCGCGAACCAACTTGTCTGGAAGGACCCACACTGAGTTCACTGAGTGACTCCTCTTCCGGCTCAAAGCATCTGCCACCAAGTTAGACTTCCCCTCGTGATACAGGATCTTCAGATTGTAATCCTTAATCAGCTCCAACCACCTTTTCTGCCTCATGTTCAATTCCTTCTGCGTGAAAATATACTTGAGGCTCTTATGGCCGGTGTAGATTTTGCACGAGACACCATAGAGATAGTGTCTCTAAATCTTGAGTGAAAAAACTACGGCCGCCAACTCCAGGTCATGCGTCAGATATCGGGTCTCATACTCCTTCAGCTACCTCGACGCATAGGCTATGACTTTCCTGTGCTGCATCAAAACGCATCCTAGTCCATACTTGGATGCATCGCTGAATACTTCGAACCCATCCCATCCGTCCCTGAAGGCAATGTCAACACTGGAGCTATGGTCAACCTCTCCTTCAGCATCTGGAACTCCTTCTCGCAGTCATCATCCCACTGAAACTTAACCACCTTCTTCATAAGGTTGGTGAGAGGCCTCGCTATCTTTGAAAAGTCCTTTACAAACCGGTCTGTAGTACCCTGCCAAGCCTAGAAAGCTTCGAGTTTCTGTTAAGTTGCTCGGCTTTGGCCATTCCTTCACAGCCTGGATCTTCGATGGGTCTACTGAAATTTCTTCCTTGGTGATGATGTGGCCCAGAAATGCCACCCGAGCTAGCCAGAAATCGCACTTGGCGACTTCGCATACAACTGCTGCTCCCTCAATATTTGTAACACCAATCTCAAGTGCTCCTCATGCTCCTACTCGTTCGTGGAATAGATTAAGATGTCATCTATGAACACTACCATGAACTGATCTAAGTAAGGGTTAAAGATTCGGTTCATGAGGTCCATAAAGACAACTGGAGCATTGGTCAACCCAAAGGGCATCACCAAGAACTCGAAATGTCCATATCTGGTCCTGAAGGCTGTCTTCGGGACATCTCTCTCTGCAACTCTGAGCTGGTGATAACCCGACCTCAAGTCAATCTTCGAGAAGATCCCTGCACCCTGAAGCTGGTCGAAAAGATCATCTATCCTCGGCAGTGGATATCTGTTCTTCACTGTGATCTGGTTCAGTTCTCTGTAGTCAATACATAGCCTCATGCTCCCGTCCTTCTTCTTCATGAATAGGACCGGGCTCCCCAAGGCGATACACTCGGGCGAATGTATCCCTTCTCCAAGAGGTCTTCCAACTGAGCTTTTAACTCTTTCAACTCCGATGGTGTCATCCGGTAAGGGCTTTTGAAATGGGCACTGATCCTGGCACTAGGTCAATGCTGAACTCGACTTCCCGGTCTGGCGGCATACCCGGGATCTCGTCTGGGGAAACATCTAGGAATTCACTCACCACCCCCGATCTCCTCCTTCTTGTCTATCTCTCGGCTCAAATCTTGAACATAGCAAAGGTACGTCTGCTGTCCCTTCTTCACTTGGGAGAGGATTGTCATTGCTGAGACAATCTTCACTCCTGGCTTCTCCCTTCACATTCTTGTACGAGACTCTTTGTTATGCCCCAGATTTTTTTTCTTATTTTTATCTTGTATTACTTCTTTCTTTCTTCGATTCAAAGGGAGTTCGTATTAAACTGTAATCTTATATAAGAATGTCTATGACATTCTTCTGGATGTTATCTTGTTAACTTTGAGGAAGGAGGGTTAGAAGAGTTATTCTTTTATTTATTTATTGTGAAGGAGGGCTATGGATGTCCTTTCAGTTTTATTATCATTTAAGGAGTTAGGAAGTAATTTTTTTTCTTTTCCTATTTCCTAACTTTCTTTTCTTATTTTCTATTCACACGCTCTTCTCCTTCCACGACAGTTTCCTCGCTTTCTCAACCCTCTCTCACTTTCATATCTTCTTCCTCTCTTTGCTTCTCTTCCTTTTCCTCAATCTCCTCCCTAAATCTCCTCTATAATCGATCGATGGAGGTTTGCTAATGGAGTTTCGGTGTTGATAGTCGGTCGATCGTGCGTTGTATTTGATTTGTAAATTTCGGTTCTCTTCTCCGTTGAGTTTTCTTTCTCTCCTTTATGATTTTGCTTTTGTATTTGGGAATGGTTCAATTCGAGGGATTGTCGTTCGAGTGGGAATTCGAGGAAGGCATTTCGTAGAGTCCGCAGAGATAGCGTTGCTTCGGATGTGAGGTAGGTGGTAGATGAATTCGGTTATGTACGTTCAACCACGGGGATTTTTTGGTTTTGTTTTGTTTTCCATATATGTTTATGTGCTCCTCTGATTGTGATGTTTCTGGATTGATTTTGGTTGCTTTTGATGTGTTAAACCCCATGGAAATGTGTTTTCGATAGGCTATTTTGCTACTATAAGTTATGTATGTTTTGTGGGGGATTTATGGCTTGGTTCTGGCTGATTTCCGCAAGTGATTTTGCAGTTTTTGCAGTGTCCAAACATGTGTCCGAACATTGAAGTTCGGACATCATACGCCGGCAGATTTTCAGACTCTCGGTTTATGTCCGAACATGCAAGGTCGGACGCATGTTCGGACAGGCCTTTGTTTTTGGCATAACTTCTTCATCTGAGCTCCGTTTTGAGTGTCGTTTGCGGCGTTGGATTCCTCTTTTCGAGTATTATCTGTTTTTGACATGTTTTGGCATGTGTTTAAGTATATTTTTCTTGAAAGTCACCAATAATCTTTTGAACTCTGTTTTGCTCTATAAGTGTGCTTCGGCCTCTGATTTCAGTTTGACTTTGGCTAGTCCTGGTTTAAGACTTTTGTTTCAGCTATGATTCAGTTTTTGTTGTGTTAAGGCCTTGTGCTTTGGTGTGTGTTCTCTGCAACACCTTCTGAACTGATTTGTTAAGCTTCGTTTGTTAAGCTTCTGTTTGGGGCCTAGCTACTCTACTTCTGAGCCGTGAATGGCGGGTCGAGTTTAATCCGGGGTATCCCATGTAGACGTCGTTCTGAGTGTGGGTCATGCCCAATCTTTTCTGTGGGGTTGACGATCCCTTGTTGGCCTTCGGGTCATTTCTTCTGCGTCGTCGAGGGATCTATTAGATCCATGGGTCTTTGACCCTTTCTGAGTGTTTGTGCTTGGTGCTAGAGTCCCACTTCTGATAGTTAAGTGTTCTGTTTTCCGTTTGCTCTGACTATTTCTGATTTCGGACAGACTGCTTTGTGCTTTCTGCTTTCCGAGAGCCTCTAGTTTATTAAGTGATTTGTTTTTGTCTGCTCTGTCTGTATTTGATTTGAGACGGTCTGTTGTGTGCTTTCCGTCTTCTGAGAAGTCTCTGGTTTGCAAAGCTTCGACGTTCTGGTTTGTCTTCTCTACTGTTCCTTCTGATTTGACAACACTTAACTCTCTCTGTTTTAGACCTCTGTCTGTTGGAAGGTCTTTCGCTTTGATCACTGCTTTTGAATTTGCTAAGCTTCAGATTTCGTTCAGCTTTTGATGTGGTTAAACTTCTTATTTTGTTGAGCGTCTGTTTTGGTTGAGCTTCTGGTTTATCAAGCTTCTGTTTTTGCCGTCTTCCTCTGAGGCCTCTGTTTCTGATTTTGCTATGCTTTTGTATAAGTATAAATGTATGTTCAGATTATGTTTGAGCGTGCTCAACTGATGAAGTTTATCACCTGCTGAGCAATAGTTGTGTTCACCCCCTATCTCTGTCTGATTTGCAGATTTTAGTCCGCGCTTGGAGATTCAGTTTCTACTTTCTTCTCTTGGCTTTTGAGCTCTGTATTTCAGTTTGTTTGGCCATGGTGCCCAGTTGTAATTAGATTATGCTTTGTATTTCAGTTTGGCTTCCGCCTATGTAATGAAAAGACATGTTGTATTCGTCTATTTGGTAATATGTGAGTTTCAGTTCTGTTTTGGGAGTTCGCTAGTGTAGCCTTGCGTTGTCTTAGGTAATAAGCGCGCGGCGTGTAACGGTCTCTCAACCAGAGTGGTTTTGGGGTCGTTACACTCTTCGTCCCGACGGCCCTCTTAGAATGATCTTCTGCTCGTTGCAGTCTATCCTCCCCTTGTACTTGCTCAGCCAATCCATCCCCAGGATGATGTCAAAGTCGGCCAAGGCATTTCTCCCCTTTTATATCTATACCTACGTCTTTCATCACATTCTTACAAATAATCACCCTTCCCGATGGTATAAATACAGTTACAGGTGAAGTTTCACTAACTTCTACTCCCAATTTCCCAACTAGACTATCAGAGATAAATGAATAAGTAGCCCTAGCATAAAAAAGAATACACGCAGGAGTACCAAGAACAATAAAGGTACCTGCTAGCACGTCTGCTTCGGCCTCAGCTTCGGCCTGACTCATCACGTTTATCTTGCCTGGAGCCCGTTGTTGGTTGCCTCGGTTCTCCCCTTGGCCCCTATTACCTCCATTTCCGCCCTCCCATTGCCACGCTGAGGAGCGTCCCAGCGCTGGCTCTAGTTAGGGCCTCTACTCTGTTGGTCAAGGAACGGTCGTCGTTGTAGCCTCTCTGCTGACTACCTCTCTAAGGGCTCTAGAAGCCCTCACATACTCGGTGACCCCACTTACCACAACGAAAGCAGGTGATCACATTCCCCTCGCAGTCCTTCCCTGGGTGATCCTTGTTACACCTCCTACAGTAGAAGTGCCTCTCTTGTATAGGCTCTCCTCTCTGAGGCTGGTTCTGAGACTGGTCGCCTCGCCTCCGGTCATTCCTCTGGTCTCCACCATATCTCGACCTCCCGTCTCTCCGGTCCGAATGGGGCTTCCACCTTTTCTCCAGGTGCTATCGATGGGGCTGATCCTCTCCTCCCTGGGACTCGTCTCCTCCCTCCAGCTTCCTCTTGTTGCCATCCAGGACCTCCTTCCTCTTTTGTTGCACCATGTACAGGTTAGCAGCCTTCCCGTATGCATCCTGGAGTGTTGGGATCGTCAGCACACTGAGGGCCTCCTGTAGACTCCAGTTTAGCCCCCCCCCCCCCCCCCATTAACCTCTATACCCTAGACGCCTCATCGGGGACCATCGTGGGGTGCAAACTTGGCTAGCTCCAGGAACTTCGAATGATATTCCTTCACGCTCAACGTCAGCTGCTTGAGCTCTGAAAACTCTAAGTACTTATGCATCTTAACGTGCTCGGGGTAGAAACGCTCCTCATGGCCTCCTTCAGTCCATCCCAACCAAAGTTAGGTTCCGCCAATAGCACATCCTTGTTGGCGGACCACCGGATATCAGCCTCACCTTTGAAGTAGTAGACGGCTGCATTCACCCTCCTATCAGCTGGACAGTTAACTACTTCGAAGATCTGTCGAACTCACGAATCCAGTCCTCAAGCATTATTGGGTCCTCCTCTCCCTTGAATGTAGTAGTCTTCAGATGGGAGACCCTCTTGGTATAATCCTCTGGCACATTGTCTTGCTGTGCCTGGCGCTGGACAATCTGACCCAAATTCAATGCGAGCTCCTGAAGCTGCCTCATTGGGTCGTTGGCTGCCATGTTGGTCCTCTTGCTTCGACTTCTGTGTTGTACGAAAAGCTAAGTCGGTCTGCCAGTCTACTTGCTTGAGCTCAAGGTGACTCCTAGTTATGAGTCAAGAAATTTAGAGGAACTTAAATCCCCACAATTACCCCCCCCCCAAGTTATACTAAATTCTCACTACCCCAATCCTCGGATAGACAAAACACAATTTATATATACAGATATAAGTATATAATGCACACATATAAGCAATATATCCATACTCCTCGTGCAACCTTTCGACACACCACACAGAGTTATTCAGTTTAGCTCAACAGATTCCAATACACAACATAATATAGCATAACCTCCCCAAACGGCTTATCCCTCCATTTTAATCTGGTTTAGTCAAATCTTAATTTATTTCAAAACACAGCTCTGATACCACCTTGTAACACCCTTAATTTCTCCAAAGACAGCTTATGAAATTACAAAACTAACGGCACAAACGGGACCAAAACGGACTTCAAACGAGTCCTAAAAGTGCAAAATAGTATCTGTCCGAACTTGTGTCTAGACGTCCAAAGTTTGGACACAAGCCGAGGAAAAATAAACGTCAAAAATCCATTTGTCCGAACTTGTGTCCGGACATTGACGTTCGGACACAAGTCGAGAGTTGAAAATCTGGGAAACGGAGATGTCCGAACTTGTGTTCGGACTTCAAAGTTTGGACACAAGTCGAGTTTCAAGTTCCGAAAATCTCTTACACGTGTCCGAACATTGGTCCAAACTTGAAAGTTCGGACATAAGTCGAGACTTGCAAGTTGAACCCGTCCTTGCATGCTGTCCGAACATTGATGTTCGGACAGATGTCTGGACACACCCAGTTCTACGAAATCAATTTAAGCTCTCGGGGCCTGTCCGAACATTGATGTCTGGACGGACGTTCGGACAGGTCCCAACATGCGTTTAAAACACAGTAAACAGAGTCCAAATTTCACCAAAACATTTGCAAAACATAGTCAACAGGTAAAGGATTATTTCAGTAGGTTTAGACAACCCCAAACACCAAATACAATACGGAAGGGCAATCGAATTAACGAGGAAAATTTTACCAAAGTTTATAATTGTTAAGAACATTTATCAGCCCAAAAGTTTAATCAAAACAGCAGAAATACAAAATCACCAGGGCGTTACCGCCACACTCAAACCATTGAGTGCTCAGGCTTAACCCATCCAAATGAATCCAAAATAATATCCAACATTGTAAAATAAATGTACTTTCAACATCACAACTCAGCTTTAACAATATGAAGTTTAATCTTGTCATCCTATGCTTTGTGATAGTGTGTCCCAATTCCCCAAATCAGTCATAAGTACCTGTGATCAGAAAACAACAATGGAAAATGCGAAGGGATCACGTAAATCAACAAAACTGAGTAAACATTGCCTCAACTTGTAAAATGCATTTTGAAACTCATTTACATTTTCAAGATATTAATTCACACCATAATGTTAATCAATTTCACCAATTCCAAAATCACCATTAGCGAAAACATTTCAGGGGAGAACTTTCAAAGAATCCAATCATTAGTATACACGGACGACACCCAAATCGGAGTCGCAACAATAATATCCCACCTCACTCTACATCCTTAAGTGTGCACACCCCCTATAAGGTAACTTATGACCCAAAGGAGTAGATCATTAGAGCTTAACTGCAAGTAATGTCTGCAGGCAAAATTTATATGAATATTCACGGGGTACAAAGTACCGACAATTCCACAAAGTACCATATGGTACACAAATCAAAATACACGGGGCATCAAAAGGCACCAACAAGCCAACAATTAATCCAGTGAAAGTCTCCCAAAACATTTATCCACACCAATTGCAAAAACCATTGCACCAGAACACACTGGGGAAAATAATTCCCAAACTTTCAACAACGTCAAAACCACGTAAAATACAATCCTTTGATAATTCGCAAAACACATAGATAGAAGATGATGAGCCACAACATTTCCTGAATACGCTCACCACAATGAGATCACCCAGCTAGATCACTAGAAGTGCCCTTCAGAGTACTCGGGTCTAGATTACGAACAGAGATTCAATCAAAGACTACCAAAACACCGTTTAAATAATTAAAGAATCTTACCAGACTATTCCCTTACCCCTTCTACCTAATCCGGCACCAGAGAAGCAGCTTATCGACAATGGAAATGGAAGAGTGAGAGTTTTGAGAGTTTGAGGAGAGAGAGAGGAGCGTGATAGCAATACGATGAAGATGAAGACGATCGTGAGATCGATCGTGATATTAAATAGGAAATAAATAAAATAATAAAGGAATTATAATATTAATTAATAAGTGTCTTTAATTTAGAGAAGGGAGAATTAATAATCAATGTTGTAAAACGATTTGAAAGATGAATTAATAAGTAATACTATAATAACAATTTGAAAGTTGAATAAATAAGTAATGTTGTAATTCATAGAAGAGTTAGATTCAACGAGTTAGAAAAATTAGGAGATATTACTTAATTAAAGTCGAAATAGGAAAAGAATAGTTGATCGTTAAGAAGTGATAAGGATGAATAATTATCCTTAAAGAGAGAGATTGTTTAAAACAATAAATAGTTGCTTAATAAATAAATTAAGTAATGAGTGGAGATCGTGAAGAGTGGGAGACGTATTTGTTGTTCAATATAAATTAGGAAAGAGAAAGATATTTTAGGAAGAGATAAAATTCCATTTGTGCTCTTAGGATAATAATAATACTTATTTATCATAGGTAGCAAATCTAATTTGAACTCTCAGGATTTGAAGAACTTGATAATGTCAATAGGGTTGGGAATAAATAAATATATACCTATAATATTGGTAAGAATAAAGGAATTGAAATCATTAATATTATTTTTAGAAGATAAGAGAATTATGTAACTTCTCTGGGCCCTTATTAATACTATTTCCGGCTAACCATATAATATCCCATTTATCCCTACTATATGGTAAATTAATCCTATGTCAAAGAGGGTATTTCAAGAAGGGACAGGCTAAAGATGTTCGACGATGAGAGGCAAGATGAGGACGGGGAGGGAAAAGGAGCATGAGGGGTGGAAAAGGCTAACCCCACTCCTACATGCAAAAAGCAATCATTGGAAGCTCCATTTCAAGGTACACTAGTAAGAGTCAGAGTATTAAGAAGTGAGAAAAAAACTGTCACTACCACTACACTACTACCAACGATAGAGGGAATACATAAGGCGTGAGGGAAAGTAAAGAGCCTTGAGAGAATAATAACCTTTCTTGACTATTTATCAGTCTTTCTTCTACATAAAATATTGAAGTTATGATTAGATAATGGTTAAATATTATATTAAGCATATATATGTCAACTTATACACAATTAATTCGAATATAAATGAGGTAATTGTATATAGTTTTAGTTACCTCGTGTTATATTGGATTAGTTTTGTTTATAAATCAGCATACATATGCTTATTATATAATATTTAATCATTATTTAACTATAACTATAACATTTTAATGTAAAAGAAGATGCATAAGTAGTCAAGGAAGGTAAAAAATGAGAAGAAAAAATATATATTTAAGTTTTGTGTATGTTTAATATTTAAGAATTATTAAAATATTTTTTGTGTAGCATTTTAAATATATTTTTTTGTTAAATTTCATAAAATTCCCTAAATAAAAAAGGCATGTTGTGAACTTGAAACATGATATGCAATGTAAGGGTACAATAGTCATTATTCACGGTCATTTCACGGATTAGGGGTATTTTGTGATTTTAAAACTGTTTAGGGGTATTTTGTGAATGTATTTTTAAAAAAGGGTATATTGTGAAATACAAAAGTTTATAGGGGTATATATACCGTGAATTTTAAAGAAAATGCTGAGGAAAAATGTCATTTTCCAGGTGGGTTAACGGCAGAGTTGACGGACGTTACGAAAAGGGATATTTTGTGAATTTCAAAATATTTTAAGGGTATCTTGTGACAAGGTTTAAAAAAATGGGTATATTGTAAATTACGGAAGATTTTAAGGGTACATTGTGAATTTGACCTTTTTTAAAATTTACAAGTTTTATGTGTACAATAAGTGAATTTCAAAAGATTTTAGGGTATCTTGTGACAAGGTTTCAAAATATAAGTATATTGTAAATTATGGAAGATTTTAAGGCTATATTGTGAATTTTGCTTTTTTTTAATATATAACAAGGTTTATGTACAATAAGTTTAGCCTGTCAAAAAGGTATTCTCCAATAGGGATAAGTCAGGTGGTCAAATTTTGCGACATCCAGTAGGTAGAACCTACGGGCTGCCCGTTCCATATATTGTACGATCCAATGATTTGGCAGTCCCAATCAGCTGCTGACTGGACTACTTTTTTACCATATTAACTTTAAACAGTCATAACTTTCAATATATAAGTCCAAAATTTTAAAAATTTTGCATCATTGTTCATATAAATTCAAGCTCTTTAAAACAAGACCATTCATGGATATGTTTTGACAAGTTTAAAAATTTTTGTTAGTTATATGTACATATCAACATATATCAACACACTTATGATTTACCATATACAGCTTAAAATACACCATATAACATTTATAATACAGCACAAAACAATAATGATTCAGTATTTCGTCCGAAGTTTGTTATCTAATTCACCACTTATTAGTTAATGAATCATAATACCAATTTCAGAATCATAATATCAAATGTAATGAATTATAACATCATTTTAGTGTATCATCAGTAACATATAAAAATAAAATTTTTAAACAATAATACAATACAAAACAATATTTTGTATGTAAGAAAAATACATTATTCAACATATAAGGTTTAAAATATATTGCAATATAATAATACATTAAAAAATAATGATTTTTTCGATTTCGGAGTTTGTTATCTAATTCAACACTTATTAGTTAATGAATCATAATATCAATTTTAATGAATCATAATATCAAATTTTATGAATCATAACATCATTTTAGTGTATCATCAGTAGCATATAAAAAAGAAAAAAAACACCTTATAAGGTTTAAAAAACACCACACAACCATAATAATACACAAAACAATAATGATTTTGTATCGGTTCTGAAATTTGTAATTTAATTCACCACTTATTAGTTAATGAATGATAATATCAATTTTAGTCAATCATAATATAGAACTTAATAGGTCATATTATCATTCTTTTTTTTATAACCTTTGATACTCTTTATATAACTAGAAAACCATAACAACATAAAAGATTATGTCTCCTTATCCAAGTTACACGTAACTTGGACACGAAAAGGAACATACAATCCTTTCCAAATCTGAATCTTATCAAGAGCACTATTAAACATCTTAGCAACAAGAAAAGTGGGGTGGTTGAACGTTCATAATTTGACCTCCAACTATAACTATCTAAGGAATAGCAAAGATTTTTGAAAGCTACCACATCCTGTCTCCACCTTCTTCAATCTTTTCAAACCCGAAAATTCTGTCCCATCTCTTCACAGATATTATCAAAGCATATGCAGTAGTACCTTCACTAAGTGCAAGTTCTACTGCAATACGAGCTGCTTTATCACCGCCAGATGCACCTTACAGGTGCTACTTATAATCTTGTTGAAAGCTAACACTGGTGTACCTGTTGAATTTCTCAAAAGACCACCAATCTGTATCGAAAAATCTTTCCTTTAAAGACTTCTATACAGATAGAGGTGATACCTGTTAGAGGAGGCCGCCAGGCAACAAATTTCCCATAAAAGATTGCTGCATGGAGGAGGAGTCCGAATACGCTGCAATGAAAGCTTGGTTATGCTCAATGACAGTCCACCAAGCCAGGGTAGAATCATGTCTACACTTGTTTCTTGCATCATAAATCACCCACATCATATTGGCCACTTCAGACAGCTTACTTTTTCCCCCCTTTTTTGCTTTAAAAATAGACCAATCAATGATAGCTTCATTATCAGAGGTAGGAGTATCCTGGATATCAAGAACAGTAGTCCACAAGGAGACAACAGCACAACATCTAAAGAAACAGTGAGCTTGGGAGTCTCTATCACCACAAAAGAAGCATTCAGAAGGGCCCTGAATACGTTTCCCAATATTACCTTGGAAAGGAGTTATACCATTGAGGAATTTCCAAAGAACTAACCTTGCTCTCGGAGGACAGAGAGAGTGAGGGATCTCTTTTTGATGAAAAAGCACTGATTATCTGAGGAAGACTGACCCTGGTCTGAGATTGTTGAAGAAGTTGAAACCCTGATTTGACATTGTAGGATTTATCCTTTGACGACATCCAGATCCATTGATTATCCTGAAAATTGATTTCAGACTTGAGAAAAGGTATGTTCGACACCAATGATTTCCAAATTGGGCTGTCCTTATAAGATGGACCAGCTTGGGTTATACAACTATTAGGGAAATATAAACTTTTCAAAGTGGCAGCCAACATAGAGTTAGGCTGCTCCAAAGCCCTCCATAACTGCTTTGTAAAAGTGCTTTATTGAAATCTTCTAAAGCTCTAAATCCCAATCCTCCCATATCATTCTCTTTGCATACCTTCCTCCATTTCAACCAGTGCATAGACTTAGTACTCTTATTACCTCCCCACCAGAAACCAGAAATAATGGAGTTAAGCTTATTTATTATGGTTTTAGGGAGAAGGAAGAGAGACATTGTACAACAAGGGATGGCTTGAAGAACACTCATCACCATAATAGATCGAGCAGCTTGTGACATTGGCTTAATCCATGAAGCGATTCTCTTCTGAACCGCTGTAATGATATACTCATAGATCTGAGATTTGTTCCCTCCCGATCTTTAAGGGAAGGCCCAAATATCTAGAGAAAAAGGGGACTTGAACAACCCCAAAGCATTTGCAAACTGGGTTTTGAGATGCGCATCAATTTCTTACTGAACATAATCTCTGATTTCTCCAAGTTCACTTGGTGCCCTGATGCAAGGAGAAACTTGTTCACACTATCATTCAAGTAATTTACATTTTCGAGAGAGGCCACCCCAAAGAAAATGATGTCATCCGCAAATGCTAAATGAGATATAGAAGGACACCTGCTTCATTTTATACCTTTGTAGCCTCCTATCATGTCAGAGTGATTAAGGAAGCTGGTTAAGGCTTCCTGAACCAGAATAAAAAGAAGAGGAGACAAAGGGTCCCCTGTCTAATACCCCTCGTCTGCCGGAACAAGTGCCCCCAGAGACCCGTTTAGGAGAATAACACATCTAACCGATAAGATACAGTTCATAACAGAAGTGAGCCAATTTGGAGGAAAGCCCATAGCAATTAGAATCTTATGGATGAAACTCCATTCTAACCTGTCATAGCTTTACTCAAATCCATTTTCAATGCAAGAAGCCTTTTTTTTAAGCTTGACTCCTCCCCATGAAATGAAGTAATTCCTAGCTAGAATGATATTGTCAGTAATCAGCCGACCTTTAACAAATCCAGATTGATTCTCTGAAATGATCGACGGAAGCATCTTTTGAAGTCTTCTAGCTAAAACTTTTGAAACAATTTTGTATGTGAAGTTGCACAAAGCAATAGGTCTGAAATTACTCATCTCCACAGCTCCTTTAGTTTTTGGAATAAGAGTGATGAAGTAATCATTGAACCCATCAGGTATAGGATCTCCTCTAAGAATAGCTAACACTGACTCTGTGACTTGAGAGCCTACAGTATGCCAATAAGTTTGGAAAAAATTTCCATTGAAACCATCTAGACCAGGAGATTTGTCTGCTCCAAGAAGCTTAGCTGCCTCCACCACTTCTGACTCAGAGTATGGAGAATTCAACTCATAGATGAAGTCAATAGACAATCTTCCTCTGACTGCATCCTCAAAAGTAGAGTCCCCTCTAAGAGAGGATGAGGTGAAAATATTCTGAAATAGTCTCTAGAGATTCTTTCAAGTTCTGACCAATTGTAACACATCACTTGGTTAGAGTCTTTGAGCCCAAATATACTATTAGCTCTTAGGTTATAAGAAGCTTTTGAATGAAGTAACTAGTATTCTTGTCCCCTGATTTCACACCATGAGTCTCTAGACCTCTATTTCCACCAAATCTCTTCTTCACCGCCAATAATTCAATCTACATCAGTAGCCTCTTTCTATTAGTATCCGACCCAAACGAAGGAACTCTTTTAGTCAGACTTTCTAATTCAGCTCTCTTCCTCTGAATCTTCCATTTGATTTTCTTTAGAGACCATCCCTTCCAAAGATATAATTTCTTAGCACACTCACTGAGCTTCTGACCAGATCCAGACAACAATTCCCCAAACCTCTATAATGATATCTCTGCATTTCTCTTCCAGACACCACCCATTTTCAAATCTGAAAATTTTCTTTGGGATTCTTTGGACTCCAAACAGCGAAATAAGAATAGGACAATGATCAGAGTATTCCCTAGGGAGATGTTCCACTGAATGTTAGGAAACATATTGATACCCAGTAAAGGACAACTAAAAGCCCTATCCAGCCTACTCACCGAGTGACGGTCATTCAAACTAACAATTAGAGTAAGTACCTGCTTCCCCAAAGAAGCCCAGATCCTCTAATTGGCAAAATTGTATTACTTTCCTGAAGGGTTCCATCTGATCTTCATGTCTTCTTCTACCTCCTGATTTTTCATAGTTATACATAATTTGATTGAAATCCGACAACAATCCAAGGTAAAGTGACTTGACCCCTTAGCGTCTCTAGAAGTTTCCATGAAAGATGTTTGAATCTCCAATCTGCCCACCCGTAGAAACCAGTCAAGTGAAAGCAAATACCTCCAGGGAGGGAAATCTCCGCTGCCATATGGTGAGGGGAAGAGTTAATACTTTTAACACCAATACCCACTCTCCACATTAGGGCCAAACCACCGCTTCTTCCTCTACTACTTACATCCGCCCCATAGTAAGAGGGGAAAAGGTTAAAGAAATCCACCATATCCTCATGCGCTTTGTGCGTCTCCATCAGGAAAATAATCTCCGGTTTATGATCTGCTATAATTCTTTTCATCCAAAACTTTGATTCTGGCTTCCCTAGACCCCTACAGTTTAAGGAAATGCAAGCCATCCAAAACCCAGTATCTCGCAAAGCACGAGAAGAGGAGGCACCAATGCTAAACTTTGAGCGAACAGAAGATGAGGATACCCAGTACAACGACCAAGGATATCCTTTGATAGTTTCGAATAGGAACAACCAAAATCAGTTAGCTGAGACCGATTCAGCAGAAAACTTAAAGAATTCTTAGACTCAGCTTTATAAATTGGCTCCAGCGGCAGATGAACAGCTGGAAAATTGCGTCTACTTGAATAAATTCTCTAACAAAAGATCAGATGCAAAAAAAATGCTACCACTATAATTACTGTTGTATGTCGATATTTGCTACTTATCGACTATCTCTGTAGCTCTCTGTGAATGAACCAGAAAACTCCCAATTATGTAACACCCTATGCCGGCGAGTATCTTGAGACGTGGCTGAAGTAGAGATCCAAGGGAGACTAATTAAAATCTTTTAACAAGGCGATAGAAGGAAAAAAACAAGATCGACACTTGGAAGGAATCAAATTGATCACTTGAGGAGAAAAACTCGGTTCTGGAGACTGTCGGATAAAGGAACATCTTTTTCAGGATCAAGATTGGATTCCACAGTCCTAACACTTCCGGTAACCAACACTAGGGCCTGCGCAGGAGAAGCCCCTGAGCAGCAGTCGAAGCAATTCCTCAAATTATATCCCCAATTTGATAAATCGATTAATTCGACCTTGAACTTCCGAGATGAACCGAGGGTGGTGCTCGGTTGCTGCTCATTTCCTTTGAGGAGGAATACTGAATCGAGGATATTCGCAAAGTTAGGATGACTGGTTGACACCGAAAAAGGAGAAAGGGAAGCGATTTGCTAGGAAGTTTCCAACGTCGGCGATTAGACGGGGGCAGAAGTAGGTCGGCCAAACTAGGAGTGATAGAGTTCTATCCCCAATTAGAACCAACAATCTGAATGGATGAAATACCCCAAATTAATAAAACATGGATTAAATATCTAATCACATTAATTAAGGCCTAAACATGCCTTAAAGTCAACTGAGAACAACAGTGGTCAACACAAAACAAGATGTTGCACCCTTTGACTGTTTAGGGTAAATAAATACCCAAATGAACTACTTAGGACCTAAAAATTTGTCCTAAGAGTATTAACACATTACTAAACATATTAAACCGTTGGAAAACACTCCAACACAAAGAAAAAGCATTTACATGCTTCAAGGTCAAAAAGGGCAAAAATGTGCTCTAAGAAACCTTAAAAGTCTAATGACCTCTAAATGATATAAAATTGGATACCATGATCAAATATCATGTTAGGAACACAACAAAAACCGTTGTCAAAGAAAACCAAGCTCAGAAAAACCTTGCGACACAAAATGTGCACTAAAACTCCTTAAAGCACGTTTTGCGTAATTGACTTCTAAATTGGTTTTAAATGGGCTAAAAGGTTTAATTACCTTTAAATATAATAAAATATCAAATTATATCATATAGGAATTTAATTCCAGAAATTTATGAATTTTTACAAATTTAATATTAAAATATTAATAAAACCCTAAAGTGGGGCCCGTTTGGGTCAACATTGACTAAGTTGGTCAATGTTGACCATTGACCACGAATTGAACCACATAAAATTGGTTGGGCAAGTCTCCTAACAGACCATGAGACAAGTCCCATGTGACAATTAAATATATTCCTTTACTTTTGCATAAAATAAGGAAAAAGCATACTTTACCTTATAAAACAAAAGTTGTCTACCACTTGTACCCATGTGAGGAGCCGATTTTAGTCCCCTCGATTTGGTAGCAGCCCCCTCCTCCTCCCAATGTACCATTGCTCTCCAAGCAAACAAGAAAACAACGATCATTTCTCTTTCATTAGTTAATTGCTAAAGGTAAATTATTACTCCATTATTCAATCAAATTGGATCAATAATTCCCCACCCTTCTCAAAGTAGGCCGGCTGCCCCTTGCTGTTGTCTCCACCGAATTAGCTTCAATTATCAACACCAATAAGTCATTGGTGAGTCATCAAAGCAATAATGACATAAAAAATGCAAAAAAATGTGTTTTAAGCAAATTAGGTCATTCTTTCTCATTAGTCCCATTCCAACCGTGGGACTCCTTGCCAAACCCTCTCCTTGGCTTTCTCTCAACCGTAGGTAAGCACTCCAAGCACCATTGATGAGAGCTCAAGCTCTAGGTAAGCTCTTAAGGCATAAAAATGCCCATTTTCTTCATCTTTCTTTCCTTTTTCCATTGATCTAGACTCCAACCTTTTCTATACATCTATGTAGAGTGTCTTGGAGGTTAAAGGAAGGATAAATTTGACCATACCCAGATCTAAGGAGGAAAGTTCAAGTCTTGACCATTTAAGGTAAAAATGTGCTCTAAGCACATATCTCTTCTTCCTTGAAGATTTCGGTTGTAAACCTTGGTTCCCTAGCCTTATATTCTTCTCCTGTTCATGTGGATTCAGTAGGTATACCAAGATCTACAAGGAGTAGCTAGATCCAAGCCAAAAACACCATTTTTGGCATCTTAAACAAGGTAAAACTTAGCTATCTTCCAAGCTAACTACCCACGGTTTTATACCTTGTTATTAGGAGTGTTTTGATACTCTTTCTTTCTATGGAAAAAAGGGCCGAAGTAAATCTCTAAGAAGCTTGAAGATCTAAGGTAAAAATCCATGATTTTCATGACTGTAGACGTGTATATCTGAGTGGTTAAACTGGTGTAAAAATAAAAGAAAAGAAATTAAAAACTCAAAATAAACGTCGGGCTGCAAACAAATCCCGGTCGTGGTAGTATAGTGAAATGTAAGCGACCGGATGTCGAACCGTGGGACTAATATACATATAATAGTACCTAAGCGTGTCACAAAAAAAGGGGGGATTAATTGACTTGTACTATAAATAAAAAGGAAAGAGGAAATAAACTAAGTTAATAAATAAATTAAACGGGACTCTGGTTCAGGTTAATATGCTCTGATTAATTATGCTATCTCTACTGGTTTAATATAATTGTTTGGCAAAATTCCTCTTATTATCTTAAGGACTAAATCATAGCCTCAAAAGAACTCGTTTACCTGAAAATGCAAGGTTCTAATCAAGGTTCAAGCACAATACGTGTAAACGGACGGTTTAGATATGAGAAATTATTTATGCATCTAAAATACTAACTTATTAAATCATAATAAGCTTTCTCCAAATTACGGCTTAATTAACCTATCTATTTATCACCTGGTCTGATCAAAATAGACTTAGTAAAGCAGTTTAATAAACTCATGACATTTATTAAAAAGGTGTGAGATAACCTTTAAAACGTAACAAACTGTATTTAAATAAACCAGTAAAAACAATGCATAATTAATACAAACACATAATAACCATTCCCAGAGTATAAATATTCTAGCCTAACATATTAAATAGAATAACAGGAACAAGAGTAGTAGAAATCATCTGTATTCACTCCTGTATTTGTTCTGCTATTTTGTATACGTAGGACTAGAGGTGAATATGGTGGAAGTGAAATAAAATGGAGAAGACGGGAGGAGAGAAATGAGATGAACGTGTGATGTGTGGTGAAGTGGTACGGTGATGGATTGTATGGGGTGGAGGATGTATATTTTGAGCAGAAGGCTCGTGGGTTTATATAGAGAAAGGAAGAGGCAGCAAAGAAGATAACAGACGCGTGAGGATTTGATTGAGGCGGTGGAAAGATTTGCTCATTGATTGCTCAGGGGACAGAACGTGAAGAGTAAATGGATAAGTTGCAGACAGGTCGACGGGCAAAGTCGACGAGCGAAGTCGACGAGCGAAGAAGAAAACTGTTTCGTGACTGATTTTAGTCACGACCGCCTAAGCAACCGCCTCTGTTTGGGCGGTTCCATACATGTCCACCTCTACAACCGCCTGAAACTAGGCGGTTCCCTTATGTCCTCCGCCTTCACGTCCGCCTGGTGACCGCCTGTCGTCCGCCTGGAGTCCGCCTGCCGTCCGCCTGGAGTCCGCCTCTGTTTGGGCGGTTGGCTAGGTGTGTGTCCGCCTGGAGTCCGCCTGAAAATAGGCGGTTGCCTCATGCCTTGACCGCCCTGGTGTCCGCCTGTCTATAGGCGGTTGCAACCCTTGACCGTGACCTATTTTCCTTCAAACTTCGACCGGCTCTAGATTCTTCGTTTGGACTCCGTTTTCTAAGCCGTTTGCGTCTATGCGTTCGTCTCCTCGTCTACTTTACTCCCGGCTTGGTTTTCCTCATGTTAAACCAATAATTTGTGAGATAAACAATAAAACAAAAACTAGAGGAAAACTAACCGAATGGAGAAATGAGCAAGAAAAGTGCTAATATTATATATGAAATACACCTATAAATCATGCTCATTTGGACACTTATCACACCCCCACACTTATCTTTTTGCTTGTCCTCAAGCAAAATCACGTACCCAAGTAAGGAATGCTCAATACTAACAAATACTATTATGAAGGGTAGGATAAACATGATCTTTAAACTTTTCGAGGAGTGTGAAAAATCAACTGCTGGTGGCATAGGTGTGCTCAGGGTAAAAATAAATATAGAGTTCCGGGGTATGATCTAAGGTACTTCAATGTTTTCTTTTAGGTGACTCTGAGGACTTTTACCATGGCCAACTTCTCTCAAGAATGGGCATTGAGGAGAAAACAAAAGGAAAAATAGATTCATGCATTTGTTTCACTTTTACATAAGGGATGAGAAAATGTAGGCAACACGCCTTTGTATTCTAAGAACACTCAACTCTCTTTATTGGTTACCAATGGTGTCTCGCAAGTCCCTTATTATTTTGTATTCTTCTTTTTTTTTAACAGTGAAGCACCCCTTAGCAATCCCTAAGAGAGAAGACAGAAAGAAACCCTGAGCAATAAATCCAACCATTTGCAGATTATTTGGTCACACCGCATATAAAATGCTCCTCAAAAGTAATCAAAATTTAAAATTTGTACCATTTATCCCACAATTCATAACAGTATTTATTCTTAAAGAGAACAACCCACATATAAAGGGTCCACAATATTGAATTGGACAAACGCATGATAAGGAGAGAGATTAAACATTTAAGCACAAAATGTCACCGAAAAGGGCACACTCCCCCACACTTAAATTGAACAATGTCCTCATTGTTCATCCGAAAAAACAAGGGAAGGTTTCAGAAGACCTTTTCGGTAAGTAGATAAAATAGAGATAACACAAAGGTCACAAATAAACATTTAAGCACATAAACGCTCCTCTGCAGTTTTTATTTAAAATAAAAGCATAATTAAAGAAACTGGTACTCCCCTGATATTATTTTTGCTTGCGTTTATAGGAGTTCCCCCACACTTGAGCTTCAGCCTCAAGTAGCATAGCTTGGTTGCAGTGTAGATACGAAGATGCACCTGCATAAGACACCAGAAGCAACCATACTACAAACGGAGTTAAAAGTTAGCAAAAATAAAATCTAAAGAGAACCTGAAAATTAAAAAGAGCAAAAAGTAAAAAAAAAAGTACATCCGGGTTGCCTCCCAGGAAGCTGCCCTTCTTTAACGTCTTTGGCTAGACGCCTGCTTCATTATCCTGGATCAAAACAAAACGTTACCTCGGCATATAATAATAAGAAAATTAATACTCCACAAAATCTGGTGTTTGAGGAGGTACTGCCGGGAACGTAGTTCTAACAGAAGACCCGGTGGTGATGATTTTTCTTCCTCAAATTGGAGGATGTAAACATCATCCTTTTGTAGGTGAGGCTCGTAGAAAGAACGCTGATTGATATCATCTTCAGAGAAAGTCAATTCTTCGAAGGTGATAGTGGTGTTCTGTTTGGATATATTGGCGGGAGGTGATGGCAATTCCTTCTTTTCATTTTCGAGGATGTAAATATCCTCATCTTCTGGATAGAGCACAGAGAAGGATGGAAACTGGCGGTAGGCGACCGTAGAGGGAAGAGAGTAACTTACATCCGTAGTGGGGTATTCTACCTCATGAATTATTTCGCTCTTTGGTTGGTGTTCTTGTTGAGTGAGTCTCTCCAGGTAGTCTGGTTGATCTTCTAACCAGAGTTGCTCTTGTAATATGAGACAATCCTCATAATCATGAGCTCCCCCACATACGGAGCAGTATAAATACTGAGAATAGCAAAACTCTTGCTCGAACACCTGTTCCATTTCCACGTACAGTTTTTTTTTTTTTTGTGTGTTTTTTAATATAAAACGTAACTACTGAAACAGTTTAGAAAATAAAATGATTATAAACAAACACAATAATAATATAAGTAGTCCGGTAAAGAAATGAAGAAGTTAGAGCAATTTGGCGTCTGTTCGGGTCGAGGTGGAGCTGAGTTTGGGCTCGAACAGAGACTGAAACGCGGGGCTTAGCTGGGGTGTGGCGTCCACCTCTTGTTGGGCGGTTAGCTGGGCGGACGAGCTGTGGCGTCCGCGTGGTAGTCCGCTTGGACTGAGGCGGACACGCCTCTCTTCTTTTTTTTTCTCTTCACGTACTTACTGAAACAAACGTATTAGAAAACAAACATACTAATAAAAAAACAAAATATAAAACAAACGTAAAAATAATATAACAAGATATAAGATAGATAATATAAACAACAACAAAATAATATAAACAAAATATTCTAATATAACAAGTGAATAATCCGGGGCTTAGGAACTAGAATAAACTAGTCCCCGGCAACGGCGCCATTTTGCAGACGTGTATATCTGAGTGGTTAAACTGGTGTAAAAATAAAAAGAAGAAATTAAAAACTCAAAATAAACGTCGGGATGCAAACAAATCCCGGTCGTGGTAGTATAGTGAAATGTAAGCGACCGGATGTCGAACCGTGGGACTAATATACATATAATAGTACCTAAGCGTGTCACAAAAAAAGGGGGGATTAATTGACTTGTACTATAAATAAAAAGGAAAGAGGAAATAAACTAAGTTAATAAATAAATTAAACGGGACTCTGGTTCAGGTTAATATGCTCTGATTAATTATGCTATCTCTACTGGTTTAATATAATTGTTTGGCAAAATTCCTCTTTTTATCTTAAGGACTAAATCATAGCCTCAAAAGAACTCGTTTACCTGAAAATGCAAGGTTCTAATCAAGGTTCAAGCACAATACGTGTAAACGGACGGTTTAGATATGAGAAATTATTTATGCATCTGAAAATACTAACTTATTAAATCATAATAAGCTTTCTCCAAATTTACGGCTTAATTACCCTATCTATTTATCACCTGGTCTGATCAAAATAGACTTAGTAAAGCAGTTTAATAAACTGATGACATTTATTAAAAAGGTGCGAGATAACCTTTAAAACGTAACAAACTGTATTTAAATAAACCAGTAAAAACAATGCATAATTAATACAAACACATAATAACCATTCCCAGAGTATAAATATTCTAGCCTAACATATTAAATAGAATAACAGGAACAAGAGTAGTAGAAATCATCTGTATTCACTCCTGTATTTGTTCTGCTATTTTGTATACGTAGGACTAGAGGTGAATATGGTGGGAAGTGAAATAAAAATGGAGAAGACGGGAGGAGAGAAATGAGATGAACGTGTGATGTGTGGTGAAGTGGTACAGTGATGGATTGTATGGGTGGAGGATGTATATTTGAGCAGAAGGCTCGTGGGTTTATATAGAGAAAGGAAGAGGAAGAGCAAGAGAAGATAACAGACGCGTGAGGATTTGATTGAGGCGGTGGAAAGATTTGCTCATTGATTGCTCAGGGGACAGAACGTGAAGAGTAGATGGATAAGTTGCAGACAGGTCGACGGGCAAAGTCGACGAGCGAAGTCGACAAGCGAAGAAGAAAACTGTTTCGTGACTGATTTTAGTCACGACCGCCTAAGCAACCGCCTCTGTTTGGGCGGTTCCATACATGTCCGCCTCTACAACCGCCTGAAACTAGGCGGTTCCCTTATGTCCTCCGCCTTCACGTCCGCCTGGTGACCGCCTGGAGTCCGCCTGTCCTCCGCCTGGAGTCCGCCTGTTTGGGCGGTTGGCTAGGTGTGTCGCCTGGAGTCCGCCTGAAAATAGGCGGTTGCCTCATGCCTTGACCACCCTGGTGTCCGCCTATAGGCGGTGTTGGTGCTGGTTGACCCTTGACCCGTTTTCCTTCAACTTGACCGGCTCTAGGGTTTGGACTCCGTTTTCTAAGCCTGTTGCTGTGCGTTCGTCTTCCTTTTCTCCTGGTCTACTTCTTCCTCGTCTTTCCCGGCTTTTCCTCATGTTAAACCCATAATTTGTGAGAGAAAACAATAAAACATAAACTAGAGGAAAACTAACCGAAGTGGAGAAATGAGCAAGAAAAGTGCTAATATTATATATGAAATACACCTATAAATCATGCTCATTTGGACACTTATCAATGACTTAAATTACTTCTCATGGTTAGCTCATGTTTGGAGTTTAATCATGTCTTGTTTTCTACATGAGGACAAGTAAATCAAGCTTTGGAGAAACTCTCCTTAAGGTGGCCGAATCTAAACAAGGAATTATCTAAGTTAAATCAAGGTATAAATCACTTAAATCTACACTTGGTATATTAATATGTGTTTATACATATTTATACATATATGCCGTGAGTGAAGAGAATAATAAGGTCTTATTTTGACCTTAGGTGATTAAGGAATGGTTTAATAAATTTTATAACTAATTAAACAAGCATAATTGTCAAATTTAAGACATTATGTGGAAGTTTGGAAATTAAATGAGAAATCTATGGTGAGGCCGAGAATTATAAGTGTTTTGGGACATTTATGTGTAATTTATTTTGCAAGCCAATGTTTGTAATAAGGCCATGTATTTTAGGCCATTTTATTTATGCATTTACAAGCTTTATTTAAGTTTAGGTGATATATAATTATTACCGAAAAGAAATGGGGTTATAGTGTAATTAAATTAAATTAGGGGCTTTATAAAAATAAGGCCGAAAATTAGAGGTTAAAAGGAGTTAAATAAAGTTTATAAGATTTTATAAAGTTTTGGGCTTAAATGGTGAATTTTGGAAACTTAAGGGTTAAAACCGTAATTATTAGGAATTGATGGTCAAGGAAATATTAAGGAGGTCAACCTTGACCATATGCTAGGTTTTGACCAAATAAATAAGTTAGATAACTTATTTAAGGTTTTATAATAAGATAAGTACTTAATGGTAATATTTTCATAACATATGTGGTAAATATGTTATTACCGAAGATAAAGGGTGTACAATGGTATTTTAAACACCCATGGGCTATTAGGATTTTTAGGAACTTATTGGGTTGTTTTTGGAATTAAAATAAACTATATATGTATAATATATAGTTATTATGTCATTATGACACTTTGGAGAAATATAGATGGTGGAATGGTAAATACCGAAAGTATATGGGTTAATAAGGATATTTATAACCCTTTGGTGAAATTTGGGGATTTTTAGAATTATATAAGAGTATTTATTAAGGTATGTGTATAATATATGGTATTAATGATATGGTAAAACTATATGTTATAAGTAGGGCCAAATGGCAATTATAGAATAGCACAAGGGCTGTTCGGAATTTACAAAAAATAACCATAGGTTATACCCTTTTTATAAGTTAGAAATGTTATATTAAATGGCATATATAACATGGTATAAATTAAGGGGTGATTTTGTAAATTAAGGAAACTATGGTTTATGGAAAAGAATAAGATTTTCTTATGGTGCCTAAGAGGCAATATAAAATAGTTTTGTATAAAAGCTATAGGTATAAGTTAAAGGGAATAAAAATATCACATAGTATGATATTAGTGTATGGTATAACATTACAAAATGTTATGTGGTCAAAATGGAATTTAAATAAATCAAGGGCTATACCGAGTTAATAAGAGTTGGAAAATGAATTTTAGACTAAGATCTATAATGTTATAAATGTTATAACAATGATATGGTTTAGATGGAATTATATAAGGAAGGGTACTCACATAAAAGAATGTGACAAACTATAAATAAATGGGATTTATAAACTAAGGTATTTATTGAATAAACCTTAGGAGTTGTAAATATACAACATAAAATGTTACATAATATTAGGGTAACAATCTTAATACAAGTTGTATAACATAATACAACTAATGGGAATAATCATCTAAAAGAAGATGATAAAATGTAACATAAAATATAAGAGTTTATTAAACTCATGAAACTTACCTACGTGGTAAATATATACATACACAAGGATAATGTATATAAGGTGGATAAATATTTTGGTTGGAAACCATATGATTCCACGGTGCACTACAAAAAAAAACGTCATTTAGTGACACATAAAAAGTGTCAGAAAAACCTTAAAAAGTGTGAGTATAGGGATGATTGGGATTTACCGACACACATAAAAGTTTCAGTAGCACCGCATTACTAAAGGGTTTTACTAACACAAAATGGAAAAAGTCGGTGAAAGGTTTTTATCTATAGTGACACTTTTCTTTATGTCACTTAAACCTTTTATGACACATCGATTCAGTGTCAAACAGACACTTTAGTGACACTTATTTTTGTGTCAGTAATTCTATTGTGACATATGGTAGTCAATTAGTTGAATGTTTAGTGACACTATTTGTGTGTTACTAAAAAGCTTTATTGACTCATATTAATAATTTGGTTAACACTTTTTTATGTCTGTAAGAGGTTTTTTTACTTTTGTTTACACATAACAAGTGTCAGTGAAAATCTTATTAATATGTTAATGCCGCATATATATATATATATATATATATATATATATATATATATATATATCTCTTTTTGAAGAAACTAGCTATTAACCGCGATATCATATTAAAAACATGCAAGATCTGTTACAAAACCATCAAAATAAATGATGGTCTTAATATTAGCTTTGATGTTTAAAGTATAGAAATTCACTGGTACTCTAACTAGATTAAAAACAAAAAGTAATACACACTGGAGAATATCTACCATAATCCGAAAACTAAAACTAAATGATGAAATCTCTTTTTGGACGATTTTCCAGCCACGCTTCATCCAAAGTTCATGTCTGTGAAGAAACCTGCAATATTGTTTACAAACACTTCAACAAATGAATATATAGTTATGCGCTCAATTCAGTTGACGACCAATTCAACAAGGATAATAAGTAGCAGCAGTTCAATAGAATTATATAAGAGCAACAGACCCTAGTTTTTCAAAAATCAGAGCAGCTTGCATACATCCACTTCTTAAGTAGAGAAGGAAATCATCAATAAACCCAACAAGAGCAGCAAAAGATACGATTTTGCGAAAAACATAGCAATTGAATTGTAATTGTAGGAGTACTCAACAAAAGTATCAAATCCTAACAAAAACAGCAGACCATCCGTTGTATTAAAATCAGAGCAGCTGTCTATAACGCATACTAAGTGCAAAATAATATGCTCTCTCTGAACAACCCACAAAAAATTCAGCAGCAGCACACCACCCATTAAATTCAGCAGCAGCAGCGAACTACAATAAATGCAGCAGTAGCAGGAGGTATGTAGTAGTAATGTGTCACAAAATATTTCAACGGCAGCAGTGGGGAATGGAGGTGTAATGAGCCACAACAAAATTGGACAGCAAAAGCAGCAGTAATGAAGAAGACGAAGAATGTATGGTTTCATTTTTTCAGAGCTGAATGTATCTTAGAAGATCAATCTTTGGGCTAAATTATCCACACAACTCTGATGTGAAGCAACAACGTTTGATGGCAATTTAAGTACAGCAGAGAAAATCACACAACAGCAGTTGAAACAACATGTATAGACAATGAAACAACAGCAGCAGTAGTGACAACTTAGGTAGTGAAACAGCAGTACAACAGAGATTATCATCAACAGCAGTGAAGCAGTAACATGTACTAGACAATGAAACAACATCAGCAGTAGTGAAACAGCAGTGAAAACAACAGCAACGACAACAGTGAAAATAACACACAAACACACCAAACTAAAAAGTAGAGGAAATAAATTTTCTTACCTTGGCCAACTCCACCATTCGAAGCACCTGCTTGATTTACACTGGATGAACGGTTTGTGCCACTAGAAATATCACTTATCCCCTACAATTGAGAAAATTATTGATACAAACACAACCTTGGATCTTGAAGAAACGTAGCTGCCAATAAACCTTAACTTAGTCAAGCACCAGCTTGCTTCTGCAACATCGTTCACATCGCGGTGTAGAGTATGATAAAAAAGAACATATGCTACGAGGAATAGTAATATGATACTCTTACAATTTTCATTATTAAACAAATAAACTTCAAATAATTATAAGTTGAAAAGATGAGATTATTTTTCATAAGCTTGTAGAATAATCTAGCAGTTTCAGATTTCATCATAACAGTAGCATACACAAAATGAGCAGCAGCAATAAGGGAAGAAGCTCAGTCTGCTAAGAGATTAATCAGCTTGAACCACTTGTCTTCTATCCCTAGCATTACTCATTGCAGTAACACTATATGAAGCACTGGAGTTTGAGCGCAACAACAAAGGCTGTTGATATCGGTCTCCAACTCAACGAAGATAAGAAGAGCAAGGTTGACGTGTAGAACAGCACAGAAGAAACAAGAGAGAAAAGTAATTAGTACAGACAGACAAAATGCAATACACGCAAACTGTTGTCAGAGAGAAAAAAAAGACATGAGATTAGTGGGTTAGTCATCATGTTGTGGGGAGTGAAGTGGAATGCTGCTATATATGCTTCAGCAAATATTGCAAAACCTTCAGGATTAGTAAACTTATTCCACTTACTCAAGAAAACCGTATACTCTTAAGTCTGACGTTTTCAAAATTGAGGGAAAATCAATAAGCTGTTGTAGATGCCTAATTTGAGAAAACCCACCAATAACATCAATTTTAGAACAAGTGTTCAATAATTAACGACAACAAAGCAAAATACAAGTAACATAATCCCTAATCCTAAAATTGGGGGAAAAATTTAAAAGCTAGAAATTACATACCGATTAAAGAGAAAAACAAAGCAGCAGTAATCACGTAGAGTCTCAGATCCTTTCTCTTCAAAATTCAATATTCCCACTTACGGTACATTGAAATTATAGATCAGTTTTGAAGCTTTTTGAAGTTATAAATTCCAGTCGTGTAGTTTCTTTCGCTTATGTAGCAACCAATAGGCCTGGTTTATGAGAGACTATTGACGGACTGACTATTGGGGTGATTATTGAACCGATATGTCATAAATTTGATTGGGAACAGACTCTTATCTTAAAATACAAGCAAATAGCATAATCCCTAATCCTAAATTTGGGGAAAAGGATAGAAGCTGAAGTTACATACCGATTACCGACGCGTTGAATCTGGTTTTTTGTTTAAAACCTGCTCACCAAGAACAGACTTGTAGAATCTCACGGGTGAGTTAAACGCCAAGATGACGGTTGAGTACAATGTGTCGAGAGGAACAGAGGACCAAGGCTGAACTTTGGGAGAAGATGACGCGTGAAATTTGTGTTGTGGAGAAGAGAGGAAGATTAATGCGGTAATTAGATGAAGATGGAATGTGGAATAGTGATTCAGAGTCGCGAGGGAGGTCTTGGGGGTGGTGCCGCCAATTACATTTGGTTGGAATTTGGTTGGAATTGGTTGCCGCAATTTCTTTGCGGGAATGTTTTAACATGTTTCACTGACAGATATCATGGTGTTTTACAAATTGAGAGTTATATATAATGACTTAATTTTATAAGAGTTAGTTATAAGATTGGATAACGTAAATAAGTAATTGTATTATGTCAGTATAGATTAGGTATATATTGACACAATAGTAAAAGAGTCAGTATAAACCATTAAATTTTTAGTGACATATAGCATGTGTGAGTAAATGTATATTTTTAGTGACACAAAACTAGGTGTTACAAAAAGTGTGAGTCACTAAATGGCGTTTTTTTGTAGTGGTGGTGGTTATTTTTTTTTTAAAAAATATAGTTACAAACTATATGTTATGAGTCTTTGAATGCAAACATTATTTACTAAGATAATGGATAATACATTGTATTATAATGGATGGTGGGAAATGATACAATATAATAAATGATACAATACGTAAAAAAATATAATATAATATAATCATACATGCATACATGCAACTATAGGTTATGTACCTAAACTAGATGGCGGATAAGATTAAAAAATATACAACGAATTAAACTTAACAGTTGAAATGTTATGACGTACGCGTTTTAAGTAACAAAGCCGACTGTTTTAAAGAAACCCCTAACAAACGACTGTAGAAAACAGGGGTGAACTGTCGGGGTTACTTGTATTCGGAAATACCGGATGTAGTTAGTCATGGAGACTGACTTATAGTTTATTACCGTTTAGATCATACTTCTGACAAGACGCTCGACGAGCTAGTGGACTACACGGAGCATAGGATCTTGCTGATTCATACTCCACCGTAATACGATCAGGGTGAACGGTATGTAAAGGGGTTTGATCCGAGTTGTCCTAAGGTTGCTCCTTGGGCTCGGATTTGGTTGATATAACTTGTGTGTTATGTTTGTGGATACATGTATGTGATTAAGTGTTACTGCATTAATTATTTATGCACGAGCGTCCTACGGGACTAACACTACGTCGACTATAGATCGACTTATATAAACATACATATATGTTAATGTGATGACATGACGGTTACTTGATATAATACCATGATATTAATATTAAGTATATGGTAACCTAAGTAAAACACTTAGGAACGAGTCACGACATTGTCGGTCTCTAGAGCATGGATCTCGAACATGAATATAACCTAGATTACTTCTAGGTATGCGTGAGACCCATTGGGCAGCTAACTAATAATTATTCTCCATAAGACTAAGAGCAGATCTTAAACATTATGAGAGAGATGGTATGAGTTGAGGTGAGGAATCCCGGTAGTTTACGAACTACTTGGTTGCGCATTTGTGATCACTGAGGGGTTTCTAATTGGATTCCGCTCCAGGTTATATCCAACGAGCCCAAACTGGATCGTGGATCAGGTGGCTACGGCCTTTTTATGGACGTCTTACGAGACATACGAGAGTCAGGGGCCTCCGGACCTCTGGCGAAATGAGCACCTTTGTGTGTACGGGAGGACTACTGTCCATGGTGAGGTTATCGGGTTGTCCTAACATGACGCCCAACTGATATTAATAATTAAACATGGTTGGATGGAGCCTACAAGGCTAAGGTAAATTAAATATGAAAACTATTACGCTACGGCGAATGTACATTGTACATATGGATGAGGCTTGAAAGCCAAACTAAAATAAATTGACAGAGGATGGTGAACGCTACGGCGATTGTACATTGTACAATAGACTGTTTATACTCGATACGTTCGATATACAAATGTTGTTTGAAATAATCTATGATTGTTTGGATTGGATGGATGGTTAAATGTTTATGATATTTGGATGGTTGGTTATGTATATTATACATGTTTATTACAGTATTGTTTATAACTGTAAAATGGTAAAGCATGAAACCAATCTAATAACAAGATGGTTAAAATGACAAGTGACCATTAGGGTCCAGGCCCGGCATACTCAGCGTCTATCGCTGATACTACACCATTACAGGTTGTTGATCATTGTCGGAGCTGAAGAGCAGGAACAGGGTAATTGGGGTTTCACTTTGTTACCACACATGGAGTTGTTGTATAGCAAGGAGGATGGTGAATTGTAATATGGTAAGGTTGTGTATTTTCAGGTTTGGGTAGATGCTCACTTGTCGATGTTTATGGTTTATGGACTTAGTATGATGTATAGGAGTTTTCTCGTTATCACGGCGGTTAGCAATTTGTTTATGTTGGAAGTTGGATGTAGTTTGGCTTCATTGCTCGCATGGGCGAGTAATGGCCGGTGACACCCGAGTGAGTTTTGTAATTGTTATTTATTTTCCGCTGCGAGACGTTTTATTTATTGCTACGTGAGAGATTATATCGTGATTGTGGAGAGGGGTGTTACAATGGAACTCCAACCCCAGACTGGAATCTCCACTGAGACGAGGAAGAAAACGAGCCTCCCTTACAATTCCAGATTCTTGGACTTTGATCTCACCGACGACGATGACTGGTGATTAATGATACAGATCAAGTCAACAGAGCCGTCCTCACCGCTTCTTACTGCGTCCAGCAATCAGCTTCCTTACGACCTTCAATGACGGAGATACTAGGGCTGCTTGAACACCTGAATCGAACTGTACGCGATGGACTAAAAAGCTCGCTGAGGAAGAAGGATGGGTGAAAATCCCCTTCCCACTGATAAAATCACACCTAGAAGGATGTGAAGAAGAGGGACTAGGGAATCGCCTCTAAAATCGTCTCCGTGAGAACGATAGTTTACTGTAGCTCTAAGCTAAGAGTACCTTTTTGTTAGTTTTAGGTCATATAATCATTCTAGTGTATCATCATATACATGTATTTTTTTAAAAAGTCAACGTATCCATGATTGACTGGTTTTGTTTTTAAGTGCTTGAATTTGGGTAAACAGTGATATTTATTTTTCATTTTAAACTTATATATTAAAAATTATAACCATTTGAAGTTAATATACAGTCCAATCAACAAACAATTCCGAGTAGAAAGAAGGTACCCGCTAAGCTATCAGGTGAAAGCGGGCCTCGACTCGTTTCCTATAACCCGTAGAAACGATACAGCCATATATAAGTCATCTGTCTCTCTTTCCCGATTTTATTGATTTATTCCTACAATCATAGAGATTGGTTGCAGAGTCTAGGGTTTTTTCTTCCCATCGTCGCGACAGCTCTATCTCTGGTAATGGATCCCTCCAAGAAACGAAAGACTGCTGAGAACGGTGTCAACGACGTTTCCTTAACAGACCTGTCGGTTGATGGGTCAGAACTTCCCAACTCTCAGCCAACATTGAACCTCAGCGCAGAAGATGCTCGCAAGCTGGTCCAGACCCTAAGCAGCGACCAGCTTCTTTCTGTACTTGAGGACGCCGTTGTTCGCCACCCGGACGTCCTCGCCTCAGTCCGTGAAGTCGCAGATCGCGACCCCGCAAGGCGTAAGCTTTTTGTGCGCGGTCTGGGGTGGGAGACTACAACTGAATCGCTTAGATCTATTTTCTCCTCCTTCGGGGATATTGAGGAGGCCATCGTCATCTCCGATAAGTTGACCGGTAAATCAAAGGGTTACGGATTTGTTACCTTTAAGCACGTCGACGGCGCTGTATTAGCCCTGAGAACTCCCAGCAAAAAAATCGATGGAAGGATGACGGTTACTCAGCTCGCGTCTTCGAAATCTAGTAGCGGGAGTGGCGATGACGTGGCCGCCAGGAAGATATATGTTGGTAACATACCGTTTGATGTTTCCGCGGAGAGGCTGCTGGACTTCTTCTCGGTGTATGGGGAGGTCGAAGAAGGGCCATTAGGGTTTGATAAGCAAGCTGGGAAACCCAGAGGCTTTGCTTTCTTTGTGTACAGAACCGACGAAGGGGCTAGGGCATGTTTGGCCGAGCCCAATAAAAACGTAGACGGGCATCCAGTTATGTGTAAGTTAGCCGTGGATGGGAAGAAGGGGAGGGGAAATGCTGGTGGTGATGGTGGGAGCGAGAGAATGGCTGGTG
Source organism: Limonium bicolor (assembly GCA_023374045.1). NCBI lineage: Eukaryota > Viridiplantae > Streptophyta > Magnoliopsida > Caryophyllales > Plumbaginaceae > Limonium > Limonium bicolor. The sequence goes on along the minus strand of CM041779.1, from coordinate 181,760,272 downwards.
GGCCACCAGGTTCAGTGCCTGGATCAGTGAATTCACAGTTTGGGGGACCGATGTATGGTGGATACACCTCTGGACATCATCACCAGGGGCCTGGGGTTGGTGGATTAGGGCACCAAGGGATGGGTTCAGCAGGTGGTGGGTTAGGTTATGGCCCATTGGGTAGCCAGGGACCTGTAGGTGTCAATGCAGCTGGCGGGTATGGTCCTGCTTCATACCCTGCAGGTGGATCACAGATCGGTGGGCCTGCTACGGGTGACTACGGTTCATACAGGATGCAACCAAGTTATCCGGAGAATGGTCCATATGGTATGGGTTCTTCTGGGTATTCCTCACAGCAGCCGCCACCACAGGGTCCTCCTGGGGGATATCAGCGAATGCCACCTTATTATTAAGGGTATTGATCACTTTGCTATCCAATTATCGCTGCTATTTACTCGATATGAATGCAGAGTCTCATCCTGTCTTACTGTAGTTCTTAGTTTTTTAATTGAAGGCTCCAACTAATTGAAGAATACTCTGAGTAAATGTTTGATGAGACTTGGCTTGAGGACCAAGATGAACACTATATTTGCCGGTAACTTCATCTAAGCCAAGGACTAGAAAAAAATAGGAATTTTGCTGAATACTGCTGGCTTATAGTTCTGGTAAATTTCATTTATAGATTCCGACCTAATTTCTGAAGAGCTGAATATAGCTAAATAAACATTAATATTGCCGAGTACGTAGCACATCAGTGATTGTCTTTGATCAAACATAAAACTTGATACTTAGAAATGTTAAGATACATGAGAATGACTCCTATGAGGCAAACATCTGGACTCTGTCGAACCTTAATCATTAAATATCCCACTTTCTTTGGTTTCTATCCCCATGTTTAGGTTTTCCCAGACGGATACCCGTCTTTGACGGATCTAACTCTGTTTATAATTTAGTACCAATGTTATGAGGTATGCAACTGTCTGAAATTCATTAGTGTAATTATCTTTGCCTGGTCTATAATGTGAGGCGAGATTGAGTTTGGTTCCTTTTGGTCATTGTTTCCCTTTTTTTTCTACAATGTCTTTCCACTGATTAAAGGTCTTACTGCACTCCTTGTATCATTTGATTAAGTAGCTGTGGCTTTCCTCTCTTTGACTTCAATATTCTTACTTCTTAGTAGTGATTTTTTCTTACCTGTAACTTGGCCTGAACGTGTTTGCTTGTGCTTAATAGGTGCTTGTATGTGCTCGTTTTCATTTGCGGCCTTTACCGTCTCCAGTATAATAGGTGATTTTCCTTAGATTGAATCTGTCAATCCATTGTGTGTTAGTTGTTATGTGCTAAATTTGAATTATTTTATTGCTCCTGCTGTTTTATAATATTTGCTGTTTCTCGTTGTATTATGAATTTAATTGTGAATGGTTTTGATTCAGGTATATAGAAGCTTGGGCGCAATTGCTATGAATGGTTGTGGTGATTTCGTGATTGCAGACTGAAATGTGTGGTTTGCTTGAATGGAATGCTGTATTTGCTTTGCTGCTACCCTTAGTTGCTCTGCCATTGGCAGTTATTTGGCGGTTTTTAGTCTGCAACCACCTTATTTATATGTACTTCCTTCCTTCCTAGATTGAGAATTTTGTTACGCCCTTACGGTTGTAGACATTGTTGTTGCTTGATTCAGCTATGAGCACCTGTTGTTTTTTCTTAGTGGATCATATTTATGTAGGCAGATACGCGTTCTCTCTCTCTCTGTGTTATATGATACATAAGTATCTTTTGGTGCCTGGTTTATTTGTTTTCTTTATTGATATAGAGCTTGCTTTAATTATGTATCTCTATAGACCCAGTCCAATATGTATAATTTATTTTGCTATGTCTCAACTTCTTTCTTCATCTCCTGTCTTCTGGATTTTCTACCTTTCCAAGTCTATGTGCTGTGTTATTTTTATTATTTACCTAATTCTTTAGCTGTCATAGATTAAAGTTTATTTGTATCATGATTCGATCCGAGTTATTGTTGTAGTTGCGATTGCTTAAGTACTATAACCGGCCGGAATCATATACCAACTAATGTTTCCATCCAGTACTTCTAGATGTCCTGTATATTTTGTTTTAAGTTGCCTCCCCCCTCTAGGACCTGCAACTGAGAATTTGCTTACTAGAACCTCCAGAGGAATGGGACTTGTTTTGGGGGTAGTATGTATATATATATCTGAGAATTCACTTATTGTTTCATCATGGGGTGTACATAAATGTGTAGATGTGACTGGTACTAATGTGTTTTACCTTGGTCAAACTTTATCCCACATAACCTTTGGGTTGTTTTGTTGGAAGTTGCCTTAAACTTTATCCCAAATAACCTTTGGGTTGGTGTGTTGGAAGTTGCCTCATACAGATCTCAATTTTTCTTGTGTGACAGTTTGCAAATGCTAGGTCTTCCTTGCCTTGATATTTTATCTTTTGCCTTTGACATTTGTAGTTGGTTCATTTGATTTCAAAATTGTCGGCTATCCTTGGTGTACCCTGTTTCTTGTACGTCTACAAGAGAGACGTTACACACGATTTTGGTAGTGGTCAGTCTATAGTGAAAGATGGCCAAGTTTTATTTGCTTGCTTGGCTCCCCTACTTGTAGTGGCTACCTGTTCGAAGCTTCGTTTATCTTCAGTGTTGGTGTTGTTTTTTGCTGGCTTAGGAACTAAAAAGGTGATAGCCGCGGCTTGTTTTTTAGGATTAAGGAATGGTAAGTTGTATAGTTAGTAAATGAGGGTCTTTGCGTGTTAGCTGTTTGTTGATATATTACAAAAGTGAAGGCTTCTAGTTGGGTTACCCTGGTAGTGGTGGTAGTTACTGACCAGGACGCAATTAAGCTGTTTGACATTGGTCATTTAAGTTGGTGGAAATATTCTCTTTATTATTCCATGATAGCTCAGTTAAGTTGTGCCCGATGAAGCTTCATTTCTTTGCTTGCTGTGGGACTCTCTGTGAGGCTATGAATACCGGAGATTGCAGCTTGGGGGAACAGCCTGAAAACAGAAACAATATCCGTGGAAAAGAAGTTGGCCAAGCTGCTGGAAAATGTAGCGGCTGCATCACCTCTGGCTACCTGCTACAGTTTCTGAAGCTTTGATGCCAAGTTCAAGTGCTATTACATCTCGTCAATTCGTAATGTGGTTGTCAACATATACAGATAAGTTCTTAGCTTGCCTCTACTAGTCCAAGGAAATGAAGGGGCAACAACGTGAGGATACCTTATTCACTATTTGAATAATGCGACACAGGAGATGGAGTCAGAGTTTATAATGTGGGATGTTGGCCTTCAGAGGTGGCATATGAAGTTCAAATATCTTGGTCATACATTTTGTGGCGAGTAACCAATTTAAGAAGCTTGTTTTTGCTTAAACTTGTAGTTATATTTTGTTTTGTGGCATAAGCCAGAACCACAAAACGATGAGAACACATCACAACAAAATCCAACATTACCACCTGCTACAACTAAAGTTAAAATTACCTTGCACAAACATCTTTTCTTATGCCTCTTTCTGCTTTTCCACCGTCATTATCACTATAAAAGGAGCTAACCTTCTTCGCCGTGTTAAACCAAATAAATAATGCAATCTTATCGGTGTGGTTGAAAGTGTCAATTATCCATGGGAAATTGGCTATGTGAGATAGGGGAAAGCCCCCTGTCATCCGCCAAGGATATATAGGCCCAGTTCGTGACCAAAAAAAGGCAACCCGTAAGGCCTTTTCTAAATGACTTAAGCGATTTGTTGCCTAAGTCCGTTCTCTAACAATAGCAGTACTGCAACTACTTCAACGGATGGCAACATTATTAATTTCGTGATAGATTTGTGTGGGTAATACCAAATATATATTTCACTGCAGCAATTGCACGTCGGTACCAGTGCAGATTAGGAGTGAGTAAAAGGGGCAGTAAACCGAAATAACTGTTTTTTTATTTGATCACCGTATTTTTTAACCGTTTTATAAAAGTTTGGTTATTTTGGTTAAAACGGTTATCCGTAATAAAGTACAATTCGGTTAACGGATATTAAAATTTAAACTTCGGTTATCCGTAATAACCGCTTTTATAAATATATTTTTATAAATTTTAATTTTTCTTAGCCCAATAATTTTATTTGATATTTTACTACTCACTCAAATAAGGTTTAGGTTTTGATCATTTCGGTTAATTCAAAAGTTTAGATTTTTTGGTTATTTTAGGAAGTTCGGTTATTTCGGTTATTTTAAAAAGTTCGATTATTTCAGGAACTTCGGTTATCGGGGCGGTTAACGGTTATTAGTGTAACATAAAAAACGGTTATCGGTTAAAACGGATATTAGTATTAAATTCCGTTAATTCGGTTGTAACCGAAATAACCGAACATCGTACTTTATTTTAAACTTCGGTTAACGGATATCCATTTTAACCGTTGCAGACCCATGGATGTTACACGTTTGTTCAGCCTGCATGCATAAACATGTGAACCTATTGTGCTAATATTAGATCATGCATAATCTTGCATTGCTTCTTCCACTGTTATCATTTATTTTGTGTTACACATTATTATTGTTTATATAACTATGAATATATATATATATATATATATATATATATTATATGTAATTATAATCTAAATATGTATTAATTGTAAACTAAATAAATGTTTGTCAAATAGTAATTATGATATGTAAATATTATTTTAATTAAATAATTAGTAATACAGACTATAAAAAATTATGTTACACATTTAATAATAGTTTTATGAATATGCATTTATATATGAAATTATGATATTTAAATATTAGTAAATATTGTTTTAATTAAATAGTTAGTTATATGTATTATAGAAATTTTATATGTTACACATTATTTATTAGTTATATGAATATGGATATATATGTTGTATATGCAATTATGATATATAAATATTAGTAAAAATTTTTTTATTAAATAATTAGTAAATTTGTATTATAGAAATTTTATGTTACACATTATTTATTATTTATGTTAATATCAATATTATATTCTGTTTGTAATTATGATAAATAAATATTGGTAAATAGTATTTTAATTAAATATTTGTAAATTATACTATAGTACTTCTAATATGTTAATGTATATGTAAATGAACATTACATTTAATTTTTTTTATGAATTTAAATATACATTAAGCTGTTGAAATAAGCTTAGCAACGACAAACACATTATCAGATTATTTAGAATAAGTTAATGTCATTTTAAACTAATTATATCAGCTTTCAGCTTATCTAATCAGTCATCAGCTATCAACTATCAACTATCAGCTGGTTCACGAACTGGGCCATAATGTAGCCTACGGATCTGGAGATCAACCTGATTCTATGGCAGTCTCTCAAAGTCGGGGAAATATGAGAGTAGGTTCTTAAGACCTCTCATCCCTTGCGGAAATTAGGTACAAGGAACTTTCTCACTGGTGTTTTTTAATGGAACGGAGACCCTGGTGAATGTGCAGGTATAATATGGAGTTGTCCACATGTCACAGATGTGTGTGCAAAAAAAAGAATGAAAAAAAAGAAAAGGTGTGTGTAGATGTGTGTGCAGGAGAGTGTTGGAGAGATAATTTTTTTATTCAAAATGTTATAACTCACAAAATATAAGTGTAAAAATAAAAAAAATTATATCATTGTTCATCATTTTTTGTGCTCTTTAAAACAAGATGTGTCATGAATATATTTTGGTAAAATTAAAATTTTATATTTTTAGAATGAGTATATATTAGATATTTTTAAAGTGAATCTTACACATTAGTAAAGTGAATTTTAAATTACTCAGAACCCCCTTGAGGATTTAGGATATTATAGTTAACCCTCTTGTGTTTATCATATTACTGGTAACCACCTCGAGGTTAAGTATCTTTGACTACGAGCCCCTGAACTATAACTTTGTTATCAGGAGTTAACTACGTGTTAACCTATCAGCTTAATCATATTAATAAGGTCATGCTGGACAAAAAACACTACTTAATCTGCATTGTTATTTTCTTAAAAATATCAACCCTTCCTTGAAAATGCATCTAAAGTGGGATGAGAGAGAGTTAGATGATGTTGATTAAACAGTTTTGTTGTCCAACTTGACATTATTAATGTGATTAAGCTGATAGGTCAACACATAGTTAACTTTTTGATCACAAAGTTATAGTTCGGGGGCTCGTAGTCAAAGATACCTTAACCTTGAGATGGTTACCAATAATTATGATAAACACAAGGGGGCTAACTGTAATATCCCAAATCCTCAAGGGGGATCTGAGTAATTTACTCAATAATAAAATGAATCATATTCATTGGCAAAATGAATCTTACTACCTCAAACACTCTAAAAACCGCCCAAGGAATGCTAAAACGTCGAATGCATTTTTAGGGTTTGTAGTGTAAGATTAAGGTTCACTTTTAAAAAACATAATGGATTAATGTTCGCTTTTCTTAAACATAAGATTCCCTTTTTTTAAACGAATGATTCACTTTCAATAAATAAAAATTTCATACGGTTCCCGCATAAGTTTGTGGTAGGATTAACTTTTAGTAGTATTAAACAAAATATTCACTTTTTTTAAACCTTGATTCACCTTTAAAAAACATTTGATTCACTTTCTTAAACTTCTGGTTCAGTTTTCTTAAACTTCTTATCCACTTAGTTTAGTTAAAACTCTCTATTACGGGAATCACTTTTCTTAAACCTCTAATTCACTTTTCTTAAACGCATGATTCACTTTATAAAAACCTCTGATTCACATTTTTCAAACCTCTTAATCACTTTAGTTAAACAATCGATCGTTATGAGATTCACTCTTATTACTCTGATTCACTTTGTAACATCTTGTGATTCACTTTTTAACAACCGTTGATTCACTTCTTTAAAACCTCTGATTCACACTAGTCAATGAATCAGAATCACTTTAGTTAAACAATCTCTGTTTATGAGATTCACTTTTTTTAAACCTCTTATTCACTTTTAAGCAACTCCGTGATTCACTTTTTCATAACCTTTGATTCACTTTTTAACAATCTTTGATTCACTTTTCTTAAACTTAAGATTCACAATTAATTTTAAAAAATATGTACATACAAAAAATAATTTTTTTAAGTTTATCAAAACATATCCATGACACATCTTGTTTTAAAGAGTATGAAAAATGATGAACAATGATATTTTTTTATTTTTGCACTTATATTTTGTAAGTTATGACATTTTGAAAAAAAATAAAAATTTCTCTTTCCTACACACAAACCTTTCCCTCTCCCAAGCGTGACTATTCTGTATTATACTCTCTTTTTCTTCTTCTTTTTTTCTCTCCAATATATTATTGACATGTGTCACCCTTCTCCATATTAGAATGTGGCGTATTCGCCAGCTTCGAAATCACGCTTCTTAATACGTTCTAGGTTCCTTAGTCGAGACCCCCGTCCCCAATGGAAAATGAGTGATCTGTTCTCCTGTGGATCATAGCCTTACCACTCACAATCTGTTCTAAGTTCTTACCTTGTGGATGGTGAATCAGTGAATTGAACTAGCAGCTTCATTTCAAAAATCAGCACTACATTCTGGATTGTAATATGTTTTATTATTTATATGGTGCTCTAACGGTTCTTATGCAAATATGTTTATTATTTATACGGTTCTCTATTCTATACGCCATGTTATCAAAATAATATATGATATTTATTAAGAACCTCTATAATCCTACTTATCACTACAATAATAAAAACTTTTAACTCATTTCTTTTAAAAAGTCGACTAATAGAAAGTTGTGAAAGTTATGGGTGTGAACACCAATGAGAGTTAAATTAAGATAATCCCACTGAAACACCAATCAACATAAACGAAGTTCAAATAGTGTCTCTAACTGGTAATCATGAAGCATAACTAGTCTTAATAAGCAACACAAATAGAACTGAAACTAACAAGAAAGATCTAAGAGTCAAACAAGTGTAACTTGAATATGCACCAAGCGGTTTTGAGGGGAGAGTGAGCTCAATCACATGGTCAGAAGCAAGCAGGTGATTATTCTTTCTTGTGGCCTGGGTGAAGCTGGTGCCACGGAATTGGTTTGATTTGCAGGTCTAGAGTAGTCGCATTCTCCCATTTTCTCAACCTAATCCTCCATGGAAACAAGTCTTGGATTGGTTTTAGTCTTATTTCCCTTTTTGCTCGCCTCCCCAAGGTCAGGTCTCAGGTTTCTTCATGTGAAGCCTGCTCTAAGAGGTTACTGAAGCGCCATTTCCTAGGCTCTGGAAGGAACCTCTAAAAGGTCTATCTTTACGGATTGGCTCACCTCCTAAAATGATGGAGGGTGCATTGTTAGATGGAGTAGTGAATTGGACCTGAAAAGGATTAGAAGCGTGTTGGCCAAGTAAATTAGTAATAATACATATCAGGGATGGCCTAGAAGCAAGGTCAGAGAAGAGAGCTCCCTAGGGAGGCATCGGGCTAAAAATTCTTCGGTGCTAAGCCACATTCCAAACGGGATACTAGGCTCGAAAGGCATGTTCAGTGGGCAACTTCGGTTGAGTGGAAGAACATACCGCATTTAGCACAGATAAGGGCATGCCATCATAGGTCATAGTGAATCAGATTCATACTACCAATAGATAAGGGTGGAGAACGCCAAACTGGCTTATGAATATCAAGTAAGATTTTCAGGCGCATGCGACTCTAGCCAAGAGCAGTGGTGTACTTCATGAGTCATGTGAAATGTCCCACCTTTTCCACCACCTTTTCAGTAAGTATCATGTAGCATAAGGCCTTTAGGATGTCGAAAACTCGGATTCAGCATGGAACCCATCTGCAATATGTGGTTCTCAGTTGTCTTTCCTTGTTCAAGGGCTTGAAAACAAACAAAATACAATTGATAGTCCACGGGCCTTTAGCTAGGACCGCTTCCATGGCATTCTTTCCTTCAAATTCAATAATGAACAAGTTCTAGCCAATCTTACAGAATTTGAACCTACAGAATCCGCTAGCTCCAGCAATACTCAAGATGAATGTGTAAGATTGGGGCAGAGGTCTGGTTATGTGAAACAAAATTTACAATAATGCATCGATCAAAGGTAAGCATCTCGCCTTACATATCTAGGACCCCTGACTTAAGAACAGAGTGGGTGAGATTACATCTAGGGACGGTGGGGAAACTAGCTAGCGCTCCTGATGCGTCCCCGATCGGTCGTGGACGTATCGTGGACTCAATTAAACTTGGTTGGTTAAGGAAAGACACAAAATAAACTTAAACTGGAAACTCCATTTCGATTGAGAATTTACACACAAAATTTCACTCAATCTCCCTCGCCCTCACACACGGACTCCGGGACAGTTTAGGACTTTATCCCAAAGTCCTCTACCCTCTCCTGACATCTGGCCTACGGTTCCTCAACCGTTCCCGAATGATCAGTCAACCAACTTACAAAGGTGTTGTCACACAACTCCAATCCTAACCAGCTCACCAACTCTCTAGCCCTTACACACATTTAAGTCTAACTCACACTTGTCCTGATTATCTCTATATTCTTCTCTCTTGTACAGGCTTGCTTTCATACGAAATAAATGCAAGTATATATACGGTTAGTTAGGATGTAACTACCGTCCTATAAGCTTGTAAATTCAAGGAGTTTATTCTATTTTCGTCCTATCACATAACTACCACACTAGTATTGTAGAGAGGCTTCAACTTGATCTGAAGTTGTCGAGCACCACTTGTGTGCCCCACTTGTCTGATCCTGTCTGCCTCATTAAATGCTCATAAATGCTCCTTTAGTCTTCATTACGGCTATGTAATTGTTCTGATAAGTAGCCCTTTACTTATCTTGTCCATTTGCATATTAATGAGTTGTATTCTTGTCGTGTGCTAGTTGATAGTGTGAATATGTGAGTCTACATAGATACGTTGATCTTCTTGCAATCTTTGTCTTTGATTCACTCCTGAAGTATAAAAGATATCTTCGTGTGGTGCCTGACTTCTTGTGTATGCTATAAGTTCTAGCGTGAGCTCTCCTAGACAGGTGCCCGACTGGTTGGGCACATGTTGTGAACCGAGTACCTTGCAACCTTACGTGCTAAGCCACTCTTTTGCCTGTCTATCTGAATCATAAAGCTTGACAAACATGTTAAATACACAACACAAGGTTAGCTATCATCAAAACTAAAGGATCTTGACTTAACAATTTCCCCCTTTTTGATGATGGCAACCTATATAAAATTATATGTACTTGGAAATTTAAAAATTTGAGAGATTCCCCCTAAGAAGGATTCCCCCTAAGTTTGTTAAGGGTTGAAAAACAAAGATAACGGCTTTTATTTATACTAGAACCATAGGTAGAAAGTTCTTCACTAAGATATTACATAACACAAGGAAAAGAGTCATACTAACACAAGTACATATCTTTTCTTTCCCCCTTTGCCATACAACAAGAAGGGAGCAACTACATGACTTAAGATATTGTAAAGGCCATAACATTCCAAAGAGTACAAACTACAAGCATGATCTAGAAAATCTAGATAGAGTGGCATGTTTGGTGATCCCATTTAGGACATCTAGGCCACAAGGTTCATCCTCCGAAAAGTAAGCTTTAATCCAAGACTTTTTAGTTGTGGTGGACTCGAACAAGGGTAATTCGGTTGTGGTAGAAAGATCTGACTCCTCAGAATCTATTGTGAACTCCATGTAGTGAGGAGTCCTAGTATGAGAGGGAGTAAACACTTGAGGTTTCTAGACGCAAGCTGTGAATGAGTCAGAGTTGGGTTGGACATAGCTTTTTGTAACACCCCAACTCATAAAGCCATACTTATCTCATAAACCTCCATTTACATATATCAACGTTGCAGCGGCGGAATTCGTACAACAATTGGTGTTACCGCTGTTAGTCACCCACGGACTAACTAGGCATACTAAATACTCCAAGATCTAGCTACGGTCCGATGGACCTGAATATACCAAACATTAGTTTACTAAATCTTAACCAATTACATATTCTCATATAGAGTATTTCATATCCTAATACATCTTTACTAACATCTCATACCATTTACTAAACGAGTGTACATGCACAACTCGTGTAACAAAAGGAAAACAACCCGAAGTACTTCTACCCGATCCTACTTTCAGGACGGTCATCTGCTGCTTCTTACCTGTAAAATACTATGGATGCCCCTAGGGGCTCAGCACCTTCGCTGGTACAATTCTCTTATAGCCCCCAAGCTAACGGGGCTTCGACGACTGATAGCATGCGGGTGATTATTAATACAACATAAATAAGAAGTACAATAAACACCACACCACATATGAACAAATCATAGTTCAAACACAATGAACGACTTAAAAATGTTCCTTAAGTAAGTGAGTTAGATTTTAACTCCTTAAGTCCAGTTTTCCTTATTCTCATATCCACTCTTATCTCAATGTACCAACCTTTCTTTAATTAGAATTGGTTGTCTCTTAACTCAATGTTTATCCTTGTCGGGTCAATAGTAACCCTAGCCAATGAGCTATCAACTCCATTGGTTTAAATAAACATTATTTCTTAAATTTGGGATTTAGGTGATCCCACCGCACCATCTTAATCTTGCCTCCCACCTTGAACCGTAATCCAAGGTGGCCGAGTCTATTTGTCGACTCTAGGCAACAAGTCCGAAGACAAGTTTCAATGGAGGACGGACCTGATAAGGATACCGACCTCCTAACTCAACATCATGCATGACCAGAGTCAGTCCCGGATTCCTCACCCCCCAAGTTCTAGTTAGTAGAAGTCTCCACGACAATGTTTGTTAGTTAAACCTCTTTTGTTACTAACAAACCAATATTAGAGAGTGTTCCATTTTCTCACACAATCATTTACTAATCGTAGTTAGTAAGCTCTCAAGGATAAGTTGTGTTAGTGCATCACAATCACACAACAAACACAATATTCCAGTTGCATGCTTTATCTTGTTTAGTCGAAACATTTAAACAATTAGCACACAAGCCGAGGGACACCTCGTTAGCAAGCAGACTACAAGAAAACCATAACCGTACACCATCGGTCGTTTCGGTTGCCTATTCTCCTTCCAAGTCCCAATTCTCAAGTCCTAAACATTCATTCAATTTAGGTTGTTAATTACTTTCAATCAACCTAACTTACTTAGCCATTAATGTTTACCCACTAATAACTACTAAGTCCTTATAGTTTTAATCTTAATCACTTAATTCATTTAACTTCTCTTAATCTCTTAAGTCCTTATATGCTTATCCTTCTAATCATCATTACCCTCCTATGGTGGACTACTAATGCCACTCTTCCTTCTCTTTTTTTTATATATATATATGGTCCGACCGACCCACCGACTAACCCAACCCCCTGGGTAGGTCGAAGTCAGAACACTCGGGTTTGAAGATTTCAGCCCGACCGACCCACGACCGACCCAACACCCTGGGTAGGTCGAAGTCAGAAAACACTCATTTTGACTCGTTTCAACTCCGTTCTTCTTCCTTCCCTTTCTTCCTTAATCTTTTTCTTCTAAACATGTTTAAAAACCTTTAAACACTCTTAAAACCTTCCAATTCACCCACCAATCTCATTGAATAACTCACCATCAAGCTCCTTGATCATTTACTCAAATTCTTACTAAATCCTAACACATAATCTAGTTTCTTACACTTCCAACATATGAACTTTGCCTAAAATCTCAACTAACCAAAGTGTAGCATTATCAATCATCCTCATTTCCTTAACTCAAACTTCTCAAAGTGTTCAAGGTCATATTGCATCTCCATGCTCAAATTTTTCTCCATTACACTTACTACTCATCATTCCTAAACTTGTACATACTTATGCTTTTCTAGCCATCCTCTTAACACCTTAACATTGTTCCTCACCCAACTACACAATCCCCTAGCCTTATACACACCTTTACTCCTTAAACTTGACCATTCTAAATTCCTCTTAAACATTTCCATCTCCTTTACTCAATTTACTCAACATTAACATGGTTAACACTCTTATCCATTCTTAGTCATTCCCTTGACAAATTACTTCATCTCTATAGTTTTCACCTTCATCACCCAAGTCCACTCATTACCATCAAGCTATACACTTATTATTTCACTACTAGCATCTTCATCTCCTTTAGAGGTGATCATTCGGGCGGGCGGGCCGGGTTCGGGCCAGACAAATTTTAGGCCTCATTTTCAAAAACCAACCCGGTTTTTACATGCTCGGGCCGGCCGGGCTAGGCCCTTTTTTCCAGACTTTGCCGAACCCGGCCCGCCCGGCCGGTTTTTTATTTTTGTAATATAAATTAATAAAAAATTAAAACTCATATTTTTCATACCTTAATTATAATATATATAACTTATTTCTCTTAATATCTTATATTACCTTCTTTAAAATTATTTATATATAATTTTTGTCTTATTATATACTTCCCTCTGTATCTATTACATTTTAAATATATCCTATAAAATCGGGCCGGGTCGGGCTTGCCCACGGGCTCAAAAAATTGCCGCGGCCCGGCCGGTTTTTCATTCGGGCCAATTTTATTCCAGGCCCGCCCGGAAGCCTTATCAGCTCGGACTCGTCGGGCTTTTTTACGAGCCGGGTCCCGGGCTGCCGGGCCGGACACATATGATCAGCTCTAATCTCCTTACACAAGCTACCCAAATTCTCAATGTTATTCTCTAGTTCATACCTAAATCATCATAAAACATTATACATCATTCCTCTAGATATTTGCACAAGTCTTAACATTCATCATATCATGATTTTGGTGTGTTAATACACCCATCTATCCTCTAATTCCTCCTAGACAACTCTAGGTCATTCTAACCCTCAAGATCACCTTTGTTAACTCATTTCCACTCAAATTTCCTTTAATGATTCATAGTAAATCCTTGGTCATTTTAATTCAACACAACCACTAAAAACACTTTATTTCTACTCAAATTTCGCCATAGCTCCTCTAGTATGTCATCATGCCCATATGCATAGTCTTTCTCCTCTAATAAACACACACACATCAAATCTTTTTCTCATGATATTTCTCACCCAATTCAAACCATTCATAACAAACACAATATGGTGCAATAATCTTAATTGCATAGCACTAAGGCTCTTAAATGACATGGCTCTTAGGCCCTTAAATAACATGGCTCTTAGGCCCTTAAATGACATAACGAAACATTGAATTTCCCACATAAATAGCTTTCAACCTGCATTTACACAACACTCAATCTCATAGCAATTATAATGCTCTTATAATTCATCTTATGCTTATCTTACTAACTCATTTTCCATTGGCTCCTTAGTCACAAGTTCTTAAACTTGTTCATATTCTTTCCTAAGTTTACATAACCCATACTTATAATGTAAGCCCTAGGCTAAATTTGTATCAATTATAGCCACCATTCCTTAAGGTATCAAACTACATTAAGGTAAGTAATTTACCTTGTGATTTTAAGACTTTTCTCTCTTCTTTTCTTGGTTCTCTTCATTGAAATTCGGCCAAGGAGGTCTCATATATTGCTAATCTTATAACCAACATTAAAATTAAGATAATGAGTGCTAGGTAAAACCCTTAGACTCATTATAACAACTCTTAAATACTAAGATAGTGCTTATTGCACTAAATTGGATGATTACCTTAGGAATCTTTGAATGAGTTTGGTAAGGAATCAAGGCATGGCTTCAACTAATCTCTGGAATATTGAATCAAGGCTAATACAAGGAATAAAATGAGCCATATTGGTAAGGAAATTTCGGCCATATGTAGAAAATGGAAGAAATGATTTTTCAAGCTTTTTCTTACCTTAAACCAAGAGAGAGTTAACTAGCTCTTGAATATGATTTTTCCTCTTCAAATGGAGCTCCTTCAATGGAGTCCAACTTCATCTTTTGGAGTTTTTAAAAGAGAACTTGAAAGGTCTTGACTCAACTAGCACAAATATATGTTTTGTTTTGGATTTGGAGTTTTGTGTTGACTTAGGCAAGCCATGGAAGATGAGGAACAATGGAGGAGCAGCTCTTTTACAGGTTTGGAGCAGATATGATGAAGAAAAAACTTTGGGGAGGAAGGAAGAAATGAGAGGAGAGAGGAGGGAGATAAGGTAATGTAGATATTTGTTACTTTTTGTTAAAGTAAATAGTAACTCTTTCTTTTCCCTCTCCTTTTCTAAGAGTGCTAGCAGCATTAGGTGATGAATCACCTTATAAAATCGTGCCCCTCCCTTTCCCTTAGATATTTATGGGTTATTTGACCATTGACCAATAAGGAAAACAATTTGACTTATTTTGGGCACTATTTGAGTACTATTCATAATTAGTGCACAAATTTGAGAAAATTTTGGTTTCTCATTGATTTAGGCTTCCTAATGTGATACTAAGTAGTACACATGTTGATTAAGGTGTATTCATGGTCATCTAGCCACTCAAAACCTCTTTTTAAGACAATGTTTCAAAAATGTGCTTTAAGACTCCTTAAAGCACAATTTGTGTTTTAACTTGTTTTTGAGCTTGGTTTTCTTTGGTAATTGATTTAAAATGTCCACTATCATGTTAATAAGGTATAAGAATGATATTTGGGTCCTAATCCAAGTTACTCCAAGCTTAGAGCATGTTTTTGCTTAAATTGCTCTTATGGTGTTTCCTTGTGTTTTATTTGGTTTAAATTATCTACCAATGTTTCTAAGGCATGTTCTAGCCTTATTACATCATAAATTGATGTTAACTTATCATACTTAGGTTTGGGGTATTTCAGCTTTGGGCGATGTATTTCTTTGGATGTTTTGTGAACATGAGTTTGCGAATGATGGAACGGATGGTTTTCTCATTTGAGATGTAGGAGCTTTGTGGAGTTTGTGTCATTTTGTGAGATGCAAAATGATGATCGTGAGTGATGAAGGAACTGAGTAAGTATTTGTAGATGGTTGAGGATATGCTCGATGACTGCTCAGTGAGTGGTAATAAATGAGGTGCTACGTCTTGTGGGCTATGTTTGTAGGCTTTTTAGGTGTCATGTTAGGAGATAGGATTAGTGGAGTGGATGTGACTAAATATCTCTGATCATTTTGCAATTTTTAATCAAGGAAGAAGCAGCCAATACAATAAATTATTTTACAACCAAGATAATCATTCATATAGACAAAAGAACAGTTTGCATTTCATTTATATCAAAAGATTTTTCAAGAAACAAATAGTCAGTGACAGCAAAGACATTAAAGAAAAAAATATAATCTAGAATCTAATTGTCCTCACGGTTTCCACTCATGTCTCTAGGAGACAAAGAACACTCAGGCTATGTGGGAATCTATAAAATCTATAGCTCCTTGAACGATGTGATGGACACTTTGTTCAGTGGAGACAGCCTGTACAGTGGTAAGAGTAACTCTTACTCGTTAAAGAACGACCCGAGCTGAAGTATCTAGACTGGTCCCCGACCTATCGTGGACCAGTGAGAGACTGCGCTTCCTCTTGTGTGCTGATGTCCTTGCCAGGGGTCGAGGCTCTGACTTTGAGTCTTCGCTCTTTGTGGGCTTCTGAAGGGCTACGAGCTTATCCCCCTTAGTCCTGATCCCCATTTTGGAAAACATCTCTGAGTAGATGCAGTCCTGAGTGGTGCGTGAGTACTCGTGGAACTTGTCGGTGTCTACTCCATTCTCGAGTAGCGCCTTGGTGATCACTCCCCTATGCACTAGACCCTGGTTGTCGTAGCGACTCTCCTCAATAGTGAGAAGAATTATTGCCAGAAGGTCGATTTTCTCCTTGGTCTTTAGTGCTTAAAGTAACCTCACAACTCTGGCGTTGACGATGTGGGTGCGTTGGTTCCTTGGGGTAATGTTGTGGGTGAGCAGACTGAAGAGCACCCTGTCAGGGATGGACATCTCCACTGCATTGAAATTCTTCATTGTGGCCCTTTTTTTTAGTAGTTGGACCATTTTACCACCTTGATGTCTTAAGTCATTCCAGCTGATGTCCTTTCAAACAACCAACCCTTCTGGTTCTAAGTTGAAGGTGTTGCAAATCCATGATTTGGTGATGTTGATATGGACTCCTTCAACCTGAGAGATGATGTAGTCGTCGTCATCGTTCTGGAGTGGTCTTAGATGTCGCATATGCTCTTTGAGTAGTTCAGTGTAGATGGCGACAGGGTCCTAGAAGTAGTCTACCCATCCTTGGTGCTCCAGTAGTTCTAGGATCTCCAAGACCCATTTGCTCCATCCACTTCGTGTCTAGTGTCTTGGGTAAGACAGGACTGGATTTGTCGTTGACATTTTCCGCTTTGATCAGCATGGGCTCTAGCTCCTTGAGATTCTTGAGACGCTTCAGATATTGGGGAGACGGAGGCTTTGCGACAACTTTCTTGGCTTGGAAGAGCTCTTCCAACTCTCGAGAGTGTGGAGATGGTGCCATCTTCTCTTTGCTTTTTGCTTTCCTTAGTTGCTCACGCTCCTAGAGCGCGTAAATGATTGATGACTACGATTCTGTGCCACTTTTTTCTTCCTGAACTTGTCATGGAGGCATCAGCGACTTGTCGTCGACAGTTACCTCGACCTGGGGAAGGATTCCGGTTTCTTCCTCAGAGTCTGGTGCAGTCACACCTTTCTCTGGTGTCCTCTCCTTTGGCGAGGCCTCTTTTTGTGACTTCTCGTCACTTTGTACTTCCTCCTCATCGAGCTATTGAACGACTTCTTTTACGATTGCTGAGGGAGTTGCTTCCTCTGCATCGCTGAAATGCAACTTGCAGTTACTTTTTCTGGTGTGGAGTGGGATTTTTGTGGAGCTTCCTTTTGGATTTTGTCATGCTTGGATGTGCGAGTCACTCAACTGGATGTGGCAGAAGAACGGTTTTTGGGTTTCTTGACTTTGGATTGTTTGGTGGCAATTTTTGGAGATTTAGTAGAAAAACATAGTGGGTTTTTCTGTGGGAGTTGGGTTAGGAAGAATAGTAGGTTTGAAGGTGCCGGATTCAACAAGGTGGTGGGTTTTAGGAAGATAGGTTTTTATATACTCTACCTCACTAGTGAGTAGTTCTCCTTCTTTCACTACCTTTACCGTGAGCTGATCTTCCTCTTCCTTGGTCAGGTGAATTGGTGATTCAGTAGGCTGTATGTCAGCCACTTATTGTGGTGAGGCCTCTTTGAGAACGGTTTTAGCTTGTGATCGAAGAGCAGTCTTTAGTGCCATTTGGTTTAGGAGATTTGTACTGGACTTTAGAACTTTTCGATTGGGTGTTCTTAGCGGCTGTGAGGCAAGGGTTCTTTGCACTAAGCTCACGAGAGTGTTTATAGAGAGAATAGAAATCGCTTTGAGTGCCTAGAGAGATTAGAGAGAGTGAGGGCAATAGTGTGACAAGAGCAAGACCTTCGTCGCCCTTTTATCATTATCGAGTAATGGTCGGCGACCGCTCCTCGTCCTCTCGCTGACATGTCCAAATGCTACTATATTATAACGGGCAGCGGTAGTGACGGTTGTCAGCAATCGTTGAGATTTTTCCGTTTCTATCCGTTGCACACTCCCTATACTAACCTTACTTTTGTGGAAATGCTGATATATCTGTTTCAAGTAGTCGTTTGACATAATTTCCATGCATTTAGCTATTCGTTGACTACTGAACGACTAGTTTAAAGATGTTGCTCACTTGTCGGTGACCGATCGTGGGAATTAAAAGACAGCCTAATCGTGTTTAATGAATATCATTCCCAGATCATGAATAATCTTGTTGAATCTTTCTCTACTTAATGGCTTAGTAAAAATGTCAGCTAGTTGGTCTTTAGTAGAAATGTACTTTAAACCAACTAATTCCTTTTCTCAGCAATCTCTAAGAAAATGATGTCAAATGTCAATATGCTTGGTACGAGAATGAAGCACATGATTTTTGGAAATAGAGATGACACTTGTATTATCACACATAATTGGTAACGTACCTGTCTTGACTCCATAATCACCAATTTACTGTTTAAGCCATAATAGTTGAGCACAACAGCTTGCTACGGCTACGTATTCAGATTCAGCGGTTGAGATTGCTACACTTTGTTGTTTCTTTGATCCCCATGCGATCGAACATGATCCAACAAAGAATGATGTCCCTGACGTGCTTTTTCTATCGGTGATAGATCCTCCATAATCTGCATCTGAAACACCTATAATATTACAATTGGTGAGTTTAGGATAAAAGAGTCCAAGGTTCATGGTCCCTTTGAGGTAACATAAAATTCTTTTTATGGCTATGAGGTGAATTTCTCTTGGGTCTGCTTGAAACCTGCCACATAAGCAAACACTATACATAATGTCAGGTATACTAGTAGTTAAATAGAGTAGAGAACCAATCATCTCCCTGTATTGCTGATCGACCGGTCGGTCACCAGTTGTGATGCCCATCTTTGTGCCAACTGCCATAGGTGTGTCAAATGATTTGCTTGCCTCAATTCCAAATCTCTTTAGTAAATCCTTCACATACTTTTGCTGGGATATGATTGTCCCTTGTCTATCTTGCTTGACTTGAAGTCCTAAGAAGAACTTCATTTCTCCTAAATCACTCATTTCAAATTCTTTTTTCATCAAGGCTTCAAACTTCTTGCAATATTTCTCATCAGAGGCTCCAAGAGATTATCATTAACATATACTTGCACAATTAAGAGTCCCTTTTGTTGTTGTAAAGAAACAAGGTTTTATCCACCTTTCCTCTCTTGAATTGGTTTTCTAAAAGATAGGAGGATAGATGGTTGTACCATGATCTTGGAGCTTGTTTGAGCCCATAAAGAGCTTTGTCAAGCTTAGTACTCATGTCTTTTCTTCTTGAGTCTTAAAACCTGGAGGTTGCTCAACATACACTTCGTCCTTGACATACCTATTGAGAAAGACACTTTTGATGTCAAATGAAAGAGTTTGATTCCTTTATGTGCAGTAAATGCAATTAGTAATCTGATAGACTCCATCATTGCTACTGGAGAAAAGGCCTCTTGGAAGTCTATCCCTTCTTGTTGACGATATCCTTGAGCTACCAGACGAGCTTTGTTCCTAACGACTTCTCCCATCTCATTCAGCTTATTTCTAAAGACCCATTTTGTGCCAAGTACTCCTTGATGTGAAGGACGAGGCACAAGATGCCAGACTTTGCATCTTTCAAACTGATTCAATTCTTCTTGCATTGCTTTAATCCAGTCTGAGTCTTGAAGAGCTTCTTTGATATTTTTGGGTTCGATGGGTGAGATTGTCGGTGAGAATGCTAGAAGATCTCGAGCTTGTGCTCTGGTTTAAATTCCTTTGGAGATATCTGATATGATGTTCTCCAATGGATGATCCTTGTATAGAGTACAACATTGATGAATGGTTAATGGTGATAGAGGATCTTCGACATCATTGATCTCTTCGTTGACCTGTTGTTGACCTGTCACTGACCTGTTGGGCAGGTTTTCCTTGGTTGGTGATTCACTTTTTAGATTATTTGTGTGATCTTGATCAGCTAGATCAAATCCAAGTTCTTCATCTTCTTCATATTCCTTGGCCTTGTGAACTTCAGCCTCATCAAAGACCACATGCACACTTTCTTCTACCTTTAATGTCCTTTTGTTGTAGACTTTGTATGCCCGGCTCCTTTCAGAGTACCCAAGGAAGATGGGCACATCACTTCTGGCATCAAATTTTCCTAAGGGATTCTTTTCATTGTTGTGGACATAACATTTACAACCAAAGATCCTAAAGTGACTTATGTTTGGTTTTCTTCCCTTGATTAGCTCATAGGGTGTTTTGTTGAGGATAGCTCGTATGAGCGTTCTATTTATGATGTAGCATGCAGTCGCCACAGCTTCTACCCAGAAGACTTGAGGAAGACTGCTCCCCAATAGCATGGCCCTGGCTACCTCTTGTAGTGTTCTGTTCTTACGTTCAACTATCCAATTTTGTTAGGGTGTCCTTGGTGCTGAATATGTGTGATTGATTCCATGTTGTTTACACATATCCATGAATTGTTGATTCTCAAACTCCGACCCATGATCAGACCGAAGAGCCTTGATCTTGTGGTTGAGTTGTACTTGGACTTTTCCTGCAAAGACTTGAAACTTCTCAAAGACTTCGTCTTTGGAAGCAGTAAAGAGTGTCCAAACAAATCACGACTAATCATCAACAATTACAAACACATACCAATTTCCTCCAAAACTTTTGATTCTTATAGGTCCACACAAGTCCATGTGGAGTAATTCAAGTGGCTTAGATGTACTTACTAAGTTCTTTGATTTGAAAGAAGTCTTAGTTTGCTTGCTTCTAACACAAGCATCACAAAGATTGGTCTCAGATTCTTAATCTCAGGGAGACCTCTTACCAACCGTTTCTTGACAAGCTTTCTCAATAGGAAATGCTAACATGCCCTAGTCTTTTATGCCATAGTGTGGATTCATCTATTGAAGCAGTCAAGTATGGACTATGGAAGGTTTGGACTGTCAATATCCTCCAAACTAGTTACATAAAAATTTTCCCACCTTTTTCCTTTAACAACTCTTTTCCATTGTCCTGACTTACTATGCTACAATGTGTAAAATAGAAGTGAACTGAATTTCCTTTGTCACATATTTGAGATACGCTGAGCAAATTGAATTTTAAACCATTAACTAGATTGACATTATCTATGACATAGTCTAAGGTAAAACTAACCTTGCCTTCACCGATGATTTTCCTTTCTTGTTATCGCCAAAGGAAATGGTTCCTTGGCTTCTTGGTTTGAGTGAGAAGAACTTCATCTTGTCTCATGATTCTTGGTTCGAGTGAGAAGAACTTCATCTTGTCTCCTGTCATGTGTTTAGAACACCCACTGTCGATGTACCAGCAGGGGTCCATTCCTACTCGATTCTACACTTACAAGTTAGCGTTGTGGGGTTAGGGTCCACAGAAAGGTTGGACCCATTTCCACCATCAATCATTCTTTTAAAATCATTTTGACTACCCATTATAATCCTATATTCTAGAGTTGCCAATGCCTCATAAATTACGTTCTATAACATTTAGCTTCATAATGACCAGGTTGTCTGCATAGGTGGCAGACACCTGTACAACTGGTCCCTAACTGATATCCGACCTGTCGTTTGTTCTCTACATGGGTGTCCTAGATACAACTTCTAGCTTCACATGTTTTTCTTTGATGATTGCTAGTTCTTTTTCTTTTGAGCTAAGTGCAGCAATCAGTTCATCTATTTCAGGTTGTTTTCCTAATTTCATCTTTTCATGATGTTGTGCAAAAACTATATAACAAAGTATATAAATAAATGCAAGGAAAAGGCAAGTGCACCTAATCGGTGTAGTACAACAAGTATCGTATCCACAAGGAAATTGGTCCTAATTCCTAGTCTCGGTACTTAGTAATTGCAAAGAAAACTGTAAATTGGGGTTTAGCCGGCGGCAAGCTTGATTGTGTTGGTTGAGTAATTGCAAGAACAACAAATAAACTAAAAATGAAAGTTTAATGGATTGGATGGAAAAGTAATTTGGGAATTTGGCAATCCCCCAAACTACCTAGATATGCTAGCAACTCTTCTTATGCCATAGTTGTCTTTTAGAACAAAAATAATAACCCTCTAAACCAAAGATGAGTTAATTCTTACTTAGTTAATTTTAGCCTTCAAAATCAATTAGGACTAAACTCACTAAGTAGTAAAGCAAGTTCTAGAACAAAGCCCCAAATTATACTCACTAATGCTAGGAGCATAAATCAAGAGTTCTCTCTCAATTTGGTCACAAACCCTAACTCAAAACCAAATTGTAGATGGGGTTCACCACAAATGCACTCAAGAGATCAATTTGAAACATTGAATGATAATTGAGAGAGAAACAACTATATTAAGGCATAATCAAGATTCACAAGCAAAATCTAGGGTTTGGGTTCAAAGACCCATCCCAAAGCACAATAGAGTACTACTCAAGCATAGAGGAAAGAAAAACTAGAAAAGAGTAAGAAGAAGCCATTGTTGAAGCTTGGAAGCTTTGGAGAAGGTGAGTTCTTCCTTCTTCTCTTCTCCTCTTCTTCTTTCTCCTCTTCTTTCTCCTCTTCTTTCTCCTTCTTCACGTTCTTTCTCTTCTCTTGTGTGTGTGGAAGTGTAAAATGCAAAGAATAAGCCAAACCCCTTCTTTTTTCCCGTTTTAAAACGATTGTTCTAGGTAAATTTCCGTCGGGACCGCCCCACAGGGGCGGTCCACAGGGGCGGTCCACACCAGAGACGATTCCCGTGTTCTGAAATCGACTGGACCGGGCGGTCCACACCAGAAGGGCTTTTCCTGCACCGAAATTGACTCGTTTGACCCCTCGTCTTTGACACACTCTCCTGGGCATTAAAGCTCAGCTACAAAGTCTTGAGAGTCTCCCAAAAACCATTGCTCAAGTGAGCTTTTACCTAAATTTAAATTAAAACTGCATGAGTTCAACTATATTAACGAAATGCTCTATCAAGTGGTGAAATAAGTCAATAGTTGCACGAAATAAAGGTAAATAAAGACCTTATAATACATCATTTCACCACTTATCACATGAGCAGAAAGAATTTCACTATAATCGATATGCAATTTCATGAGTGCCTTCATTAGATTTTCTACCTTATCCTTATATGAGTTTTTCTCCATTTTCTCATTTTCTTCTAAAAGTTCCTTGTTTTCATTTTCCAATGCTCTAGTTGATCAACTAGTATAAGAGAAAACTTTTTAAGTCCAGAAAGTTCAGCCTTTAGAATTCTCTTTCTAAGTTTAGAGTAATTTACCTTGTTTTGATCTTCTTCTTCTTCAGATTCTGACGTGTCTTTGTCTTGCGCCATCAAGCAAACTTCCTCAATGCATAGGTGAGCCTTCTCATCCTCCGAGGGATCACTATTTGAGGTCTGATCGTTGTCGCTTAGCTCTATGTCTCCCCATGCAGCAACAAACACTTCTTTCCTTGGTCCTTTGTTTGAACGACCTTCGGATGGGTTTCCTGACCTTGTCGTTGTCCTCTCGGGATTGTTGAGGACAGTTTTTTGATGTGATGCCCCACGTTTGAGCACCCAAAACACCATCATTGTTTCTTTTTATGAATATGATCATCGGTCTCCTTAGGCTCTCTTCCTTTCCTCATGTTGTTTCTTATGAATATTTGAAAGTACCTCTTAGCCTAGAGGACCATCTCGTCATTGTCTTCTCCTATTTCAAAATTTTCAGCTACTTGAAGGGCTATGCCTTTCCTTGTTCTTTTGTTGAGTTTTCTGAGTTTCGTTGTTGTAGTTTTAACTCAAACGCCATTAGGGAGCCTAACATGTCTGCCAAAGACATCTTAGATAGATTGTGGACTTCTTGCATGGCATTGACCTTGCTGTTGAAGGAGACAGGAAGAGATCTAAGGAACTTCCAAATTTGATCCTCATTTGAGATAGTTCTTCCAAGCACAAACATTTCGTTGGCCAGCTTGGTGAACCTTATGCATTTTAGAAATGCTCTCCTTTTCTTCCTTCTTGAATAGCTCCCAATGAGTGGGGCAGCAACTCAATGCGAGTCTTTTTGATCTCATCATTCCCTTCATATGTAACTTCAAGAGTTTTCCGAATCTCTTGGGCTGTTTTAGCTGAGGCTATTTTGGAGTATTGCTCAAGTAGTACTGCACAGTGTAGAATCCTTACGGCTCGAGCATTGAATATCATCTTCTTGATTTGATCGTCCATCATGCTGTCAACAGATATGTCTTGTCCTTGAGCATTTTGGAAGGTATATTCACCTTGTGATATAACCCTCTACATCCTTGGATCATCAGACTTGATGTGAAACTTCATTTTATTCTTCCAGCGAGTGTAGTTATCTCCATTGAAAAGTGGTGGTCGGTTTGGTGTAGAACCTTCTTCTAACGCTAGCAGACTTGCGTGAGACATTTTGATCGTCTTCCAAAGCAGTTAGCTTTCTATAAGAGACCTGCTCTGATACCAATTGAAACTAGCCAGCGCTCCTGATGCGTCCCCGATCGGTCGTGGATGTATCGTGGACTCAGTTAAACTTGGATGGTTAAGGAAAGACACGGAATAAACTTAAACTGGAAACTCCATTTTGATTGAGAATTTACACACAGAAATTCACTCAATCTCCCTCGCCCTCACACACAGGCTCCGGGACAGTTTAGGACTTTATCCCAAAGTCCTCTACCCTCCCCTGACACTCGGCCTATGGTTCCTCATCTGTTCCTCGACTGATCAGTCAACCAACTTAGAAAGGGTTGTCACACAACTCTAATCCTAACCAACTCACCAACTCTCTAGCCCTTACACACACTTAAGTCTAACTCACACTTACCCTGATTATCTCTATATTCTTCTCTCTTGTACAGGCTTGCTTTCATACGAAATAAATGCAAGTATATATACGGTTAGTTAGGATGTAACTACCGTCCTATAAGCTTGTAAAGTCAAGGAGTCTATTTTACTTTCGTCCTATCACATAACAACCACAATAGTATTGTAGAGAGGCTTCAACTTGATCTGGAGTTGCCGGAACACTTGTCGCTTTGCTACTGGACACGTCTATGGCAGCTCTCTCGATTGGAGCACCACTTGTGTGCCCACTTGTCTTATCCTGTCTGCCTCATTAAATGCTCCTTTAGTCTTCATTATGGCTATGTAATTGTTCTGATAAGTAGCCCTTTACTTATCTTGTCCATTTGCATATTAATGAGTTATATTCTTGTCGTGTGCTAGTTGATAGTGTGAATATGTGAGTCTGCATAGATATGTCGATCTTCTTGCAGTCTTTGTCTTTGATTCACTCCCGAAGTATAAGAGATATCTTCGTGTGGTGCCGGACTTCTTTTGTATGCTAGAAGTTCTAGCATGAGCTCTCCTAGTAGGTGCCCGACTGGTTGGGCACATATCGTGAACCGAGTGCACTTGCAACCTTGCATGCTGAGCCACTCTTTTGCTTGTCTATCTGAATCATAAAGCTTGACAAACATGTTAAATACACAATACAAGGTTAGCTATCATCAAAACTAAAGGATGTTGACTTAACAGACGGTTTAAGGCGAGAACAACAAGGACGAAGATGTGAGGATTTTGACCGAGAGCTCAAGGAGGGGAGATAGAAAGGCGGTGCTCTAGTCAGGATGGTGCTCAAGATATAGGGGGTTTCCCTCCTTTCGTAAGCCACTGCCTTTCGAGCATGGACATGGAAGACTAGGGAGTTGAGGGCTGGGTGGCCATACTTTTGATTAAAATCATGCATCGTCAGCGTAGGTTAGCTAGGTATGAATGTTTTTTGGGCGGTGGCTTCAAGCAAGAGACGAGAAGTTTGGTGGGGAGAATCGAGAGGGATATAGATCTGTAGAGAATAAGAGAAGGACAAAGATAGGAAGTCGCATGGCCCAACCCCAATCCCGAGTGCAGGGAATGATTTGCATGTCTGCGTTTTTGTGTCTCGGAAACAACACGGGGCAAGGCAGAAAGGTAAACGTCGGAAGAGAAGGAAGATCAACACATTGGGGGAGACGAATCGATGCCGCAGAGGCAAACACAGGAAACTCCCGCCACAAAGGAGAAATGAAAACCTAATAGAAGAGGTGTATGTGTTGAAGTGGGTGACCTATATTGATAGATTTCGACCTATGTTACTTTTGAATATGTTTTCAAGTATATTTTTAAAAAAGAAAAGAAAAAAAGAGGCTTAGAACTTTACAACTTTGAGCTAGATCCATATTTGAACAGATTGAAAGATGACGTGAATATGATAGACAAAGCAACACACACAAACTAAGTTGGTTGTAGCTAACGTTTGGACATACTGGCATCACACACAAGGGCTTTCAAGTGGCATCGAGAGCCAGGTTCAGTGGGTGGCATGGCATTAGCAACCAACTTGGAATTGCTGAACTCATTGGTTTTTGATGGTTCATCTATTTCTAGCATTTTTCTAGTGTTCCTACAACATTTTTTCATTATATAGTGTTTTGTTTTATTGTTTTTGTACCTGGTGATCCTACTTGGAAAACAAATTATTTATTTAAATTTGTTTAGTGTAGATGACATGTAAGGACACTAATGGGGTGCTAAAAAATTAGTTTTTGAGTCGGGCAAAGCCCAACCTAAATTGACCCAAAATATTTTTTGACCTGAGCCTAACATAACTTTTTTTTAAAACAAATGGGAATTTTATAAGTATAGCTAATTTAATCACCAGTCATCGTGTCTATATATTACTACAGCATACTTTTATTTAAAAATTTGTATTTTCGTGTTATATGTTGGCATGTTCATTTCAAGCCTAAAATGGGTTTCATTGACCTAAGTCATACCTGTGATAAAATCTTTTAGGGTGTAAAATGTCAACCTGAACCTAGCTTTTTAGCGGTCAGTTTCAAATCAAGTTTTAAGTTCGGGTCAAGTTTCACATCTCTAGACCTTATGTGAAAGAAAAAGGTGCAGCAAAACTTATTCTGGACAAGTGATAAACACAAGAAGTACATTAAGGGTGGAGGCAGGTCGACAAAAACTCCAGCATCAGTTAGGAAGGGGCGGATGAAGCATTTTTGTGTCTCAAGCAACATTTGAGTGTCAGTTATGACAACACATAGATGGGGCATTACGATCTAATCTTAGCATCATCAACATAACAATAATGGTGTATCGATTAATAAATAGTGACTGCGAATATAGATTTCTACAGTGACCATCTCAATTATGAAAAACACAAAACCGTTAAAATGCTCAACCAAAAAGCCTAACAAATTCATTAGGAAGCAAACATTGCAAAAAGTCATATTGTTCTTTTATCACCATTGGCTTACAATTTTACACCACCCCCAATCATACAAATGCAAAGAAACTTGATGAATGTAGTGTAAATCATCAATACCAGTTAGTACCAAATTTTAATAATTTTTAACACTCGTGGAAAACGGAGTTTTAATTATGGTTAAAATACCTACTAAATTACTGTTATGAATGTAGTGTATATAGGCGTCATCTATACCCCAACTGCTTTAAATTACGGTTTTATAACCATCATTAAAGTCTTTTCTAGGCTCACGCCCACCAAGAGCCGTAAATTACGGGTTTTGTACAACCGTAATTTAAAATGCCCACTCTCTGAAAAATATGATATACAAATGTAACTACACGCTCCTACACTAAATTTAGAGTAAGATTCAATCTCGCGACCTATGTGTGTATAAATTGCCTTAACCACTGTGTGATGATAGTTATTCATTATATTTATACAAACTACATGTATATATTAAATGTTTGGTATTGTAAATATACATAAACATTTCTGTCAGGATATGATCGAACCCGAGATACATAAAAAATAATAAAATAGATGTAGGTATGACTATGCCATATTTATATTTGAATTTATATAATATTTACAAAAATTAACTAATATGGACAAAATAGTAAAAATAATATAAAATTTTAGTATATGTTGGATAAAATTGTATAAACTTAAAATATACATATATCATTTAAAAATCTTTAAAATATCATAACTTGCATATGTTGGCTTTAGTATATGTTGGTTTAAATTTGTGTTGCCTTATTTTGTCTATATAAAATCATGTAATCTAAATTGGTATTACTTTTATTATTTTGAAATCTATTATTATGCTACTACATATATATATATATTATATTATATATTATGGTTATTTATTATAACTTTGTACAGCTTAACATTTTTATAAATTATATACATATACATGTACATTTTCTATTTAATTTACAAATTTTAACCAACACATCAACTAATTTAAATTTTATTTATTACTTTACGTGTTTTTATATTTTATTAATTTATGTGCTTTTTTATATATGTTTATGTAATATCAATTAATTTAAATTGTTATTACTTTTAATATTTTAAATATTTATATATTTACTTTGTCTTTTGTAAATTTAAAACATCAATATGTATTACATGTTATTTTATTATAGTTGTGTATAATTTAAATTTTATTAAATTTATAAACATATATATATTTTTAAATTTTTTGGATTTTAAATAGTAAAGCATTATATAGGTAAATGTATAAAACTGTATAAATTTAAAATAAATATACATATATATATATCATTTACTAATTCTATTATTATTACTACTAATTTATAATAGTTTTGCAAATTTAAACCAACCTATGTGCTAATTTAAATCATTATTACTTGTACACTATCTTAATTTACGGTTTTTGCTAGAACCGTAATTTAAATTCCTACTATGACTTCCAATGACGGTTTTGGGTATAGCCGTAATTTAAAGTCCTGTAACCTAGCGCGTCAATCTCTCTACACTGGAGCCTTTAGTTACGATTTTTTTAGAACTGTAAATAAACCTTAGTAGGGCTTAAATCATGGTTTTTGGTATAACCGTAATCTTAAGTCCTGTAAAGAATGTCTTCGGCCCTTATTAAATTACAGTTTGTTCTAGAACCGTAATTTATAGTCTCCGATTCTCTTTTAAATTACGGTTTTATAATTAACCGTAATTAATAAGCCGTAATTTGTTATCTTTTTTTCCACTAGTGTAACAACATATGCTCAACCATACTCAATATTCTTACTCAAATCCAATTAAACATTTGACTATATCATGTTTTTTTTGAACATTACGTACAATTGAAGCAAATATAATGTCAAATAATAAGTTAAATCAATTACCATCTTTTAGGTTCAGCAATTAAAAAATAATTTCTGGTTGGCAAAGAAGGCCTTGCTTTTAAGGCGGAATCTATTACTTTTACATAGAAGCTACTCCGAGGTGGGGTAGTATCTGCAATTATGTATAGAAATACAACTTCTTAAGAAAATAAGAAGCCACCCTGTTATGAGGAGGCTTCTCATACTACTACAAAAAGTATAGATGATGACATTTTTTTAGCCCCACTTAATAAAGTGTAGTAAACTTTTTTTAATATAACTATTCTATTTAATTGAAATACTCCAAACATTAATTACCTTGATTAATAAGAAATAAATTAAACAAAATAGTTGAATCAATGGTTAGTCATTGAATGATAAAGGCTAATGAGCCTAATTCATTAAGCACTAGTACAAAACAAGTCTATTTCGGCGGTTGTTTTGGACCTATTTTGGTGGTTCTGAACTGTCGAAATGAGGTGCACCGAAATAGGTGTTCAACCCTATCCCGGCGGTTAAAATCGCCAAAATAGAGTACTTAATTCGGCGGTTCCTAGCTACCAACCGCCAAGATAGGCGCCCGTTAGAACAAAAAAAACATATCTATTTCGGCGGCTCCTAGCTAACAACCGCTGAAATATGTATTAAAAAAATTCGTTCTCTACCCCGTCTTCAACCTCGGGAGCAAGATGAAGCAGTTCTAGTGATTCGTCTCTGTAAAGGCGCAGACACAAGATGAGAATGAATAGAGGTGCATTGATAAAGTTTGCAACCTTAATCGATTCTTGATATTCAGAGGAAGAAAAACCAGTACACAAACCAGGACATAAACAAGGAAGAAAAACTAGTACACAAACCAAACCACCACACAAACCAGTACACAAACTATAGACTAAATAACTATATACATATAAGTTAACAACCATGCTCCCTTAATATGCATAGCATGTATGCTCCTTGTTCGCCTTGCAAAATTACAGTGAGTGAAGAGATTGTAGAGGCAGAGCATGTTCCTTGTTCACCAGTTAGGGTTGCAAAATTACTTTGTGAGGGGCAGAGCATGAAGAGAGTCGCAGAGAGCATGTTCCTTGTTCGTTAGTTGCAAAAATACCATCAGCAAGAGATTAAGAGAGAGAGAGAGAGAGAGAGAGAGAGAGAGAGAGAGAGAGAGAGAGAGAGAGACAGAGAGAGAGATGAGAGAGAGATGCAGCAGACACAAGAGAATGAAAAGGCGCGAGTATGTATGTTCCTTGTTCGCCAGAGAGAAAAGATAAGTTCGAGTATATTACCGGTTCGGAATGAACTGCTTCAGTCCCGTCTTCAATCTGGTGAGCAAGATGCAATAATTCGACCATAGACGCATACACTAGAAGAGAATGAAGGTAGAGGTGCAGAGCTTAGGGTTGCAATTTACATGAGTGAAGAGAATGAAGTGAAAGAGAGGCGAAGAGTCGGAAAAAAGAAGGCGGAGGCGCAGTTGTTAAAAAATTCATCCAAAAACCAGGAACATAATCTATTTCAGTGGTTCTTAGCTAGGAACTGTCGAAATAGGTAGTGGTGTTCATGGTAAGGTTAACCGCATATGCGGTTAACCGTATACTGGTTAATCGGTAATACGGTTTTTAAAAATTCGATACCGTTACCATTCCATTTACATCGGTTAACCGCATTTAGGTTAACCATTTTGAGCGGTACGACAATTTAGGTTAACCAAAACCGGGTGTAGATTTTTTTATGTAAATAACCCTGTGCAATGATAACAAACTAGATAAAGTGAGCAAATAAAAACAATAAAAAATTAGAAAGCACCAAGCATTTCATATCATTTGCAAGCATTAGTTTACATACGTAACATATAACACAAATATTGAATCCACCATTAACAATGCTCAATCATTTAATAAATTTATTATATAATATATAACTTGCACATTTATAAACGCAATGACACGAAACAATCCAGGTATAAGGTAAAATCAATTCACATAGATTTGAACAACATAATTTACAAGTTGCTTTATCAACTAAGTGATAGCAAAATACACCTCAAAAGATTTAACAAAACATAATTACAATATACACTATCTATAATGCTTACCTTGCCCTTCAATGCACATAATATATTACGTCATAGGTAAGGAGTGTCCTTTCTCTAGATTCTAGATTATCTTTGTTCAAGTTATTAAATATAAGTTAAAGGCTATACAAAAGACTAGCACACAACAAATAATATTTAAACACCCCAACTACTAACAATACACTTAACAACACCTTGCAGCGGAAATCACAACTCACAACAGAACTTAAACTCCTTGGTGTTACACGCCGTCAGCCACCTACGTGGCTAACAAGGCAACATACATACATTGTACCGGTCTGATGGGCTAAACTCCCGAGCAACTACACATAAATCCCGTTCCATGTCCAACAATCATCATACACTTACATTACAGCTGTACCGAGTAATTACCAACTAACGCCGATACATTTTCGGTCTTACTACTCCTATAATACATCCACAGTTTCATGACTACCACATACAAACACTACCCCGTCCTACTCTCGAACGGCTTCCAGTTCCTTGTACCTGAAAAGTATGGGAGCCCCCCAAAGGGGGTCAGCACCTTTGCTGGTATGGTAATCCCGCACAGCGCATGCTACCGGGCCACGCACAACTATTTGTCGTCTTAGCATGCGGTTGATTTATTTCAAACACGCACAAAACTCACACACATATCATGCTTATAAGCAAACAATCATTAATAGGGCACAAAACACAAATTAACACACACACACTCAATAACAGCACACTTCACTTTATAACATACTCAACTTAATTTCTCTCCTCTGAGAGGATATAACTTTATTTAGGGAATGCCGGGGTGATATAAGCCCGAGCACAACATACATACATTTCCTTTACTTGAGTGGCGGCCTCATATAGGACCGATCACAACATACATAGTTCCCCCTAACTCCAATAGTGATGAGATAGGTAAGCTTTGGTTAAGCTTGTGGGTAGTTGTATTCCAGGAGGAAGAACAACCGTAACATAACAAAGAGGGAGTCGAAGCGAACTTAGGCATCGACACCCTACCAACATTATACATAATTTCCCTCCTAGCCTGATGTGGAGGTCGGGTAGGTAAGCTTTGGCTAAGCTAGTGGGAGGTCGAAATCCAATGAAGGAAAACAACCCTAACATACCAGGATGGGAGTTAATTCTCATATATGTATTAACTCCCAAACAACACGCGCGACCGGAACAACCGGATTCCTCTCCATACATAACATACACTTATTAGTTAGAGGTTCCCTTATGGAACTTACCACATACATACATCACATAGTGTTACTAACTCGGTTAGACACATATGGGGAGTAATATCCCCTTTTAACAAACATGAATAACTGTATCCAATAACAACAACATATTAAACAAGTCACATACGTCACGCATTGTCACAACATACAATAACGCACGGATAGCCGTAGTAGAACGTTCCCATGGGTTGGGACGTTTATTCCGAATACCGATCTCTTATGTGAACTAAGGTCGGTTAACTATTATTTAACACTAACTAAGGTTAAGCGGTAGGTATCGGAATTAGTTACGCCACAATAATGAATTATGGTAAACTCATTTCATGCTTATCTTGCAAGGTGGCAAACACACAGAAAAAACACATTGGCATACAAGCCGGTGTAATCCGGTAGGACACAGGTTGCAAGAAAACCATACCTGTCACCGAAGGTGCACTCTAATGTGCCGTCACATGTTCCTTGAAACTCTTTGGACAACTGGTAACATTATAACTATCTTTATTAATATTGGGGTAACATAATTATTTAACGACTAATGCGCCCATGCTTAACCGTTCGGTAGGTTATAAAACTTACATTTTTAACTTGTGTACTTTCACATTTTTACTACAACTCTTCACCACTTAATTACCATTACACTTACTTAACATATCCTAACAACCCTTTATAACATCATTACTTATCAACCCCATCATGGGGTATCATTTCCTACCCTTAAACAAAAATTTTTTGCTCGAAATTACACTATGTCCGAACTTGTGTCCGAGCTTCCGAAGTTCAGACGCAAGTCGAGACTCAATTGGGTGAAAACTGTCGAATGTCCGAACTTGTGTCCGAGCTTTGAAGTTTGGACACAAGCCGAGGCAAAAACCAAGGAAAATTTTAACCTGTCCGAACTTGTGTCCGAGCTTCCAAGTTCGGACACAAATCGAGGCCAAAACTGAAGAAAAATTTACAGACGTCCGAACTTGTGTCCGGACATTGAAGGTCGGACACAAGTCGAGACTAAATAGCCTGGGAAAATTTTTCGAGTGTCCGAACTTCCAAGTTCGGACGGAAGTTCGGACAACAACTGAAATTCCGAAAATTTTATAAAACGACGGGGCATGTCCGAACTTCCAAGTCCGGACGGAAGTTCGGACGTACCCAAAACACAGCTAACAGAGGCAAATTTCACCTATAATTGCACTTCCTAAAATCCATACTCCCTCCTTGTTTCACAAGCTACAAATACCCATTCTTTTCCTTGAACTCCCAAGTTATCAAGCACCATTATGCATCCTCCATTACAAGGCCAGCACTCCTCTCTACTTAACATTAAACATCCCATTTAATACCGAAATTCTCTCATCCATAACACCATCATCAAACACTCATTTCCCATTGAAATTTTGACATAACTTCCCCATAAACCTTAGCATCCAAACCATCAATTTTCATTCCTCTTCATCCTCATCTAGGCACACCCTTTTTTCAAGGGTCCTAACAGCACACAACACATCCTCAAATCTCATCAACATCAACATAATCACCAAAATCTCCACAATCTCAATAACCACATTTATCAATCACAAACTCACAATATTTGGCTCTTAAGCCCTCAACTCAACATTAATCCACAACCTCTTCTAACATCAACTAAACACATTACAACATAGTTTTCAATCCATACATTTGGGTTCATTTATTTGTTTACCCATCCCAAACAACTTAAACAATTACAACAAGGTTTAAGGTGGATTCCTTACCTTAATCTTACAAGTCCCTTAATTCAACTCTTGCTCCTCATCTCCTCCAAAAATCGGTCCAGAGGGTATGGAGTTTCCAAATCCATCCCAACACCCAAGAACACAAACACACACTCAATTAATTATTTAAACCCTTGGAATATTTAAATTCAATCAAATGGCTAGAACACAAAGTTAGGGTTTACCTTTTTGAAGTTTTTAAGAGGGATTCTCACCCTTGAATCAAGAAGGAAATCACTCCACCATTGAAGGGTCAATTTGGAGCTCAAGAACAAGAAGAAAACAAGGTATCAAAATGGTGAAAAATTGATTACACCAAGAGATGAAGGAAAAATGAGTTTTCTTGGGAATCTTTACCTTGGAAGGAAGAGGAGACTACAAGCTTCTCATTGGTGCCATTTTCACTTCAAATGGGGAAAACCCATGGAGATCAACTTCATCCTTTTGGAATTTTGAAAAGAGAGGATGATAGAGGGAGATGAGAGGAAGAAGAATATGTGGTTTGTTTTTGATTTGGAGCTCAAATGGAGCTTGGGGATGAAGAAGAATGGAGGAAGCCATTGTTGGATAGATGGAGAGTTCCATCAGCAGCAAGGAGGAAGGGGAGCCGGTTGGGAGAGAGAGAGAGAGAGAAGAGAGAAAGAGAAAAGAGAGAGAATGAGAGGAGAGAGAGATAGATGGGGTATAAGTAGTCTCTCTCTATTTTTGCTCTATTAATTAGTTACTAATCATGTGTGAGAGAGCTGTTTACATTAATAAAACCGGCCCACTACTGTGAGCACGTTGGAGCATTTTCGTCTTTTAACAGAAAACGCTCGTTTATTCGCCCGGTTTAGTACTATTCACTAACCGGGACCGTTTTCCGGAATTTTCTCATTCCCTTAATTTTAGTGGTTACCAAACTCCCATTAATGTTTATTATTATTATAAAATCAACCATTATTTTTACGGGGTCATTTAAACTGTTTAAAGTCACGTTTTCGGGTTTTCTCGAAAAACGCGCTCTAAGACTCCGTTAGCGTTTAAACACATTGTTTGGATCCGTTTCCTTCCGGGATTTTTCCCACACGTTCCTAATGTGTAATTAAGGTATATAAAAATATTTTTATAACCCTAATAAAGGTTATGTACCTCCTAAAATAATTAAATACGTATTTTCACGTTTTGTGATTTTTACGCATTTCCTTTTTCTTTTTGGTTTTCATTTCTTCACCAATGATCTTAAGGACTTAATTAGCCTTAGAAAATTATAATTACATAATTAATTAACGCATTAAGGTTTGGGGTATTTCAATATTAAAATATCAAAAACCAAAATTGAAAACTATATGTATATATAAATATATAGTTATATATATAACCAGTTAACCGCGGTTAACCACGGTATAAAGTTACATAGTTACCTAAACCGCTTATGTCTATAACAGGTTAACCACCGCTATGGTTAACGATTACAGTAGTACGTATATAATAAGAGGTATGGTTAAAATAGGTACGTACGTATTAACCATACATATATTAATTAATATATAAACAAGTTTCGGTACCGTACCGCGGTAAGGGGTTTTTTTGGGCACCCCTAGAAATAGGGCCTTGAAAAATTATGTGTCTAAAAATAATACACCTATGTTGGCGGTTGTTAGCTAGAAACCGCCGAAATAGGTGTCTTTTTTTATACACAGAATTTTTGATGACTCTATTTCGGCGGTTCCTAGCTAACAACAACCAAAGTAGGTGTCTTTTTTTTAAACACATAAGTTTTCGGGACTCTATTTCGGCGGTTGTAAGAACAACCGCTGAAATAGGGACGCCGAAATAAGCCTTTTTTGTACTAGTGAAGGAATTTCATAACCTCTAAACATACATACATAAACAAGTATGTATAGTCCAAAATGGGTACTAAAACCCACATGACATAATGGACTAAAAAGGGAACATTTATAAGGAGGAAACAACTTCTAAAGTTAATGTAACATGTAATACATTAATACATGATTTAATATCACAAATCATGTGAGAGAATTATGTAACATACATTATATTGTTACAATGAATAGTAAAGTATATCATTTACTCAAGCACACAAAAAATACAAGAGAATGCACCTTAGGACATGAAATACCCCAAACCTTGATATGTTTTTTAAATGTTAAACTATGGTATATTAAGGCTAAAAAGTGCCTTGGAAACATCAGTGTACAATTTAAACCATAGTAAAACACAATAAAGCACTAAGACACAGTTTGA
Source organism: Limonium bicolor (assembly GCA_023374045.1). Taxonomy (NCBI): domain Eukaryota; kingdom Viridiplantae; phylum Streptophyta; class Magnoliopsida; order Caryophyllales; family Plumbaginaceae; genus Limonium; species Limonium bicolor. The sequence continues at coordinate 181,723,361 of CM041779.1, read as the reverse complement.
GCAAAAATATGCTCTAAGCTTGGAGTGAACTTGGTTAGGACCCAAAGAGCCTACCAAGACTTTATAACATTCAATTGTGATTTAATAAGGCTAATTAAGTCCTTAGGAGACTTTGGTAGACAATTAAACTTAACAAAACACAAATAGATACCTTAAAGCCAATATGGGAGGAAATGTGCTCTAAGCTTGGGATAAGTTTGGTTAAGACCTAATGAGCTTACCAAGACCTTAATTATGTGTTAATGAACATAGTAAATCAATTACTAAAGAAAACCAAGCTTGAAAACAAGTTTAAAACACAAAATGTGCTTTAAGGAGTCTAAAGCACATTTTTGAAAAAATTGTCTTGTAAATGGGTTTTGAGTGGCTAAATGTCCATCATTACTCTTTAATTAACATGTGTACTACTTAGTATCACATTAGGAAGTCTAAATCAATGAGAAATCAAAGTTTCACAAATATGTGCCTTGTTTTGTGAATAGTAACCAAAATATGCTAGTTTATGACATAAGTCAATATAAGTAAGTTAATTGGTCAACAAAGACCAAAATACCCCTAAGTAGATGATGGGGGCCGGTTTTTATTAAGGTGAGTCACCACCTTGCTAGTTAACAAGTAAATAAGTAATGATAAGGCAAGTTACTATTTGCTTTTAAACATAAATATCTAAATAAAGAGTACTCTCTCACCTCATTCTCTTATTTTCCTCCATCCTCACCGATTTCTTCATCTTCTCCCAAGCTCCAACCGGTTTTGCTACAGTCAACTATACCCTCTCCAACTTCCATTGCTTGTAACTCCTAGCTCCAGGGTCCAAATTCAATTTCAAGACCACCATTCTTCTAATTAGACCAAGCTCTACACTTCTATCTTTCCAAATCTTCAAAAGCTTCATTTTGGTGCCATGGAGATTCACCATTGAAGGAGCTTGAGCTCATCTTTCCATGCCTTGTCATTCTCCTTTGTTTCAAGGTAAGGAAAACCAAAGAAAAACAACATTTCCTCTTGTTTTGTGTGTGTGACCGAGAATCACCTAGTAATGGTGTTTTCTCTTGCTTTGGTTTAGCTTCATTCCAATCTTCCAAGGGCTTGGTGGAGTCCTCTCTTGATACTTATTCAAGCTCTCTTCTATTTCCAAGGTAAAACAATCACCTTAATGCTTTAAGACAATATCTATAACCTAGGGTTTATTAATGTGTTTGGGCATGAAGTTTGAATGCTCATTATCTTGCTTGTATATTGATTAGAAAGTTGACAAGTGATCAAACTCCTTGCTGATTTTCGGTTCAAGGAAACGAGAAAGAAGTTTTAGAGGAAAGAGGTAAATAAACTATCTCAATGTAGTTTGAATGCCTTAGGAAAAATGAGCTTAATAAAATACCTAAGGAGCCAATGGCAAAAGAGCTAGTGAATTGTTCTTAAGGGAATTATTAAAGGGAATATGTGATGTTGAGTGTATTTGTAGGTCAAAGGCAATATATACATGTGGAAATTCAGTGCTTAAGGTTTATGCAATTTAAGGGCCTAAGAGCCATGTTATTTAAGGGCCTAAGTGCCAAGCAATTTAAGTTTATGCACTATATTGTGATGTAGTGTAGTTTAAGGGTTTAGGTGTGTGTACAGAACATTCTTTGTGAAGATGAATGTCTTGGATGGTTAAAGGATGAAAAACAATATGTTTGTGTGTATTAAAATGATTAATGGTTCTTGGTTGTCAAAAGGTGAAAACCTAAGTGTTTGGGGTGTGAGAATATACAAGAGAAGCTATGGTAAAATTTAGTTGATAAACAAAGGAGTTTATGTGTAATAATGAGATTTTATGACCTATAAGGTACTATGAATGGTTAAGCTTTAAGATGGTGAATTAAGGTGTTCTTAAGTGTTAAGAGGCCTTGGGCATAGTCTTGGAGGATTTATAAATCAAATGGGTTCTTTAAACACACCAAGGTTATGTTATGTGAAGTGCTAAGTCTTGTGCAAGTTTTGGTGATCAAAGAAAAAATAATGCCTTGTGGAGATCCAAGTGTGAACTAGTGGAAACTAGAAGGAGTTTGAATATGGGAGGTGTATGTGAGAAATAATGCCTTTGGAGTAGTGGTAATGGTGGTAAGGAAACATTTTGGGATAGTGATTGTCATAGGTATAAAACACCACTTAGAAACCTAAGGAAAAGCACTACAAGTGTTAGTATTTATAAGAATTGTGTAATGCTTGAGGAAGATCTTTAATGGGTGATTTAAGGAGTTTAATGAAGTCTTAAGGTGTGTTTGAGGTGCCCAAATGAGGTTTAGAACATACTAGGATACATGAGGTGAAGTTTGGAGTCAAATGGGAATTTAGAAACAAAGGTCTGGAGCCGACCGACCTTAGGGACCGGACCTGTAAGGTCGGTCGAGCCCAATTTACCCTGCCAGAAACGGTCTCTGGAATGGACCGACCTTGGGGACCGGACTTGCAAGGTCGGTCGGGCTTGTATTTTGGTACGGATTAAGTCTCTGGAATAGACCGACCTTGGGGACCGGACTTGCAAGGTCGGTCGTGTCTAAATTTTTGAACGGGAATTGTTTTTGGAATGGACCGACCTTGTGGACCGAACTTGCAAGGTCGGTCGAGAGTAGAAAATTTGACGGTAATGTGTTCTGGAATGGACCGACCTTGTGTAAGGTCGGTCGGACCAAAAACTTGTAAAAAAAAAAACAAACAAGAGTGACTTAAGTAGTAAACCTTAGTGGTATAACAAGGATAATCAAGTGTGAATTAAGTAAGGAAACATGACATATAATCATGTAAAAACACTTAGTTATTCAGAAGTTAAATAAGTTAATTAACCGACATTACTAATCATGTTTAGGAACTACGTTGGCGGGACTCGTATGCAGCAAGGGCCAAGGTATGGTTTTCTTGCAACCTGTGTCCTACCGGATTACACCGGCTTGTATGCCAATGTGTTTTTCTGTATGTTTGCCACCTTTTAAGATAAAAACATGTAATGAGTTTACAGTTGTTTAATTATGTGGCGTGTCTAGTTCCGATACCATTTAACCTCGAAAGTGTTAAACCTTAGCTAACTGAGTCTAGGATCATATGAGAGATCGGTATTCGGATTTAACGACCCGAACCATGGGACGTTCTAACCACGGCTATGCGTGAGTTAATTGTGTGATGTTTGTGTGTGAATGTATGGACCTCCCTTGTGTGTCTAACCCAGTTGAAATACTGTAAGGTGTATGGATGTGATAGGTTCCACAATGGAGCCCTTAACTATGTTTATATATATATATATATTATGGGGGGTGAGGAATCCGGTTGTTCCGGTCGCACGTTGTTTGGGAGTTGATGTATACAGTTTCTTTAGCTCCCTCTCTGTTGGTTGTCTTCCTTCGTTGGTCTTCAATCAATCACCCTGAGCTTAACCAAGGCTATTGACTCACGTCTGTTGGGGATTATGTACGGTGTGTTCGGATCACTATATCCGATCCATCTTTAAGTTAAGTTACTCGTCCGACTAACAGGACGGTAATGAGTGATGTAACAAGCTTATCACGAGGGTGTATTTATTCTCTAGGCTTACAAGTGAACTAACTATGTTTGGGTCGGTTCCTAAGAGAACCGTTCCCGTTATGTTATGTGTTATTGTTGTACTGCAATTCTTATTGCGATATTATGTCATATGTACATTAAAGGTGGAATGAGTTGTTGTGTGGAGTATGTGGATCATGGATATGAATCCCAGTTTATAATAAAAGACGTTTAAGGATAACCCGATTATTGGGTAAGTGTCATCTATTAAGGAAGTAGCTCCATTAGAGGAGAACCCTCTAGGGTTAAAGAACACAATGAGTGATTTATCAAGTATGGATGTGTGTCTGTTTTGTTGAGCCCCATTGTGGTGGAATGTAATGTGTTGTGTTGTTTATAGTTTACATGCATGATTCAAATATAATCAACCACATGCTAAGATGATAATTAGTTGTGCGTGGCCCGGTAGCATGCGGGCTGCGGGATTACCATACCAGCAAAGGTGCTGAGCCCCCTAGGGGGCCACCCTTTCGTCTTTCCTATTTATTTAGGTACAAGGAGCTGGAAGCCGTTCGAGAGTAGGACGGGGTAGTCGTTTGTACATGGGTAGCCATTTTAACTGTGTATGTATTGTAGGTGTAGTAAGACCGAAATTGTTATCGGCATCAGTTTGTAAATACTCGGTACAGTTGGAATGCTTATGTATGTTGGTTGTTGTTAATGAAAAGGTATAGTAATGTACAGTTGCTCGGGAATCTAGTCCATCAGACCAATACAATGTGTATGTATTAGCCTTGTTAGCCACGTGGGTGGTTAACGGCGTGTAACACCAAAGAGTTAAGTATGTGATGAGTTAAGTTTTCCGCTCTTCTTTTTTGTTGCAGTTGTGTTGAGGTGTTGTTGTTAGTTGGGGTGTTACAAAAAGTGGTATCAGAGCAAAGTATCGCTCTGATGACTGAATTACCGAGCTTAGGAAGTACTGAGTTAGGATTTTAGTACTTTGGGTTAAGGGTTGAGTGATAGCGTGAGAGATACGCTAGTTAGGAATTACCAGTGTGTACTGGAAACCTATAATATCCATCCCGCCATCCACAATCCCTGTTTTATAACTTGGGAAAGAACACCAGAGAAATGGAAGTCTTCTCTTACTCGGGAATACCGATCTGGTTGTTAATAAGTACCTCTATAAGTACGGAGAACCTGTCATACGGTAGATTCCGAAAACTGGGAATCCCGGAGGAGACGGTTTTCGTCTGAACAATGTTAACCACATTTAATAGCGAAGAATGAAGAATCTTGTGTATAGAAGAATGGAATTTCCGGCAACCTGGGTCGACATGCCGAGCAGTCGAGAACAACCAGCTTGCAACGCACCAACTGTGCAACAGGCAAGAAGTGAAGTAATGAAACCCAAGACGAGTGTCTACGGGACCACGATTATTAAATAATGTCGCCAACGGTATACCAACCGGCTGAGGAACTACAACGTAGTACCCAAACAAGAGACAAGTCTCAGTGAGCATGACAAATGCGTGGAACGGGCTACGAAGAAGATACGGTACTAAGTAAAAAGGGGTCTCCAAGAAAGGGAACACCCTAGTTAATGATTATCATGTGAAGACAGTGAGAAGTCGCCCATAAATTTATTGTTAAGACTGTAAGACCAAGTGAGGGCCAAAAGGCCGCTGATAACAGAGCGGGTAAAACAATACCGCAATCGGTATATGTTGAACCGATAGCCAGTTAGCATGGCGCACTTGCCATGACAAGTGCTGCTATAATAGGGATGTTCGGGAAATTTTTAACAAATACAAAGTACTTAGTAAAGTACCACGAAGTTAACGGGATCATCATAACCGTGGAAGGGCTAACAGCCTAACCAATGTATGAGGGAATAAACCAGTCAGCAAGAAGCTGGGCTCAGTTAAGACAAGAAGGCATTGTAATACCATGAGATTTTCTTTCAAACTCAAATTTATTTCAAACTCTTTTATTTCAAAACCAAGTTTCTTTCAAACCTATACTTATTTCTAACCTTCTTTAAAAACCAACCAGAGGACCTACACCGGCCTCAGCGATTTGAGCAACCGAAAAAGGGAACCGGTAAACCCAAGGGTTGTGACCCGAGGGAATGGATGAAGTTCATAGTAATACAACAACGGATAGACCTTCCCTTGATTAAGTTCGGGAAGCACGGAATGCATATTATCATAGGATGATATAAGGGAGTTAACAACAGAATACTTCACTTAGGCGTGTGACGGACACTATGAGTGTACCAACTGAAATGTGGGACGACCGCACTCCGATAGGAGCTTAGGGGCCTGACAGACCTACTTATGGGTTAGTTGGGTAAGTAGCAATGTATCAGTATGGTACCCCACATATGTATACGAGCAGAGTCTGGAACACGGGAAGTAGTCGACTCCATGCTACGGTCAGCAGTAAAAGTCAAACAAGAGTAATGGATTACCAAGAATGGTTGAAGTGAAGGAACCCAGTTAAGTTAAAGGGACTAAAGGAATTAGTGAGTTTATTTCAAGGAAATGTTTAGGAGTCAGGAGGTGCGAAATGCACTGATTGTTATGTAAAGACATAGCAAGTGTCTTAAGGATCCTCAGGGATGAACATGATAGCTGGAACGGTGACCCAGCCTATACATGGCAAGGCAGATGCCTAATTTGGACAAGTTAATGTGTAACATACGGGATGAAACTCCCGGAATGACCACTGGACTACCAAGGGGTATCGATCTTCACAGAAGAGGATAGTAAACCCAGCTAAGAACGCAAATGGCGTAGTTAACTAAACACATTAACAAGTGCGAACCAGATGTGACGGCATAACTTAGCAACACTCAGGAGCAATCCTTGAGGGGTGATTGGATCATTAATGGTTGAATGACATAATGTGATTATAACACAAGAGTTGAAACACTTATTCGATTTAAACACCGGAGGGAACCCACCTAACAGTAGGACCCTAAGTTGCCAAAGAGACAACTTGGAAGGAGTCGTGACGCAACGATCTTGTCAGGGAGTTAATACTACCACTAAACCATGTAAGGTTGTTGATAAGTCAGGAATTTACCTATTTCTAAAGGGTCTTTGAGACCCAATTTGTCATCATTACTGCTAAATTCCTGTCTTATAAGTAATTTATGTCTTTATTGCAATTGTCTTCTTTTATGGTTTTGTGTGCTTTTCAGGTATTTAATCTCAATAGAAACATTTTCATGTCATTGTTGGAGATCTTAGTTTTTCAAACAAGCTAAAGGAGTCAAGAAAATCTTCATCGGATCAACTTCAAGCTTGGTCCGGGACCTAACTATGGAGCCTAGTCCCGGACTACAACGTGCATCAAATCTCGCATTGAAAACTATGTGTGGTCCGGTACTTGGGGGAAGAATGAAGACGACGGACACAAACGTGACTGCTCTCTCTTATAAAAAATCGTTTCTGGTCCGGGACTTATGCAAGAGGAGTGAAGACCCGGACCACATGAGATACAATTCTCGTCTAAATGCCTTGGTCCGGGACCTCATACAGGACCTAAGTCCCGGACCAAGTGGTTAAACCCGACAGTTGTAGTGCGCACTCTATAATTTGCACGAAACAATTGTTTACTCGGGTAACCACCGCCCCATGACTTAATAATCCATCCCCACTGATTAAGCCTTTCTTTTCAGCTCATCACCCACGTTAAACACTCACTCTTCCACTCACAAACTCCAGCATCATTTTCACCACCCTCTGCTATGCTACGTACTCACCCGAGAGTACTATAAATAGAGTGCTAATCCTTCTCATTCAACACACAGTCGGGACAACAATCTCTCCCTCCTTAAATCCTCCACATTTCCATTCCATCCAGTACGTAGTAGTATACTACTACTACTATTCATCTTCACTCCATTACATCCATACCACGACCTCCATTACGTTAAAAAACCCATTCACTCCACCACACAAAATTCATCCACACACACCTCCATTTATCATCCCATTTCCACAGAAGATAGAAGACCAAGCAGGAGCAGGGAAGGAAGAATTGCTCAACCACCTTCATAAACATGGCTTCTTCTATCCCTCTCTTGATTTTACTTATCATTATGCTTGAGTAATTCTATTAGCACTTTGGGATGGGGGTATGAACTTAAATCCCTCATCTATGTTGTAAAACCTACACTTTATTTATTGTGGTTGTTTTCTCTCTTTATTTCATTAATGTTATAACCTAATCATTTATAGCATTTGTGGTGATTTCCAACAACATATGATTTGAGTTGGGAGTTGTGACCGAAAAGAGAGAGGAACCTTAGATTATGGCTAGCTTGATTAGTTGGTGAAATTTAAGGCTATTAATATGGACTTGTTATTAATGCTATCTAGTGATTTGAACTCTACTTGATTAGAGAGTTAGAAGCAAGCTAGGTAAGAGTTGGTTTATTCATGATTGAAGGACCTTTACATTAGTCCAGATAGACAACCTGAGTGAAGTGGGTTTACTAATTAATTGGGGTGAATTTAGGGGATTACAACCATCCTAAAGGTGCTTTCCATTCCAATTCATTACATCACATTTTATCTACTGCTTTTATTTTATAATTCCTCTTTGAACCAAACCAATACACTTGCCTTCGGCTAAACCCCCCCTTTATTTACTGTTTTATAACCGATTACCGAAGCTAGGGAGATCGATATACCAATTTCCTAGTGGAACGGCATCTTTACTACTACATCCGACTAGGGTTCACTTGCCCTTTTTCTGTGTGTGGGCGTTGGTTTTGAACCCTTAAGTATTGAGCTTAAGGCTTCAAGGTTCGATTTACAATTAAAATTATTAAACCGGAATTATAAAATTAAAGCTTAATAATTATAACTGGCCCACACAAACCTATGTAGAGTCGCCACCTAAGTTTTTACCTTCTAAACTTGGAAAGGAAATGTGACTACAATTTCTAGAGTTTGGGTCCGGGGGCTTGGTATGAAATTTATGAGGGGTTCAAATTCTTTCATTACCCTTATAAATAACTTTTCCTTTACAATTATAACTTGAAGGCTAAGTGATTATGATATTATATTTTCAACAAAGTAATCGTGATAAAAAAAAAGAAATCTAACAATTACAAAATGACTTCATCTATGATCGGAAGTACTAATCGCCTAAATATTGAAACACACCCCACAAGAAGATCAATACATATAAAAAAAAAAAAACAAGAGCTTTCCTAATCGGTAAATACTTGTGCCATGCTAATCAATTATTAATTAAACTAACAATTAAAGCTCTCACGTGCCTAGCTAATTAATTATTAATGAAACTAACAATTGAAAAAAAAAAAAAAAAGAATATGACCACACCGATATTATCTTGATGCCCCTGACACATCATGCATTCCGATATTATTACTTTCCATAAGCCACTCTATTAGCCACTTTAACCGTATACTCCCATGTCAAGAATCACGAATTTAACTCTAACAAAAGGTGGGAGAATTATACCTGGTCCTCCTTTTCTTTACTCGCGTAAGTATTCCCTGGACACATTTGACCGCAGCCAAGCAAACAAGGAAGAAGAAAGATTACCGCTGCTCTGAATTTTCCTTGTCTCAGACGAATAGCGCTGGATGAACACAACGTCTTTGCGGTACTTCAACTTGAACCCCCGAATGAAGCCATGTTCAAGTTCCTTTTCTTCTTCTTGGTTGTGCCATTCAATTTCGAGCGTGTCTCAAAAGCAAACTTGGGTTTATGGGAATGATTTCCAAGCAGTGGGGTTGCAAGATTGTGGACAGTGAGGATGACGGTACATAGAGATGACAGTGATATTGAATGACGTAGCAAGGGTACTAAAAGAAACGCTAGTTGAAGACAAGGTGGTGCTTCTATGATGTTTGCAGCAGGATGGAGAATATGGTAGTGGTGAAAGAGCTTGGAATTGCCCGTTGCGCTTTCTGTTGTGCAAAGAAGTGAATCGCGACTAGAATGATGAAGGCTATCCAAGGCAATATAAAATCGGGTACGGTGGGATGTGCTGGGCAATAATAGAAGCCGGTGAACAAAGCAAGATGGAGTAGCAGCCGCTGTGTATTGTCCTACCATGAGAGCACCGATGGTATGTTACTAGAGATGACAGTAGCTAAACGAAGCAGCAAAGGACAAGGAAGATCAGTTTTGGTGTTAGCATGGATTGAACAAATTCTGCCCGGAGAAAACGTATGCATGGTGATGAAACGGTTGACGATAATAGTGATGCTTGGTGATGAATCAGTGATGGAGTTAGTGCAAGGCAATTGGTCGTGAGGCTAGACAATGGTTACAGTGATTGATGTCCTACAGAGAAAGGGGTACTGCACTGCAGAAGGAAATCAAGAAGATTCCATGCTATGTGACTCTTTGTGTATGAATGTTCGTTCCTTATCAATGAAAAATTAATCTGTTATATAGAAAGAATATGAAGTTGGCTGGATCAAACAAACCTATAAACTTAGTGGGGAAGTTAGCGTCATTAACAAGTGGTGAATGAATTTAAAATGAACAAAATAAAAAAAAGGAAAAAGAGTTCAAATCTTAACAACTAAATTTTTGTTTTGAATCTTGAATTTTAAAAAATGAACAAACAAGTTAAGAGTAGAATAAGGAAGAAAATAAAAACTACCTAAACGGATGTGATTAGTAACAAAATGATGGAATTAAAAAAAGAACATTTTTTGTTAAACAAATAGAAAGGATTTTTTTTTGTTTTATTTTTCTGTGAATTTTGAAAATAAACATTAACCGAACTAAAGAGATAAGAATGAACAAACTATCTAAAAAAAATACTCATAAAAAAAAAAGATAACTAAGGGAAATAAAATAACTTAAAATTGTTTTGGCTTTTTTTCAAAAACTCGTCTCAAGTTTTCATTTTTGGATAAGCATTTTTGTTTTTGTTTTGGTTTTTTTATTTTTACTTTGCAAATAAATTCCGATTTGAAAATTGAAAAAAAGGAAAAATAGAAAACAAAAACTACAAAAAGTTATTTGTCATTAGACTCGAACCATTAACCTTTTGTATCTCCAACATACTCTTCACCATTACACCAATATGATTCCATGTCAAACATACCACATGTCTCTGATTTCACGTTATCACCATTCATCCCATACCACCTTGAAGCCCCTATTTTCTGCAAAACAGGAGAAATATCCATTAGGTGAAAAAATGACAATTTTTCCCTTAGCCATGCACTGATCCTAGAAAAACCTTGTTCACGTTTAAAAGAGGGTAAAAATTTTGGGGATAACAGATTGCCCCCCGTCAACTTGATTTTGTAATGTCAATGAAAAGTCAAGTTGGCGCTTGATAATACCCAAAATCTTTACCAACCTTGTCTGACCTTGCTTGTCCATTTTCCTGTGTTCAGAGATACTGACTACCTTGAAAAGATGTTTGAGCTTACCGAGCATGTCATTGTACCAATGCATTTCTAGGGGCCTGAACCTATCCAAATGAGAAAATACAAGCAAAGCGTAGTGTATTCAAGTGCTTTTGAGAACCGGAGCCCATGATCTTATATGCAAAACAGGTCATGTGATTCGATGCTTTTGAGAACCGAAATTAATTTGAAATGAAATGCAAGATGTGTGATGTGATTCGGATGCTTATGGGGACCGAAACCCATTAAAAAAAGAAAATAACTCGGATGCCACTGGGGACCGAAACCCCTTCAAAAAGAAAATAACTCGGATGCCTCTGGGGACCGAAACCCATTCAAAAAGAAAAAAAAACTCGGATGCCTCTGGGGACCGAAACCCATTCAAAATTAACTCGGATGCCTCTGGGGACCGAAACCCATTCAAAATTAACTCGGATGCCTATGGGGACCGAAACCCATTCAAAATTAACTCGGATGCCTCTGGGGACCGAAACCCATTCAAAATTAACTCGGATGCCTCTGGGGACCGAAACCCATTCAAAAATGCTCCATGTTGGTTTTCCAAGGGGACTTATTGCCATCGCCCGCCAACTGGGTTGCTGGGATGAACTTCTGGTTTTCACAGGGGACTTATTGCCATCGCCCGCCAGTTGTTATCCAAAAAGTTGACATAGAAATGAGGACTTATTGCCATCGCCCCGTCAACTTGTACACATTGGCCAGTATACACCCTGCTTCAATTCAACGGGCAGCATACCTCCACCTGTACTCGTACACATTGGCCAGTATACACCCTGCTTCAATTCAACGGGCAGCATACCTCCACCTGTACTCAATCATTATCATATTTACCAACTTGGTATCACAAAATAGCGTTGACTCTGCTGTCAACAAGATTTGTTCAGTTTTCAAAAATGGGGTTGACTCGGTGTCAAGACAAAAATGGAATTGACTTGGTGTCAAAACAAGATTGATTTAGTTTTCAAAAAACGTGGTTCACTCGATGTCAAAAATAAGTGACTTAATTTTCAAAAATGTGGTTGACTTGGTGTCAAGACAAGAGTGATTCAGTTTTCAAAAATATGGGTGACTTGGTGTCAAGATTGGTGTTGACCCTGTCGTCAAAAATCTGATGCATAAGCAAATACTTCTATTTAACTAAAATTCATGGAACCCTCATTTTCAGGAATGGACTTCGAGACCAAAATTTGATCTTTTGAAACTAAACATGCTTTCGGGCTTTATGATTTTCTTAGGATCGTGGAGCTTGAGATTTTGAGATGTGGTGCTTAAGGCTTATGAAGTGCTTTAAGGCTTGAGATTTTGGGGTATGGTGTTGAGAGCTCATGACGAGCCTAAGACTTTGGGATTGCTTTTATGTCATCGGTGGAAATTTCTGGAAACAATTGCCCCAAGTATTTCTTTGAGCTATCTGAGTTAGAAATTATGGCAATCGATCGTAACGATCGATTGCCCCCAGTATTATCTTTGATTAAATACGTGAACAATTCTCATCCTCACAAGGTTAAGGTTTTCTTTGTTGTGATGCTTTTCTACCTACACTCGATGTGTTTAGCATTTGCACTCAATCCTCACTTACAGTCATAACTTCTAGACTTTTGAATTCGATATTTGATGGACTTACACCTTCGATCTGTTACTTTCACTTGATTTAGACACATAACTATCAAGTCAGAAGTCTTTAAGGCTTATAACGGGGCCATTGGGTATGATGAATGTCACCAGGATCATGGAGGAATGTTTTCAGTCTTGTGGGGCTTAAGTGTGACCAAAGCTGCAACTTGACCTTCTCCCAGATTCACCTTCCCATCCTAAGGTGTGAAGTTATCTTGTTACTGTGTGTGGATTTGCCTTCGGGTTCTGGACTTTGACACCGTCCTTGTTGTTGCTTTGTTGTTGTTGTTTGGAAACTTGAGGCTTTCAAATTGCCTATACATCTTTGAGGTTCTTGTGCTTCCCACTCTTCGAGCTCTTGGAGCTCTTGGAGCCACTTTGACTCATCTTCGGGGTTCTTGTGTATCCTGATCTTGTAGCTCTTGAAGCTGTTTTGAATCGTCTTCAGGGTTCTTGTGTTTCCCGATCTTGATGCTCATGGAGCTGCTTTTACTCGTCTTCGGGGTTCTTGTGTTTCCTGGACTTTTGGAGCTGCTTTCGTTTAAGCTCTTGAATCCTGGGTCGCATTGCAACCGTTTGCGGATTCGTGGTAGTGTCGCTTCTCATTTTAGACTTGTGGTGTCCTCATCCGAGAATTGGGCTCCTCGATTCCTTTGGTCACAAGTGTACGTAATCATAATGAGCTGGCTTTTTGTGGAGCTTTATTGATAAAAGAGGTTATACGAAAAGCTCAGTGGGGGTGCCTAGGGTTTGATTTCATGGTTTCACAAGCTTCTGGCTATGTGGTGGTTTACCTAGGTGCTTCGTCATTCCTGATAGTTATGTGTCTTTTCTGGTTACTCTTCACGGGTCTTAGTGTAAATTTACAAACTATCTCCTTCAGTCAGAGTTATACTGTTTACCTCACATGTTTGAGACCTCACCACGTGTAAAGATGACACGTTTTTTCTCTCATTTGTTTTTTCCACTCAAGACACTCTCGCACTCTTTCACTCAGAGAGTTTCGTTCACACATTTGTTAGAAGAGGTTAGGGATTTAACGATTCTAACTCAGATTGCCCCCAGTATTGTGTTTGGGGATTGCTTGATGACCATGTGCTATATTAACCTTTATGTGGGTTGCTTTGGTGTTTTGGGATGTATCTTGGTACATGGGAAAGCATGCTCATCTTCTTGGAAACAAAACAAAGTCTTTGAGTTCCACTGTCGGAAATGACCGCTCCATAAACCTTAGTTTCAAGAGACATTTGTTTAGCAGAAATGGATGTTCCTTGCAAAGAGAGCTCACACATGAATTTATCTTTTCATCTTGGAAAAGTTTTGGACTTGAAAAAGTCATTTGCTTGTGAATATGAAGAAGATGATTCAACAAAACCAATGCTTCTTATTGTTGATGTCAAGAAAGGTTGATTTAAACAGTCTTTTCTTAAAAACATCTGAACTTAAATTTCACAAAACATTAGATTGCAAATCCAAGTGACGTATTTGAAAGATGAATGACAGTTTATAGCAATGTTTTATGCGTGTGGACCCCGATCTCCTTTATGAACTCGAATACTGCCAATCTGCATGATGATGGCGCACAGAAGACTCGAGCTTTCAACCATGATGTACCTTCGGGAGGACATAGAAATGTCAATGCTTTTTTTTTGTTTTTTTTTTTGGAAAACTTAACAAAAGGAAAGAAGCGGACGAATGACAAAACGTCCTAGAAATTTGTAAACCTACTAAAACAGTAAATTTCTACGCAAACCTAAGAAAACACAACGATGAAATCTAACGTATTATGAGAGGAATCTTGGGCTGAGAAATCTAGACTAGGAATGTCCCTTAACTGTGGATGAGGCCCTTAGGCCGGAATGCTCTTTGGGCTGTGGATAGGCACTCGGGCCTGAAAGCTCTTGAACTTGAAGTGAGACACATGGGCCGGGATGCACTTGGACTGTGGATAGGCGCATGGGCCTAAATGTCAGTGGACTAAAAGAGAGGCACATGGGCCAGGATGCATTTGGACTATGGATAGGTGCTTGGGCCTGACAGAGAATTGTGAGTGAGGCACTTGGTCTGAAACACTTTGAGAATGAGGCCCTTGGGCCGAAATAATTTCTAGTTGTAGGTTGGCTCTTGGGCCGAAATGCTTTGGACATTGAGTGGAGCGCGTGGACCGGAATGTGATTTGAATTGTAAACATCTTGAACTGAAAGTGACACACACGGCTCAAAAGAAGTTATATGGAATATGAATGGGTTGCTAGATTGAAAGGGTTTTCAGTGTTCAAGTGAAAGACCTAATCCAAGTTCTTGATGGGCCTTTGCGCCGGAATGTGAACATGATCCATAAATCAATTTTCAAGTCTTGTGAATTATCGCAAATACAAATGGCTTTTTTCTATGGGCCTAAACCTAAATGGATTAAAATGGATGAGTCAGATTTAGAACTTTGGCCCGAAAAAGACCACCTAGATCTAAGGTTTTTAGGTCGAAGCCCAAGCGAATATTTCACCTAGACTAGAATAGACCTTTGGGCTGAAATGTAAAGATCTAGTAAAAGATTATTTATTTCAGCTACTAACCAACACACAATCAAGCTTATCACAGAAGCATGGAATCACAGAGATATAAAGAGAAAATATGCGTGTCCTCACTATGCAAGTTTCATCAAATGGGTATGGGTACATCCGGAGAGTGCTTGGGGCTTTAGGCCCAGGTAGTGAAGGGATGAGGCTTGCACGTCATCCTCTTCATTTCCCCCACCATTACACATCACCTTAAGGTGTGTGTCTCAGGACGGGTCATGTCTTGGCATGACCACAATTTGGTTTTTGGGAAAGGGTACGTTCGGAGAGGTGCTTGGGGCTTTGGGGCCCAGGTAGTGAAGGGATGGGGTTTGCACGCCATCCTCCTCATTTCCCCCACTTTTACACATCACCCTACGGTGTGTGTCTCAGAACGGGCCATGTCTAAGCATGACCGATTATTGGTTTATTTGGACCCTCATCTCTCGTATGAACAAGATAATAAAAATGCATAAACTAGAAAGGATAACATCATAAAAAGTAAGCCTTAAAGATTATAAGTTCAAGTTAAGCCCTCTTTCCTAAGGTTAAAATTTTTAAACTTAGGTGGTGGTCCCCAGCAGAGTCGCCAGTCTGTGGGCGTTGGTTTTGAACCCTTAAGTATTGAGCTTAAGGCTTCAAGGTTCGATTTACAATTAAAATTATTAAACCGGAATTATAAAATTAAAGCTTAATAATTATAACTGGCCCACACAAACCTATGTAGAGTCGCCACCTAAGTTTTTACCTTCTAAACTTGGAAAGGAAATGTGACTACAATTTCTAGAGTTTGGGTCCGGGGGCTTGGTATGAAATTTATGAGGGGTTCAAATTCTTTCATTACCCTTATAAATAACTTTTCCTTTACAATTATAAACTTGAAGGCTAAGTGATTATGATATTATATTTTCAACAAAGTAATCGTGATAAAAAAAAAGAAATCTAACAATTACAAAATGACTTCATTATCTATGATCGGAAGTACTAATCGCCTAAATATTGAAACACACCCCACAAGAAGATCAAATACATATAAAAAAAAAAACAAGAGCTTTCCTAATCGGTAAATACTTGTGCCATGCTAATCAATTATTAATTAAACTAACAATTAAAGCTCTCACGTGCCTAGCTAATTAATTATTAATGAAACTAACAATTGAAAAAAAAAAAAGAATATGGACCACACCGATATTTATCTTGATGTCCCCTGACACATCATGCATTCCGATATTATTACTTTCCATAAGCCACTCTATTAGCCACTTTAACCGTATACTCCCATGTCAAGAATCACGAATTTAACTCTAACAAAAGGTGGGAGAATTATACCTGGTCCTCCTTTTCTTTACTCGCGTAAGTATTCCCTGGACACATTTGACCGCAGCCAAGCAAACAAGGAAGAAGAAAGATTACCGCTGCTCTGAATTTTCCTTGTCTCAGACGAATAGCGCTGGATGAACACCAACGTCTTTGCGGTACTTCAACTTGAACCCCCGAATGAAGCCATGTTCAAGTTCCTTTTCTTCTTCTTGGTTGTGCCATTCAATTTCGAGCGTGTCTCAAAAGCAAACTTGGGTTTATGGGAATGATTTCCAAGCAGTGGGGTTGCAAGATTGTGGACAGTGAGGATGACGGTACATAGAGATGACAGTGATATTGAATGACGTAGCAAGGGTACTAAAAGAAACGCTAGTTTGAAGACAAGGTGGTGCTTCTATGATGTTTGCAGCAGGATGGAGAATATGGTAGTGGTGAAAGAGCTTGGAATTGCCCGTTGCGCTTTCTGTTGCTGGCAAATGAAGTGAATCGCGACTAGAATGATGAAGGCTATCCAACTGCAATATAAAATCGGGTACGGTGATGTGCTGGGCAATAATAGAAGCCGGTGAACAAAAGCAAGATGGGAGTAGCAGCCGCTGTGTATTGTCCTACCATGAGAGCACCGATGGTATGTTACTAGAGATGCACGACAGTAGCTAAACGAAGCAGCAAAGGACAAGGAAGATCAGTTTTGGTGTTTAGCATGGATTGAACAAATTCTGCCCGGAGAAAACGTATGCATGGTGATGAAACGGTTGACGATAATAGTGATGCTTGGTGATGAATCAGTGATGGAGTTAGTGCAAGGCAATTGGTCGTGAGGCTAGACAATGGTTACAGTGATTGATGTCCTACAGAGAAAGGGGTACTGCACTGCAGAAGGAAATCAAGAAGATTCCATGCTATGTGACTCTTTGTGTATGAATGTTCGTTCCTTATCAATGAAAAATTAATCTGTTTATATAGAAAGAATATGAAGTTGGCTGGATCAAAACAAACCTATAAACTAGTGGTGAGTTAGCGATTAACAAGGTAAATGAATTAAAATGAACAAAATAAAAAAAAGGAAAAAGAGTTCAAATCTTAACAACTAAATTTTTGTTTTGAATCTTGAATTTTAAAAAATGAACAAACAAGTTA
This sequence comes from Limonium bicolor, assembly GCA_023374045.1. Classification (NCBI taxonomy): domain Eukaryota; kingdom Viridiplantae; phylum Streptophyta; class Magnoliopsida; order Caryophyllales; family Plumbaginaceae; genus Limonium; species Limonium bicolor. The sequence continues at coordinate 181,705,773 of CM041779.1, read as the reverse complement.
AGAGTAGAATAAGGAAGAAAATAAAAACTACCTAAACGGATGTGATTAGTAACAAAATGATGGAATTAAAAAAAGAACATTTTTTGTTAAACAAATAGAAAGGATTTTTTTTGTTTTATTTTTCTGTGAATTTTGAAAATAAACATTAACCGAACTAAAGAGATAAGAATGAACAAACTATCTAAAAAAAATACTCATAAAAAAAAAAGATAACTAAGGGAAATAAAATAACTTAAAATTGTTTTGGCTTTTTTTCAAAAACTCGTCTCAAGTTTTCATTTTGGATAAGCATTTTTGTTTTGTTTTGGTTTTTTTATTTTTACTTTGCAAATAAATTCCGATTTGAAAATTGAAAAAAAGGAAAAATAGAAAACAAAAACTACAAAAAGTTATTTGTCATTAGACTCGAACCATTAACCTTTTGTATCTCCAACATACTCTTCACCATTACACCAATATGATTCCATGTCAAACATACCACATGTCTCTGATTTCACGTTATCACCATTCATCCCATACCACCTTGAAGCCCCTATTTTCTGCAAAACAGGAGAAATATCCATTAGGTGAAAAAAATGACAATTTTTCCCTTAGCCATGCACTGATCCTAGAAAAACCTTGTTCACGTTTAAAAGAGGGTAAAAATTTTGGGGATAACACTGTGCTTTCAATAACACCACCTTAAAACTATCAACAGTTGTATAGGAAAATAAATGTGTGTGAACCGTCCACAATGGATAGGGCTCGAAGCAGTAAGCCTTCTAAGCCACAAATAAAGTGTGATATGTAAATTTGATCGGTTGTAGAAGTTTATGTTATACAAGTGAATAGAGCGGAGAACGAACCACTGCCTTAAGAGTGGGGATACCTCTCGATGTTGTGAAACCGCGGAAGCGGCAGTTATGTGAACCAAGTTCAAGAAATACGGTAAGGATTGACTATGTTGCTATTACTCAAGAATGATGTGAATAAGAATAATAAGAGAAGAAGTGTTTGTACCAGTGGTGAAGACTGGAAGAGTAATAAGTCTAATAGCAACCACCATAAGTGTATGATGCTAAATGAGGAGTGAACAACGCTCAAAGAGCATAAGGACTCGAAAAATAGTGTGTTCAGTAGTCATCCAAATGAATGACGAGCCACGATACGAATGATGAAAGTACATGTGCAGAAGTCAATATGGCGGTGGATGCCATGCAAGTCAGTGTTATACAAGAAGTAAGAATATAGTGCGCAGAAAGCGACCGTTGTATAAGTATTGTTAAATGGTAATATGGCAAATAAGCAGGATCATGAGTCAAACTCAGTGGAGATACAACGGTAAGTGATAATAAATAAACCAGGCAGTAAGCCAGTAGCTAGTATTATGAGAAAAGAATCTCAGTGAAGCACAATGTGAATTCCATTGCGAATCATATAAGAGATTTACTGCCAAGAGTTTACGCCTCTGCACTCCGTATGACTGAGTGTTTTGGTATTGCTCTAGTGTAGTAAGGATTGAGTGGGATAGCTAGGATTTGGAAAAATGTTAATTGTGGTGAAAGTAGAAAGAGACTTATAACACTATAATGACCGATGCATAGGAAATGCAAGGTCGCACCAATGAAATGATGCTGGTACAGAACCAAACGTGGAGGCATGATTAGCAAAAGTGACTGCAGTAACAAGAAATACCAAATATCGGTATGGAATATACCTCAAGTGTGGGAAATAACCGAGAGAGCACTACACATTAGGTAGTAGCTCAACCTCAACCGATAGTAAGTCAGAAAAAATTAAGTCAATCATTGTGAAATACATAGCTGTATACACAGTAATTGTCAGAGAAGTGGATAAAAAGTTTGTAACTCACCGAATTCGCTAACGGTAAGAGATACCACACGTCGGTTGAGAAACCATTATTACCAAGATAAAGGTGATAAATGGAAGATATACAATACAATAAGAATAACGAACTGGGCAAGCTAAGCTCTAAAGTTATCAGAGTTGCGCAGCAGAGGCCAGTGAACCCATGCTTCAGATACCGAATGTGCATAGTGAATACGAATAAATGGCTAATTATTAATGCCTAAGAAGCCTCACAGGCCACAACCGAAACCGGTTATGAGTTAAATAAACTCCAATGAGAATTCTTGGTTTAGGGACTAAACCGCAATATGGTTCAGACCCTCCAACCAGAACGCATTGTATAACAGACCGCATGGAAGTTGAAACACTTCACGACGGTAGAACGTTTTAACCAATGTTCAACAGTTGATTACGTGGGCGTAAACCCTTTTAAGGGGGGTAGAGCACAAAACCGCTTAGTATGTTTTACCGTACAAGTGTACGTGAACTATGTTGTGCATAGCACAAAATAACTTGCTTTGGTGATTGGTGTGTGTGTTACATAAACATACGCATTCATTCATGGTTTAATTGTGGTAATTGCGCACAGAGATGCGAATACCATTGTGATAAGTGTTTTATTTTGTAACAGTTTGTGTGAGAGTACAAGTGTAAGGGAGTAAGAAACTCCCGGGGAACAAAACCCCGACAATGTAAAATTAAAATCGTGTGTTATATTTTGATAAAATATATGTATATATGTAATATAGTGATTCATGGAAGGGTATGAAACCGACATAGAACCTAGTGAGAATAAGATTCCCTAGGTAACAGGATTTAAGTGAATGAAGATAACTGATGGACAGAGTTCTATCCCTTGGAGATGTATGATTATGACTAGAATGACAAAAAAGATAGAAAATTGGAAATTTTTGAATTAATTGTTGTTTGAAGTTGAAGTGGGAGGTGAAACTTGATTTTCATGAGATCAAGGGAAGCCGAACACAAATTGGGGTGGAAGGATAGTTCAACACTGATGCTGATCACATCAGGGTTGGATGATTCTTGAAGCTCCCTATAAGTGGTCACAAATAACCACGCTAAGAAAAGATGCTAATAGCATAAATTGGACTTGGAGTTGCTTGTGTTTTCAAAAGGATTTTGAATCGGTATTTATAAAGCGTCGATAGATACTTTACATAATGGAAGTTCTCTTACTTAACCTTACAAAGAATATTTTTGTAGTTGAAATACCCCGTAATTAAAAATAGTGATTAATTAGGCTAATAAGTAATTTAGAAGCTTAATTAAGTCTAAATAATCATAAGGGAACAAATTCCAAAGAAAACGGATCCTTAAAACGGATTAAAAACACTAACGAACCTTAAAGCACTGAAATACCCCTAAATTAATTTAAATTAATTTAGGGGATTTCTTTTATTAAACCTTTAATAATACTATTAAGTATTAAACTATTATATGGAATTATGAATGTTAAATTAGTATAAGGAATTATGAATATTAAATTATTATATGGAATTATGAATATAAAAGTATTATATGGAGTTGTGAAATTTATTTAGGGGTTTTCTCCTATTTAACCCTAATTATTATATTATTATATAGTATTATGAATTTAATAATAAGATTTATAAGTCAATAAATCTTGGGAAAATTTCTAAACACTCAAACTATATTATAAAGATTTTAGGAAGTGTTGGAACATTGTTTTGAAACATAAAAGTCAATATAAAATTCTAGAAACCTTAAAGCTTATTAAGCCTTGCTAGAGTTGACTTTTTGAGAATGGTCAAACCAGGCCATGAAACCTATACCAATAAATAGGTTATGAAAAACCATGAAGATCGATAAAAAGAACGTCAAAAACGGATCATCCTAGCCAAAGTTATGCTAGATTGAAGTTTTGAATCAAAATTTTAAGAGATGCCACGTGTCACTCTGTAATGGGTCGCCCACACTTAGCCGATTCTCTCCCTGAATTTCGGTAACCGATTTCATTACTTTGCCCTAACTTTAGACGGCTATAACTTTTACATCTCTCAATATTTTTCCATGCCGTTTTCTCCATTCTCTTCTCCTACAACTCCTCTTTCCAACCATTACTCACACAAACCCTAACTCAGTCTGAATCAACCGGAAAATCGAGTCAAAGTAGCCACCTTGCGAAACGTGTTTCCAGAATTCCAGATTCTCTTCGTTTTCAGGTAACTTGCGTCGATCATAACTTCTTCGTTACCCAACCAAAATTCGATTTCTTTAGCTCGTTTTGAAGAGCTCTAATTCCTCTAAAACTTTCGTGTTTATGGTCTAAGCTAATTCTCAACGGATTGGAAGTGTAAGACGTCTAAAGTTTCGGTTTCATCAGCACATAAAATCATACCGAAACAGAGAGGTAAACTCGTGTTTTGCGACTTCAATATCTTTCTGTATGGTGCGAGTTAGGTTTAGTTCTTGCTACCAATACGTAGATCTACGTTTGTTCTTTCCAATGAGCCCTTACTCATAATCTAACTCGTTTTGTACTGCTAGTTATAGATTCTCAAAGTTGGCACCACGAACTGGTTAAAGTTCGAGTTTTTCCCAGTTTTCCGAATTGGAATTCGCTTAATTCGCACAATCCGGTGAGTCTCCGATCAAATTGCTCCGAGATTGTTGTTCTTAGTCATGATTTCGAACTAATCCATGTGCCAATTTAGTCAATTTCGTGTTAGGTTAGGAGAATTTGTATGAATTGCATTCGATTTTAATTCTGTACCGAAATAAACCCTAACTTTCGAATCGAATTCGAAACTTGATGAACTCTGCATTATAATTGGGGAAATTGACACCAATAGAACCGAAATTTGATTACGAATCCATAGAAACAAGAATCACTCGATTTCGTTCTGTAGATTGTGCAAAAAACGGGATTTAGTACTTGGTTTGGTAATCGAACTCGCTGATGAACTCGGTGTACAGGGGCCGTCCGATCTCGTTTTAAGAGATTGGACGGCCGAGATTAAAACGTTTTAGAATAAGTTATTAAAGGGTTTTATAAATTCCAGTAAATAGTCCTAATTTGTTGGGTTAATTTAAATATCTTCCCGATTGTATTTTGACTTGAAATTTTAACCATAGATTCCTCATTTAATCTACTTTATTTTGATGTAAATTATTACGGTTTTGGAGTTTTTAAACATAAGTTATGATTTTTGTAATTTACGGGTTTTCTGGAATTATTTGGCTAAATTAAAAAGATATTTTTATGAAATAAAAATTTTATAATATGTCTAAAATGTTATAGTTACTGTATATTAAATTTGGGAATTTTTGGGCAATGGAAAATAGTCTTAAAAATTGTGTTTGTGAGTTTTTCATAAGAATAACCTATAATATAAGGTTTTTAATGTAACCAAAAATTAAAGTATGGTTTGTTAATTAACTTTTAAGCTGGTGAAAATAAGGGAAACTAAATTAACATTTTATAACAGTAAGTTTATAAATGTTTTGGTATTGGCTTTTAAGAGAAGTGAAATTATTTACATATATGTATATATACTTACTTAGTAGAAACTTATATAAATTAAGGAATTTAATTATCCTACATTTTACTTACTATATTATATGGGAGATAATATTTTTAATTAAACTAAGGGATAAATATATATATTTTTATGCGTTTATAAAAAGGGAATTAAGTAGTAACTTAGGTTAAATCAAGGAACTAAATTAATCTACATTTACATTAATTATATAATATAGTAGTTAATATACTTGATTGAAACTAAGGAAAATACTTTACTTATAAACCATATTTTGGATATAGATATGTGTAAAGGTTAATATAAATAATTAAATGCAATAAAACTAAATAAAGGATGTCTTGAATTAATCCTAATAAATACACATAAAATAAATGAATAGATAAAAGGAATAAAGTACCTTATAGAAAATATAATATGAAGGAATTATGAGTTAAACTAAACCTCTGCATGATACTAATAAAAGAATATTATATGAGGTGTTATTAATTTATGGTTATGGAATTGAGTTTTGAGTTACCCTTGAATTTCTAAGATTTATATAAACAGTATTAAAATACATGTATATATTTAGTCAATGACCACAATGTAAATCTATAATTGGGTTAAGAAATTAATAAGTTAAAATTTAGGAGTATTTGTAATTAGATTACATAAAGTGTTACACAAATAGATCTTATTATATAATTAATAATAAAATGAATGAAATACTTTTACATTTAAATGTTCTTATTATATAACAATAATAAAATAAATGAGTTACTTTTACATCCAAATGTGAAGAGGATTATTAAGTCTAGATTTAATCATTTCTTAACATCTATAGTATTGAGTAATAACTTAATATTTTAAGATGAAATCATTAAAATGATTAGATATAAAACTATATTAAAATGTGATTAGGAATTTAATTTAAATAATGATCCTTAAGTTTCTTGGAATTAGATAAGACATATACAATACATTTATAACATTAATTTCCAATATTCAGAATGAGAGTTTATAAATAGGTGATGTCTTTAATGGTTAGGACTTATAAAAGGTTTGTAAATAGTAATTAGATAATTAGAACCCTTGAGCCTTTAGTTAGATGAAGCTAAGTTAAATAGGATATTATACTGATTTACCTTTTGACACTGGGAATATTAATATGTCACTTAGATATAAGATATGAGGATTTTTCAGAATACACGATCCTATTAAATGATTTACAAATTCACTTATGAATTGGGGATTTAATTCTTAGGTGAATTTTACCTTACGTCGGGATATAATGTTTATCCTGAAATACAATAAAGGAAATTAATTCATTAAGTTATTCCTTTGAAACCTTAAGTTCTGTAATAATCCAAAATGTAATTAAGACATAAGTTTATTAAAATTTGGTACAAAAGGATTATACATAGTCTATGGAGGGAATGTGAGTAAAAATAAAACGTTTAGGAAATTAAATGTAAGTAAGGATACATAAAAGGTGATACTAAACACCTTATTGCATAGGTAATAATAAAACATATAATATACCTTGTGGATACTAGATGTGGAAGTGTTATTAAGTTTAATAAAATTTCCTAAGGAATGTTTTGGGATAAATCCTAATATATGTATATAAGTATATTAGAAATATTAAGAGATCGTGTTAACATTTCCTGTGGGAAACTTAATTAAGAAGAATATATATATATATATATATATATATATATAATATATATATAATATATACTGGTGCTAAGCTTCAGGTTTTAATCAATGTTGTAGTAATTAGCCAAAGATAACTTAAAAGTTTATTTAACTAGTCCCATGGCTAGGAGTAAGTAAGTAAAATAAAATTAGACATATCTTTTAGACAAGAAATTCAATGGCGTAGTTGGTCAAGATAAACCTGGAACTGAGTCGGGGTTGCACGTTCGAAACCCCGCATAATCCTTTTAGGGAATTTAGTTTAAATAGCAAAACCGCAACCCGGTCTTGGACTAACCTACTAAGCCCAAGTCTGTGAACTTCAAAAGCCATTTAAACAGTCCAAGAGAGTTTGGGCCGCTCTCAGGTTAAAACTTCAAATCATTCCGGATTAAATGAAATGGGCCTAACAAAAGAGTTAATTAACTGAACCTGGCCCAGATACTACGTGAGGATAATTGTAAACTTTAAACTATTATCCATTAAGAGTAAAAGGTGTTTAGCTCTGTGAGCTACTTAACTGATCGATACTTGGAACACATTAATTATAGGTGATTAGTGGAAGTTCGCACTTTCTGAAATACCCCGTAATTAAAAACAGTGATTAATTAGGCTAATTATACTTTTAAAAGCTTAATTACACTAAAATAAATACTAGGGAACAAATCCCGAAGAAAACGGACCTTTAAAATGGGTTTAAAGCATAAACGAACCTTAAAGCGCGTTTTTCGAGGAAACCGGGAAAACGCGACTTTAAGCGGGTCAAATAGACTCGTAACAATTTTGGTCAACTAAATAGTCACTAATAAATATTAGTGGGGCTTTAGAACCAATAAAATTAATTAAACGAGAAAATTCCGGAAAACGGGTACAGGTTAGTGAAAACTGTAACAACCGGTAAGTTGTGGGGTAAGAATGCAAATAAAGAAACTTAGTGTGTCCACTTTTGTAAATAAAAAGCAAAAAAATTGAGTGTGTGTGAGTGTGGGATCGAGAGCCCCTCCTCTCTCACTCTCTTTATTCTCTCTTATTAGCTAAAAGACAAGCCTAATAAGTAAAGCAAAAGCAAAAATAAAATTCTCTCTCCTCACAACTCCTCCCTCACTCACGTTTTTCCCCTCCTTTCTATTCTCTCTATTTCTTCTTCTTCTACCTTGCGACAGCCATGGAGAATTAGAGGAACTCACACAACTCCCTCCTTCTCTCCTCTTGTTAACCCATTAATCTTGCTCCAAAAATTACAAAATTAGTACCATTGGAATCCCCTTGCGAAGGAGAACACTTTCCTCCTTTCAAAAATCCAAAAGCTCCATTTTCGATTTTACGGGTGTTCACCATTTGAAGATTTGAGGCCACCATTAGAAGCACCTTCACCTTCTTATCATCTTGAGGTAAAAAGAAATTCGAAAACCCTTCATTCCTAGCTCTCATTGGCATTATAAAGATTTTCGGTTTTTGAATGTCTTATTCCTTGTTGCTTCAGCCGATTTTGGCTCTTTCTTGGGCTAGGAATATTGTTCTCTTGCTAGTCAAGAATTTCATTCACCCATTGGAAGGTAATGCCCTTTCCTAAACCCTAAAACATTAAATTCTAGGGTTAGTGCAAAAATGAATGTTAAATGGTAATGTGTATGGGTATGGTGGTTGTAGTATTGTGCATTGTGTGAGGAAGAACAAGAAGAAGGAATAAGGAAGGAAGAGGAAAGGAAAGAAAGAAAGAAAAAACTAACAAAACAAGGTAAATACCCTTACCTTGAATTAGTTTTGTATATTGTGTTGTAACAGTTTTTGTGTATCAAAAACAAGTAATGTGTATGGTAATGAGTAATGAGTATGTAGTAATGTATTGGAGAAGAGAATGTAACAGTTTTGAAGTTTTAAATGAAGTTTAAAAGCTTGGGAAAACCATGGGTAGTATGTGTATGTGTGCAGGATTTTATTGTTGCTTGTAGTAGTTGAAATGTGAGTATAATGTATTGAGTAAACAGGTTGTGAGAATATGACTATGTGAGCTGAAATAGTGTGTGGAGAATGTTAGAAATATAGGGGAGACCATGTCAAATTTTGTGTAGAAATGAGAGGACTTAAGTTGTTTAAGAAGAGGAAGTACTTGGGAGTTTAAAAGGGATGTTTAGTAGCTTGTAACAGATTTTAGTATGAGTTGTAAATGGGATGGAACTAGGCTGAGAGTAATGTATTTAAGATGCTAAGAGTAGCATTAGTTGAGGGAGTAATGAGGGGAGAAGTTTGATAAAAATCTGTAGCATGAGAAGAGGAAATAAAATCTGTAGCAAAGGGAGAATGAAAACTGATGCAAGTGTTGGGAAGAAATGAGGAAATTGGGTATAAGTTGTGTAAGAATGGAGTAGTAAGTTTGGAGATGAATTAAGGTGATTTAGAGTGGTAAGTAGTGCTAAATCATGTGGGGAAACATTGGTAAAGATTGGGGAAACAATGGGTAAAGAAAACACCCAAAAACAGATTTTAAAACTGAAGTACTGGGCCGGACCGACCTTAGGACCGAACTTGCAAGGTCGGTCGAGCCCAGATTTACAAGACGGGAAACCTTCTGGAATCGACCGACCTTGCGACCGGACTTGCAAGTTCGGTCGGACCAGAAAATTCTCCCGTCTGAAACCTTCTGGAACCGAACTTGCGACCGGACTTGCAAGTTCGGTCGGCCAGAAAAATTCCGCAGATGAAACCTTCTGGAATGGACCGAACTTGCGACCGGACTTGCAAGTTCGGTCGGCCAGAGAAATTTCGGTAATGAAAGCTACTGGAATGGACCGACCTTGCGACCGGACTTGCAAGGTCGGTCGGGCTAAAATTTTCAAATACGAAACCTACTGGAATGGACCGACCTTGGGACCGGACTTGCAAGGTCGGTCGGCCCTGGAATTTTACACGTGTAGTCTACTGGAATGGACCGGACTTGCAAGGTCGGTCGCAAGTCCGGTCGAGTAAAAAAAAATGTTTTAATTATATGATTATAGTAATCATATACACATATATATGCCTATACACATATGCATATATAGTAGTAATACACCATTAATGAAGTAATAATGGTAAGAAAGTAAGTAAATGTGTAAGGAAGCAAGTTTATGAGGTAGTAAAGGAAAGAATGGTTTTATAACCAAGTAAGAAAGTAATGGAGTAGTAAGTATACATTGAAAGTATCAATGAAGGAGTAAGTTAGATCAATAATAGATCATTGATCATACTACTTCATGTATGTATAGGAATCAAATAGTTGATCTCCAAAGGAACCGGTAGTACCCTACGACGGTGAACGGTATGATTTCTTCATGCCCTGTATCCTAACTTGGTTACCCCGATTTGTGTGCTTATGTGATCACCAATAAGATAAATGCACGAATTGGACTTATATTGCACTTAACTGTGTTTGAACTATATTGTTCTTGTTTTATGCTCTTGAACATTTAGTTTGTATAATTCATGAAATGTATGAATGGAAATGAAGTGTATGTGTAAGTATGAGTAGTTGTGTATTGTATGTATGTATGGGAAGTAAGTATGGACTTCTACTAATTCCTAACCATCTAACTCCTAACATGAGTAATGAGTATAATGGAATGAGTAGAAGCCCGATATAGTTTCGGCCACGCGTGAGGATAAGGAGACACAAGAGGTTGGATCCGAATCCTGGCTATAATCTTTTCCATGGACCAAATCCCTTGAATGGGTAGCATCCTGGATTAGTGGGCCACCCTAAAGCCCGGTGGTGGGATGTAGTAATCCCTGCCCGGAGGTCATACCGACTTAACTGGAAGTAAAGTATGTAAGAAGTAAGTATTGTATTTGTATTGGTCTTGACTATTGTAAGTCATTGACCCGGAGTAAAAGTATTGAACACCCGATTAACCCGGGTGTGTAATAAGGCTAACAAGACCTTTGTATGTAATGGAGAATTGTATCTCCGTGATGCGGTGAGTATGGTAAGTATGAACGAATGACTTGTATTGTACTCCTTGTATGTATTGTATGTATGTATGCTTGGTGAAATGAATGCATTGTATTGTATTGTATAAAGCATGTATGTATGTATGAATGAAACGAACCGCATGTTCTCGACCAAATATTGGCGTACCCTCGCTAGTACGCGGGGTATGCGGTTATCATATGCAGCGTAAGCTGACCCCCTAGGGGGAATGTTTTTACTCCACAGGTACCCGCGAGGCGTGAAGGTAGAGTAAGGTCAAGATGTGATTCTTTTTGGAGTAGTAGTAAGATTAGATGGTGTACTGAGTTGTACACGGCTAAGGCCTTTTGAGTAGCCGGTGTACCATGTGGTACACCTTTTTGAGTAATGAATCTTGAATGGATAGAAAGGAGTAGTTGTATAAACTCTTAATTTTTGGGAAGTAGCACTGGAGTAATTCGTATAACTTGGATACTCGGTAATCAAATGTAAGTAAGTATTTGGTATTGTAAAGTAAGTAGTATGTATGTATTTCATTCTAATCATCAGACCGAAACGGTAAGTAGTAGTAGCCTTGTTAACCTTGGAGGGTTAACGGCGTTGTATCACCCGCCGGGAGTAAGTAAGTATTCCGCTGCGAGAAGGGTAAGTATGGGATGATTAGAGGATAATGGAAGGATTAGCGGTTGGGGTGTTACAAAAAGTGGTATCAGAGCGAAGTATCGCTCTGATGATTAGAATCTTAAGAGTAGTGATTACCGAGTTAGGATTTCAACCGTCTTAAGACGGATATTTAGAAACCTAACTAGGAATTACCGTTAGCAATAACGGATACCATTAACGTCTGCAAGGACGATACCATTGTTTGAATGAAGACCATGAGGTCATAGTATCACGACATCTAATGTAATCCACACTTGTTCAGATGTCAGGACGTGGTCCAGGTCGTCCCAGAGGAGGGGGCAACGAAGGACCAAGCGCGCAGACGATAGCTGAAATCGTCGCCGCCACGGTAGCACAGATGCTACCGGATGTAATCACCTGTACAACAACTCAACAAAACCAACAGCAGCAACAACAGCAGCAGCCCGACCCGCCTCACCCCGTGAGACAATTGGGTAAAAGCTGTCGCCGACCTTCGCCCTCCATGCTTTAGAGGCGAGAGCGACCCCGCCAAGCTCGAGGCCTACCTCTCCGAGATGGAGACGGCCTTCGAGACACTTGAGACTCCCGCTGGAGTTCGAGTGAGGATAGCTGCGTACTACCTCAAGGACGCGGCTATGGACTGGTGGAAGCTCGTTAAGGCCGAGCACATAGCTGATCCTGCTTTCGGATGGGAAGCATTCACCTCTCTCCTCCGATCTAAGTACTACCCTGAGCATGTCAAGACCAAGAAAAGGCTTGAGCTCGACGCACTAAAAATGACCGAGAAGATGACGGTTGATGAATATTACCGCACCTTCACCTCTCTTCTCCGACTTCTACCCGACCTTGGGTATACCGGCCAAGTCTTGGTCGACCGCTTCTACGGCGGATTGAGCCATCGACTCCGGTATGGCATGGGCTTCACACGGTTTACCTCCCTTCAGGTAAACAAGTTGAACCCTTAAAAAGCCATGAGTAATGTGAATTAGTATTCCCGTATGTAAATGTAACCTAATGCCTAAGTAATTCAGGAGTGTTACCACGCTGCATCTCGAGTTGAGATCACCTGCCAGCTAAGAGATGAGGAGCAAGCGCTGAAGCGCAAGGTGAGCGGCAAAGGTAACCCCTCCGATGATCAAAACCAATCCAAACCTTGGAAGAAAAGGAAGGGAAGCATTCCCATCAGAAGAACACTTCCGGAGACGGCGGTGCCCATGCTGAGAAGGGCAAGGCAGCTGAGCCATTACAGATTGCCTACACCGCACCAGTGGCAGCGAAGCCACTGAGGTCTCAGCCCTACAGGGGTAAGAAACCGAAACCGAATTAGTACACTTGTGAATTTGTATGTATATAGAGTATTGTAAGTATACCGAACCTTGCTAACTTGGAAGCTATAGGTTCTGGATTTGGCCAAGGAAAGAACCAATCTGATGGCCGCAGCTACATCTGCCGTAACTGCAACAAGGATCATCCCGGCACAGATTGCCAAGGAAGGGAGATCCGCTGCTTCACTTGTCAGAAACCGGGCCACCGTGCCAATGCATGCCCAGAGAACTAAGCCCAAGGGCAACTACCAGGGCTACAAGCAGCGTGAGGGCAAGGAGGTTGCATCTGGCGATGCTCATGCCCAGCACACCTCGCAGGGACAGGGGTCCCGAGGTCCGCAGAAGGGCGCACCGCAGAGGCAGCCGGCCTTACACATCATAGACCGTGATGGGACCGGGACTAAGTCCGGCCCAGGTAACCACTGTAACCTTTAATCCTTGAAGAGCATGACTAAGTATTAAAGTAATTGTATGAATGAAAGCATGAATGCGTAAGTACTTGAAGTATGAAATTGAGCATGAGTAAGTAACATGGAAGTATGTATTGAGCATGAAATGAATTAGTAAGCCTAGAACTCACTCTAGATGAAATTTACCACCTTAGGGAAATTCCATATCTGTTACCCAATACCTTCAAACTCACCTCATGAAGAGACCGACATCGCCAATCACCACTTCAACAACGAACAGTGTCAGGTCATCCGCCCAGGTATGATCTTATTAAAAGGATACCTGACACCCGAAGCACAAGTTTCAATCATCCGACGATGCAACGAGTTAGGAACGGGTCCAGGAGGATTTTATACACCCGAATTCCCCGGTGGAGCTACAATGAAGCTGAAAATGATGTGCTTGGGAAAGGACTGGAACCCTTATACCAAGACATACCAAAACGCGAGCAGGAGACGGAGCAACACCTCCAGCAATACCCCCAGAATTCCAAACGCTTGTCACACAAGCTGTAGAAATTGCACAACAATGTGAAGATGAACCAATCCCTGCACTTGAAGCAGATATGTTATCGTCAACTTCTATGAGAAAGAAGGACGACTTGGCTTACACCAAGACAAGGACGAGACAGCGGAATCTCTTGAACTAGGAGTGCCCGTAGTGTCTTGGTCCATTGGTGATGACGCCGTATTTTTGTATAGCGAGCGGAAGCGTGTGGACCTCGCAGAGAAATTGGTATTGAGATCAGGAGATGTTCTAATCATGGGTGGAAAATCAAGGTTGCTGTATCACGGGATCCAGAAGATCAAGTTGAATACGGCACCACCGGCAATAATCAATGCCACACACATGAACCAGGACGCCTGAACCTTACCTTTAGAAAGTATTAATCTTGTAGTAGCATGTAATCCAGTAGTAACGTGTATTAGAGACACAGTATGTATGATGGTTGGTTATTCAATAAAAGCAGTGTTGGTTATTAAATTCCACTTGCGTTCCACCATCTTTACTTATAATCTCATGAATCAATAGGTTGTGGACTCGGTACCGAAGGTAACCTGAGCATCCTCACCGAAGAACAAGCCGGCAAGAGCGGCACCATTCTAACGGGAACATTCCCAGTAAACGGCATCGAAGCCTCAGTATTATTCGACTCCGGCGCCTCTCACACCTTCATATCGCCATCTCTTGCGAAGAAGTTGGGGCTAGATGCGGATGAGCTACCGAACTTCTTGGTTACTCTCCCATCGAAGGAGCGGGTACAGTGTACCAAGTATTACAAATCAGCCACCATTCAAATCAAAGGTGAAGCGTTTCCCATTTCCTTCATTGAATTCAACGGATTGGGATTCGACTTAATATTGGAATGAACTGGTTGGAGCGGCACAAGGGGAGAATCCTATGCGCCGAGCACCGATTGCTGCTCAAGAGTCCATCTGGGGTCACTGTTTCATACCGCCAGAGACCGAGAGAGCCTTCAACTACAGTCATCTCCGCCATGGCAATGTATCGGGAGCTCAGAAAAGGACATGAAGTGTATTTATGTCACGTGCAAGACCTGGAGAGAGATCCAGAGTTCAGTGACGAGGTAGCAGTAGTCTCAGAATTCCCTGATGTATTTCCGAAAGAGCTAGTATGCCACCACAGAGAGCGGTAGAATTTGAGATTGACCTCGTACCGGGTACTGGTCCCATTGCTAGGGCACCATACCGTATGGCACCAGCAGAAATGGCAGAACTCAAAGAACAACTACATGACTTACTCGACAAAGGGTTTATACGCCCGAGCGTATCACCCTGGGGAGCACCGGTCCTCTTCGTGAAGAAGAAGGACGGTAGTCTCCGCCTCTGCATCGACTACCGCGAATTGAATGCGGTCACTGTAAAACAAGTATCCATTGCCACGCATCGACGACCTGTTCGATTAGTTGAAGGGAGCATCCGTCTTTTCTAAGATTGATCTCCGATCCGGTTACCACCAAATTGCTATCAAAGAGCAAGACATTGAGAAAACGGCATTCCGAACAAGATATGGCCACTACGAATTCACAGTGATGCCATTCGGTTTGTCTAATGCACCAGCCAAATTCATGGACCTAATGAATCGGTTATTCAGTGATCAGCTGGACACTTCAGTAGTAGTATTCATGACGACATTCTTGTGTATTCGAAGTCACCAGAAGAGCATGAAAACCATTTGAGAAGAGTACTTGAGACACTGCGCGAGAACCAGCTGTATGCGAAGTTCTCCAAATGCGAGTTTTGGCTAGATCAAGTATCATTCCTCGGTCATGTCATCTCGAGCGCGGGCATTTCAGTAGATCCATCCAAAATCGAAGCAGTGCGATCATGGCCTAGACCTAAGACTGTTACCGACATCCGGAGCTTTCTTGGTTTAGCCGGTTATTACCGGAGGTTTGTAAAGGACTTCTCAAAAGTCGCTAAGCCCATGACGTCATTGATGAAGAAAGATGCACCCTTTGTATGGACAAAGGAGTGCGAGGTATCCTTCCAGAAACTAAAAGACTCATTGACCTCAGCGCCAATTCTCACACTTCCAGAGGGCACAGAGGGATTTGAGGTGTATTGTGATGCATCGGGCAAGGGCATGGGATGCGTACTCATGCAGCATGGCAAGGTGGTAGCCTATGCTTCTCGCCAGCTGAAAAAGCATGAGGAGAATTACCCGACACATGATCTAGAGCTAGGAGCCATTGTCTTCGCCTTGAAGATATGGCGACACTATCTCTATGGGGTAAGCATCACCATCTACTCCGACCACAAAAGTTTACAGTACGTATTCACCCAGAAAGAATTGAACCTAAGGCAGAGGAGGTGGATGGAGTTCCTCTCGGATTACGACATCAACCTCCAGTATAAAGAAGGGACTACTGTCCAAAATATTAATGTGTGAGGTTAAACGGGAATTTGTCTTTAACATGACACCCGTATGTTTATGTGAGATTGTTGAAAGCGGGGCTTCATGTGATGGAAATAAACAAGTGAGACTAACTGGATTTCAGCTAACTCTTACATTACCGTCAATTCGAATTTAATTGTTCAATTATCAATGTCGTAATAGCATGTCTTGATGTGTGAATGTTTGAATACCTGTTGTGTGTTTTAATTCCGTATTTATAGTTATGTTATAAGCATGTAAACGGTACAGCATGAAACGAACCCCCTGTTAATCAAGATGGCTAAAACGACCTAAGTGGCCTAAAGGGTCTGGGATCACATTTAGCATACCAGCAATTGGCTGAGCCTTTATGGCACCCACATTTCAGGACCTAATCGAGCTATAAAGCCGGAGTGCGGGTCTTCGGGGTAGTCAACGACGTTATTTATTTATTTATTGCACTTTCAGAATTAGTTTATGTTCAGTACGATGTAAACATTGGGATTACCTTAGATGCTTACTTACCTTATGTATTAGTTTAAACTTAGGATGATGTAGTATATATCTCGTTCATCACTGCGGTTAATTATTGTCGATGTGTTGTTATATTCTTTTTCTACTTCTTTAGTCGCATGGGCAAGTAATGACATGTGACACTCGAGTGAGAATTATTAGTGTTTAACTTCCATTGTGAGACGTCTTTAATTATGCTACGAGATTGATTATTACGTGTTTAATGTGAGGGGTGTTACAAAAAGTGGTATCAGAACGGAGTACCGTTATGATGACGAGATATTAGGATTAAGACAGTGAGCTTAGGATTATGGGAATACGGGAAACGTCTGTGAGGTACGAGACATCAAGTCTTAATTGAACCAGTGTCTTAGTAACACTGAATGCATGACAATATTAGCCTTAATGGCATATCTGTGTGATTTAATGTTATATGAGAAGCTACTGAGTAATGATACGACATAGCGTATTACGGGTGTCGAGAAGAGGCATATCGGGGGTGAAGGTCCTACAACCCGAACAGCGTTGAGACGACAGTCGCCGCACAAGCATGATGGAAGAACATCCCGGGGAAAAACAACAGTGGTATCCTACCCGCCGCTGCCCACACCTCGAGCATCACCCATTGGAGCAATGCAATGAATACGCCAATGAGACAGAAGAATTCCTCCTATTCGAAAGACTGATGCGGTTGCTACGGTCACTATGACATCAAGACAGACAGAATAGCGGCGATACAATAAATCATTAAGGACCGGGGGTCCCGATAATCACTTACTATCTAGAAGCGTACTAATACGCAGCAGAGAATATACATCAAACCTTACTTGAACAAGGATAGGGATCCATAGGACAATCGGGTCCGTTTGTAATTAGACACCGAAACCCTGTCCAGTTAACCGAGGAAAGCACGCACGATGCACCAGAAGACCGAAAGATAGAAAAACGAGTCTCAAACGACTATCAAGAATGCGAAACATACGAAACCAATGACCACCTAGAAATATCTCACAGAAAAGAATAGCTTCAACCCGATACAACCTAGCAGGTTCAGAGGAACCAGGCCTACATGAGCAATGACCATATGAACTTTCGAGCTAAACTCCTAAAATTCCTACAGTACAACTCTCGAGAAGAGGAATGTCGTACCAAGGACAACTAGAGTACTTCATCTGTTGGACTCGAAGCACCACAAGGTAACTACGCGGAGCAGACCCCAGCTGATAAGAGCACTAAGAAGGGGAAAGGAGTCACTAGGAGCGGAATACCCCAAATTTTGTAGGATCCTTAGGCACTGGTACTAGTACGCAGCGCGATCTAAGTAACCGCATATCCTTAACTTAATAGATTGACTACATGAGACTATGCATCAAAAACTTCCTCCTACCATGAGGAAGTTAAAAAAAAAACTCAGAAAGAACCCAACTTAGAGAACTTAGAATTAGAACTACCCTAGAAAACTTATCATACCATAACAGACCGAAATAACTCCAATACTACACTTTTCAGACAAACCATCTAAACCATACTCGAATGACTGAAGCGTCAACGAGACCAACAATTATAAAACCAATAACTCAGCCTGCATGACGCACTTGCTACAGCAAGCGCTATGAAGAGTAATACAATAACGATTCCGTCTACCTCGCGCACTTGCTACAACAAGTGCTGCAACTACAACTACAACTATAATTGCAAGAGTAACTACCACTGTAACGATGACTACAACTGTAATCTACAGGGCAAGTAGACTGCAGGTGCAACACCATGGCCACCTGTAACCATTAAATATTTGTACGACCTTCGTAGAAACACCATAAATACAGTCTGTCACAAATTGAGGTCATACAACCCTTAAAAACATGAGGCCTACAAACCTCAGAAGGACCCGATGAGTCCGACTACTACAACTAAAGGGCATACACCAACCTTGTAACGTACTACACCAATTAAACATTAATGAACAGTTAACATCAGCTCATGAGCCAAACACTATAACGTATTGATAAATTATTTAATGATTTGAAATTAACGTGGGAGGTGGAACTTGATCCGGTACAGGTCAAGGGAAGCTGAACACAAATTGGGGTGGAAGGATAGTTCAACACTGATACTGATCACATCAGGGTCGGATGATTCCTGAAACTCTCCACAAGTGGCCACAAAATTAATCACATAGGAATAGACAAGAAACAAAAGTATACCAGCTGCAAACACATCCAATGTAACCATAAGGTACCAAGTATGAATATTTGTGAATTACAGTTCAACCCTAAACATATATAGGGAATTGTGGTGGAAAAATGATCGCGTAACAATTAAGGCCAACACTATGCCCATAACGGCACACACCAATACACAATAAATTCTTAGAAAAAGGGAAAAACCTTGCTAATCCTCAATAGGATTGAAATGGAAAACCATAAGTACCACTACCTCCAGTAGGAACATCAAAGGAAAGAAGCCTGAGCACTAACCTACCATAATGTTGAAAAACATGATAACCACGACAAGAGAATGATTGAACCCATTATACCGTAACACGGATATTACTTAAACCAATTGCATCCACAAACGCAAATTGGCGTTGACTACTTAAACAATAAACATCCAAGGTATTATCCTTACAAAGAAGTACCATAACCAACAAGAACGAACAAATGTCAAGATGGAAAAGAAACATAAATTATTACCCCACTTGATCACGACTGATCATAGATGGAATTTCCACGAAAAGAGAATGGTTATTGTCACCGGTATACCAACATACAATAGGTGACAAAAAGAGAAGTACGTGCTTAAGACATGTCACCTACTAACGTGACGAATGTCAGTGATGATGATTATGTAAGTTAAACAATGACAACAACTTAAACAATAATACATGACACTAGGTCTAACACTATAAGACACAAGCCTAAGTGAGAATATCCAATGTACTATCAGAGGCACACGAGCCCAGGAGAGTGGAATTACCACCTCCGACTACCTTTCCAAGGTATGCCACCACAACATCTAACACAAAACAACTAATGATGAAAACCGATTGAAACCAAACTACAACAAGGATTTCCATAAAAGAGGGAAACACAAACCGTCGCCACGGGGTCCAAAATTACAACAAATAATGTAACCCAGTAAATAGGGTAAAATTAAAAGAACTATGATGTGTCACATAAACTACATAGACAACTTGTAAAATATAAGAATGAGAAATAATGAATAAATGCCAAACGATGCACACGAAAACTAGATAATGATAATTTGGATTCGATGCACAATCACCCCAATAAAGAACCTATTAAACAATAGACCAACAATGACTTCTCAATACATGTGGTCGTAAGAACCCCTTTAAGACATTGGTGAACTTATGTTGAAAAAAAATGACAGAGGAGAAAACCACCTCGTACAGTTACAGTATAAACCAAACTATTTGGACGCTATATCGCAAACACTTACTAAACATAAAATACGTAATCATGCCCATTGGGCAAGTGACCCAGGGAACCCAAAATCCCTTTGGGACACACCAATATTATTTGAGAAAAAGATTGGCAAATGAATATTTCACAAGATTGTAACTGTGTGACAGACACTATTAATATGTAAAAACGAGATATGGAACGACCACACTCCATAGGAGTTTACAGACTTGACAGACTTAATTATAAGTTAGTCAAGTAGATAGTAATATATCAGTAGGGTATCCTGTACATCTAGACAAATAGTGTAAGGAAAACGAGAAGTAATCAACTTTGTGCCAAGGTCAGTGATACAAATCCAGACCAATGCAAATAATCACCTCAAATGAAATAACAAGAAGGGTCTCGGTCTAACCAACGAGACTAGAGGAACCAAAAACCTTAGATGCAACACGACCAAAGTCGTGACTCCGTAAAGGAGTGATTAATACACAATAGTATAAAAGGAAACCTCCCAATAGATGAGGGAACTAATAGTCAACTAAATGACGAATGCATGAGAACCTATTAAATGGGCGAGTAAACAGGTGAAATCTTAATAAGGATCAAGAGTCCATAATGGCACAATTCTTGCCATCCAGAAGGAACCTACTTACTGATGATAACCGTCACCCGATAAAAAGGGCACAAAGAGAACTATTCTCCAAACTAAAAATACTAAACAATACTGTAGGACGTAACAGTTACCACATGCCCAAGAGTAAGGGCAATGCCATGTTTTCACCAAAAAAATGGGATTAAACATGAACACACTAACAATTGATAAAAGGAAGGCAGAGCTAGTATACTAGCGGATGTCCTAAACTTTAAAGCAAGTATAACAATAACCAATAACCGTCGAAGCGACTACGTTATGGTATGCACATAAGCGACCATTATAAGCAGCCATTAGAAATAAACACGTTGGCACAAATTAGACGAGTAAAACTCGCATAAAACTCAATAATGAGGAACAAAATTATTGTAAAGGCAGACTACAGTAGTCTAGACCATTCAAGAAGACACTCCAAGTGAATATAGCTTTCAACGCTACACACCCACGTGGAGACTCATAAATGTACAAATACACTCATGGTAAAGCAACATGTGGAAGATACAAGATAAACCCTGAGGCAAATGCCTCAATGCCATAGAGCATACCCACATTGGATGCTGAAAGAAGCATAACACAAAAAAAAAATAGTAATAATAACAAATGAATTTCCCCCAGCAGAAACGCAGGGCGAACAATACAAGTATTGTTGTTAGACCGACATACGAGGAAACGCAATATACATCAACAAGAAGTACTTAACAAATACTACAACTAACGTATTACTCCAGAACAAAACAACCTGGAGACACGAGAATATATAAAATAGTATGTCCCAAGATTGTTGAGACAAGTGCAAAGAGCACCAAATGCTAACGATAGCCAATGTCACATCTCACCATTAACTAGAAGTTAGTAAGTGAAGACAAGGAACATTTGAAGATATAGTACGAACATGAATGCTAGTAATCCGGAATACTAGAATAGGCGACTTTAATCAAATCGAGCGTACGTACAATAAAGATACCGCTCCGATCAAGATACCTCTGTTTCCAAAAGCATAAGAAAGACCGTGTATAGCACCGTCACATTGGAACATAATCAACAATAACTTGCTACCAATAAACAATTCCTAATACATCCATAAGAAAAAAATAAGCAAATTGAACCTATGTTCATGGGTCTGCACCTCACTACGGAGCGAGTGGGCCCATTACAACGTGTTTGAGAGAGCGCACAAAATACTTCACGCTTTCCAGCTAGAGAAGTACACATCTCATTCTCCACATATTTTAAGCCCAAAAAGGCTAGAATTAGACCTGTCTCTCAAACAAGAGAAGACTCCATTCCTCATTCCCAACACGGAAATGAGGGAGACCAAGACCATTAAAAGGTCAAAGGTCTTTAGTCGAACCATGAGGCAGGCGAGGCTACATGAGAGTTGGAGGACTCTATACGAGCCAAGTATACAGCTCTCTTCTTATAGCGGCTGTTAGATACTTTGGGGGTCACAAGGCGTAACCCTTCTTAAGGGGGGTAGAGCCTCTTGGCACGTACTGGCGTATACCAGAAATTCATGTTGTTAATGTTGTGCTTGTGGTACGTATGCGGGGCATACTTAGTAGTAACTGTTTGTATGTGCTTTTGTGCACTTGTATGTGTGTTATGTATCCTATGAGATACTCAATTATGTTTGTAAATACATTGTTTTGATGTATCCTTGGAGATACTTGTGATAGATATATATATCCCTATGTGGAAAGTGAAAGAACCAATATGGTATTGTGCACTTGTATGCACCATGTGTGGATGTGTGAATAGTGTGCCGTGCAGAGTTGCACCGTGTGTGGACTATATTTTTGTATGAGATAGTAGAAGTACTCTTATTGCACTACGCTTATGAGATATCATGTGCACTTACTACACCTTGATATATGAAGATACGGGACTTGATCCCTAGGAGTGATACTAGACATGGAACTAGAGTATATATGACCAATTGATTAGAAATAAGATTTCGGGATGAAGCCTTTTTAAGGGGGGTAGACTGAAATACCCCAAACATTAATTACCTTAATTAATAAGGAATTAAATCAAATGAAGGTTATAATTACCAAATATTCATCAAATGAGTAATACTCATTATAAACATTAGTGTATAAATATATAGTCCAAAATGGACACCAAACTATACATTAAATCTCTAATCAAAGAGAGAAGATTATTAAGGAGAAATCAACTCCTAAAATCAATACTACATGTAACACGTTAGTACATGTATTAAATATCAAAAATATTACCCATTAATATATATAAAACATTTTATATAGACAAAAAAGTTATTAGACACAATAACCACCTATATACACACCTTAATACCATAATAACACATGTTACCACCTAACACATAAATAAAGTCACAAGTGTACAAACTTAATGTCTTAATATTAAGTCTTGAAATTCAAAATGGTCCCCACACACATGTTGCAGCCGGCCACACCTAGGATAAAAGAAGAGAAGAATGAAAAAGTGAAAAGAGAAAGAAGACAAGAATGTACAAATGAGGAAAAAAGCAAAAACCACTTTCCACTAGTCTTCCTCTCATCCCTTCTCACACACAAGCTGGCATGGACCATTCCCACCAGTAACTCTTGGCTGTACAAGGACCAAAGAAGACAAATGTGAGTCATAAACAAGCTAGAAACAAAAATAAGCACTAAAGGACAACTAACCTTACATAAGACAAAGACACCTCACCTTTCCCTTACACACACAAAAATGGAAAGTCTTCCAGCCCTCCTTACTGTCTCGGCAGTATACTAAGCAAAAGAAGTCTGAATAATACACATGGCACACAAGACAAAACATAGCCCTTACATGCTTATTACCTAAGACAAAATCATCTTTTACTTATACCCACACTCACAATCATTTCCTCTTTGCCCATGCTCATTTCCAGCACTCCCCTATCTCCATTCCAGATGTGGTTACAACATCATACTCACATCTTTCACCATCTTAATCCTTTTTCAAGCTTTAAGTCTCTAAAGATGTTTTAAGCCCTTTTCTACCTCAAAGACTTCATTTCCTTGCTCCAAATCACCAACCACTTCTCTTATTTCATGATAAATCAAATTTTATGAGCATGGGTCAGTAAAAACCGTGGTGAAACAAGGAGAATCAGATTGGTAAGTCAAGGTAAGAAAAATGTGCTTTAAGACACCCTTCTTCCTTTAATTATGTTCATGGCCCAATTTAACCTTTCCCACTCCATATAAGGCACCCATACTGACTTTAAGACCCAAGACACGTCCAAGACCAACCCATGGGCTAGGGGAACCTCTTAAGAACCTTAAGGTAAGGAAAAATGCCTTAAAACACCTTTTACCTCTCTTCAATATTAAATCCAAAAATGAACTGTTACTTACTTATTTCTCTACACCTTTTGACACCCATTTGAAGAGTGTTATCAGCCCTATTAATATAGCCAAAGAGATGCTCCAAAACCCATCCAAAAAGGGGCTCCAAATGAAGGTAAAATCATGGATTTCCATGGCTATTCAAGCCTTAAACTCTTCCATCCTTTTTCCTACAGAAACTAATGTTATTACTACTGTATTAGGTGGCCAAAAACCATACCTAAACCCTCCCAAAAGTTCAAGGTAAAATCTCTCTTTAATCTTGCTTAAAAACTCATTAAACTTGTCATTTGGGAAAAACCACTAACTTAACCTTTGTTCATGGTTTATATGTTGACCTAATGAGTCTTGGAACCACCCATGGAGTGTGGAGACAGTAGGCAAATCATCCCAAAGAGGAAACCATCTTTAAGAAGGTAAAACACTCATTTAAGGTCTTAAGGATTATAATAGTGTTACACTTAATGTTATAAAATAAAACTAACTTAAGGCTCTGTAAATTAGTGCCATGGAGCATGGGAGTGGCTGTGTGGACTGCCTTGTGATTTTAAACAAGATAATGATGCTTAAAACCTTATCTATATACATTAAGGTTATTAATGTTGTAAAATAAATTATGGCCAAGAACATGTACAAGTATAGGTTCTGTTTGAACCATAAAAATTTGTATAAAATTGTGGTTACATGTTTAGTTGGTGAACCTAGGTGCTAATGACTTATTAAAGTCATGTTTATAAGTTAAAAATGAAAGAAAAATGATTTTTATAAGTTAAATGAAAAATCTGTAGAAAGCTATGTATAACCTATAGTTTATGGACATTTTAATGTCATTTTATGGTTAAGTTTATGTTATGTAGAAGGCCATATGTTTAGGCCATTTTATTATAGTAATTTAAAGCTTTAAATACCAAATTTTTATGTTTTGGGTGATTAAATGAATTAAACATGTTTCTGGTGCTAAAGTGTAATTTTAGTGAACATATTCACCTAAAAACATTTTGTATGAATAATGATGAATTTAGGTGTAACATAAATTGAATATAAAGAAATAATATGATTTATGAACTTTATTAGTGTTAAAATGAACAAAAGATTTACCATGTGGGACAAACCGTAAATAAATAAAGTTTAGGGTGCTAAACAATAATTAAAACTGAATGGGGGCTGTTTAGGAATTTTAAAAACATAAAATGTAATTTTTATAAAGCTTAAACACTTAAATGTAAAACTAGAGAGATAATAGGGGTATTTTCATAATTACTGATAAATGGTGGTCAAAGGAGTGTTTAGTGGGTCAACCTTGACCATATATGGTGTTTGACCAAGTTTGAAAAAAAATAAGTAATTGATTTGGTAACTTAAATCAAGTATTAAGATAAAAATGAAAATTATAAAACTATTTGGGGTGTTTATGTAATTTTTGAAAGTTAAGGGCAGGAATGAGGTTAATATGACCAGTAGGGGTCTGTACATAATTTTGGTGAATTTTAGGTTGATTTTGGTAATTTAATAAACTAAGGTTTATAATATATAGTTTAAGTATTAAAATGTAACATTTATAAAACTTATGGGGTTGCTATGTAAATAACCGAAACTTAGGGGTGGAAAATAATATTGGAACAGCCTAGGGTATGTTTGGAAATTTTTAAAAGTTATTTTGGGAATTTTTGGAATTAAATAAGTTAATATGTATAATATAAAGTTTTAGGTATTAAATTGTAAGTTTACATAATAAAGAGGGGTAATATGTAATAATGAGAAAGTTGTGGGTAAAAGTATAAAACTGGAAAAGAGGGGGCTGCTGTTCAAATTAAACATACCTATAAGTATATATGTTTGTATATTATAATGTTTTGGAATCTTAGGTTATAGATTAAATAATGAAAGGAAAAGTAACAACAAATAATATTTGTGGTGGTTTTGTAAATAATCAAAAATGAAGGGGAGGAATATTAAAATGCCGAAAGTATAAGGTTGGTTTGGAATTTTCAGAAACAATGAACAATATAATATAAGGTTTAAAATGATATAAAGTGACTATATACTATAATATAAGAGAGTATATTATAAAGGAATTATTATGGTATACATATACCTTATAAACAATTACATAAAAATGATGGAATTAAATTACAAAGTTGGGGAGTATAACACATGGTTAGAAACCTTATAAAATAAGGGCTATGACAATGTATAAAATACCTTGTACAACATTAAGGTGATTCCTTGGTAAAAGGTTGTAAGTAAATAACACAATTAAGTACAAGTGTGTCTAACAAAGAATAAAGAATCGAATTCATTATGGGAAACTTTATAATTCTTATATTACAAATTTATAATACAAGGTAATGTGGTATAAAGCGATAAATAAATATTGACTGTTATGAAATATTGACTTAAACGTTGACCAAGTCAAACTATGTTGACCAACCAACACAACTTAGCCAAGTAAATTAATTAACCAACACACACAAGATATTATACTACTGTAAATGAAGGCATAACTTGGCTTAAAGAGTCACGGTAATAAACCATATTCTATGTATGCATAAATAAGTGTATATGATTAGACATGCACACATGTAAGTGTGCATACGTAAACATGTAAAAAAAATAACCATACAAGAGTATTAGGAGAATAAGTCCTACGTACTAGATATTATTATAGTATTGAATACTATCTATACATAAACTATAAATTGTCATGAAACTGTAATCCCGAGAATCAATAACAAACCCGAGTTAAACAAACAACCGACTAAGGGGGTTAACTACGGGGTGAAGATTAGAACCTACCTGTAATAGTTAAGCAGTCTCGTGATATAGACACTGATGTTAGAACAATATATTACAGAGGTACGGGCAGCTAGATACGAGTTCGGGAGCACTAGTGGACAGGCGTGACTCATCACCTTAGCGTTATTGTCGGTGAATGGTATGTGAATGTGTGGTCTGAAAACTCCGAGGGTTTCCTTGGGTTCCAGACGTAACTGTGTGCTTGCATGTCAGATAAATAAATGTTATGTATGTGTTTATATGTATTTATGTTTTCCAATCGTTAAAGCATTTATTAACTGCGCGCGTACGTCGTCCGAACATGTGATACTGATTATCACCCTAACTGTGTATGAACTTTCGGGAGAGACTCTGGATACTATCTTGTGAGAGTAAACAACTCCTAACATACTAAGTGCGGAACTTAGTTTAGATACCCGGTATTAACCGACTCTAGAGTGATGACTCGACCTTTAAACATCACATAGCAGACTTCTAGGTTGTGTGTAAGACCCAATAGGGCATCCAATAAAAATGTGTTTTCTCCAATAACGAGATTGAATCTCCAGGAGACTAATTAAAATACGCTAACTTATGAGAGTGTGATAATTAATTAATGAAACAATGTTCCTAAATCTTGGTCTGCATACGTTCCAGCAAGTTACGCATAGTGATCACTAGAGTTCTAACACTCGTTTAGGGTCTAATCTTGTTTATCTCACGAGCCGGATACGATTGTTAGTCGGAGTGTGCTACCATTGGCACCATACCCTGGCTTCGGCCTGATGGACATCTACCATTGTAGATAAGCGAGTCCATCTACCCATTGTAGATGGTACCGGACTACTGTCCAAAATATTAATGTGTGAGGTTAAACAGGAATTTGTGTTTAACATGGCACCCGTATGTTTATGTGAGATTGTTGGAAGCGGGGCTTCATGTGATGGAAATAAAAAAGTGAGACTTACTGGATTTCAGCTATCTCTTACATTACCGTCGATTCTAATTTAATTGTTCAATTATCAATGTCGTAATAGCATGTCTTGATGTGTGAATGTTTGAATACCTGTTGTGTGTTTTAATTCCGTATTTACATTTATGTTATAAGCATGTAAACGGTACAGCTTGAAACGAACCCCATGTTAATCAAGATGGCTAAAACGACCTAAGTGGCCTAAAGGGTCTAGGATCACATCTAGCATACCAGCAGTTGGCTGAGCCTTTATGGCACCCACATTTCAGGACCTAATCGAGCTATAAAGCCGGAGTGCGGGTCTTCGGGGTAGTCAACAACGTTATTTATTTATTTATTGCACTTTCAGAATTAGTTTATGTTCAGTACGATGTAAACATTGGGATTACCTTAGATGCTCACTTACCTTATGTATTAGTTTAAACTTAGGATGATGTAGTATATATCTCATCATCACTGCGGTTAATTATTGTCGATGTGTTGTTATATTCTTTTTCTGCTTCTTTACTCGTATGGGCGAGTAATGGCATGTGACACCTGAGTGAGAATTATTAGTGTTTAACTTCCGTTATGAGATGTCTTTAATTATGCTACGAGAGTGATTATTACACGTTTAATGTGAGGGGTGTTACAGTTCACCCACACTTGAGAGTGTCTGGGATCGTTGAAGCGCTAGCTCCGACGATGATAAGTCGGAGACCAAGGAAAAGTTTTGCATTAGTTCCTCTTGCATGTGTCTTACTCAGCCTTGAGGAGTGCTTGTTGTCAGTTTGTATGTATCTACAATGCATAGACAAAAATAAACTAGGCGTAACAGGATTTCGAGGAATATTCTAAAAGCCCATGGTTAGATGTCAAAAGGAGACTCATCCAGGAGTCTAATAACATAGTATCCCAAAAAGGGTACATAAAACATAAAGGTTAAGTGGAAAATAAAGTACGAGACAGGTAATTGAAAAGAAGTTTAGAGGGCATAAACAAAACCAATCTCCAAATTCAACATAACAGTTTTTTTAAACTTCAAGACCCGGGCATCGGACATCATAAACCGACTACTGAGGTGGGGGAGCATCAGGTCAGAACTCTGCTCACATGCGCTGCATCCTAGCCTCCATCTCGGCCTGCATCTCGCGCTGATAAGCTGCCATGCGCTCCTCAAACTCCTGCCGAGAGATAGTATCTGGCGGTGGTGGCGGTAGAGCAAGGAGTGGGTCACTGGGAGCTACTGGTCCGGAGGAGGAGGAACCGGCACTCGGCTGATCTTCCTCTACAATCCCCTTCTACCAAGTCACCCCGTCTCAAGAGAAGCCCATCCTTTGCATGGCGTAGCCATGAATGTAGTCCATGGGGTCTGACACAGCCTCGCCAGCAGCCGATACGCCCTGGTGGACAATCTGGCTGTGCAGGAAATGGGGGAAGCCCAAATGATGAGAACTCTTCTGCTTCACAATGTGCTACAGGTGGCAGAACATCATCCCGGAGAGAGAGAGGGTGGTCTGGGTCCGGGGCTACCATATAGTCCATCATATAGCAGTCCATGGAGTTTAGATCTTTGCTGTCCCTTGGCAGGATGTTGTGGCGAAGTAGCGCGAGTATGACCCTCCTCACTGGGTCACTGACCATGTTCAGGGTCATGGTGACCCGAACATCTGTCCCAGCCTGATTCTTCTTTCTGCGCTGGACAGGGAGGGTGTTCAAGTAGTGCCGCCGGTGAGCGCCAAGATCGCCGACAGAGATGAGGGTGGTGTATTGGAGGTCCTTGACCGGGAGTCGGAAGTAGCATAGAAAGGACTCCATGGTGACGCGGATGCGCTGGCCACTGACATAGGAGATAACTGCAGTGATCCCGTGCGCTGCCTCGATGTTAGCATTGGCGTAGAATTCTTTCACTAGATGAGGGTAGTATTGGCCACCCATGTTCAGGACACACCCCCACCCGGTGCGGTCCATCACCTCTTGAAGCCCGAGGTCTGAGATGAGTTCAGGGTCGACAGTGCGCTCTCACACAAATTCTCGAACACGAGGGTGGTTGTACAAGTTCCAGGCCTTCTCATTGATGAAGCGGCCATCGATAGGGCCCGAGGGGTGATTGACAGGCACGAGGGCGAGCTTGATCGCCTGAGAAGAGCTAGCGCCACTCTTGCGCTTGGGGTTTCGTTTGGGTTGGCTACTCATGGTTCTAGAACATTAAAAAGCAAACAAAAAAACACACAACAAAAGGAAACAGAAAACAACCAAGTAGTAGTTAGATGAGAGATTAAAAATAAGAGAAACAAAAGATAATAGTGCAACTAAAAATTAAAAATTTGGGCAGTCTCCCCCGTTTTTCTACCCTTTCCCTGGTTCTATGAACCTCCGCAAAATGGACCAAGAGGTCACCAAGAAGTTCACCAAAACTCTCATCAATCATCTCACCATTACCAAGCCCACTAGCCAACAATGCTTACTAATCCCCAAATAGGGTCACTAGAGCCACACCAAAATTCAATCCAAAAAAATGCACTACCCTTAGCAATTAGAGATCAAATACCCTCACAAATCATCCAGCAATTTCCGCCAAGCCATTGGTGTGATTAAACGGAAGCAAATGAAGTAAATTATGTCATTATCGAACTTAGCATATTTAGCACTAGTTTCATGTAAAAACCACCCATTACTCCATTTTCAACTTCACTTGGCATACAAACCCCATAATTAACAATAATAGACTATGCCTAATTCCAAATCATCAAAAAGCACAAAGTTTGGGCTTAGGCCCTGTTTGGTTCGCACTAAACCTAACCCAAAGTGTAACTTGCTGAAAAACTTCCAAAAATTGAAGAATTAGGGTTAGATCAACATACCTTAGTGTTTTGTAGAGGATTTGAGCAAGAATTTGTCAGATGTGGACACAAAATCGGACAAAACGAAATTAGGGGAAAATTTAGGAAATTAGGGATTTAGGGGGGGGGGTGGCTGGCTCGGTGGTGGGTGGCTCGGGTGGCGAGGCGTGCGAGCGGCGCCGGCGAGCAGCGTGTGGCACCGGGGCGGAGGCGCGGTGGACTGAGGCGTGCGCGCTGGAGCAGGTTGGCGGTGGTGCGCAGGGACCGTGGAAAACTGGGGCTGGTGTGCGTGCGAGAGAGAGGGAGTTGGGTATCGGGATGAAGATGGGTTGGGGAAGAAGGGAAAGAGGAAAAGAAAAGGGGGATATCAAATTAATCAAAGCGCAGCGTTTCTTTTATTTTTTTCAGATATTTTTCGCCGGACCGACCCACGTCCAACCCAGGACTGTGGGTCGGTCGGTTCCAGAATGTTGGGTTTCGAAAATTTCAGCCAGACCGACCCACGTCCGACTCAGGATGTTATGGGTCGGTCCATTCCAGTAAATTTGGCTTCGAAAATTTTAGCCCGACTGACCCAGGTCCGACCCAGGACGTTAGGTCGGTCGGTCCCAGAATGTTGCTCTGTGAAAAAAATACGCTAGACCGACCCAGATTGGGTCGGTCGGATGGCTCGGTCGGCACGAACACTGCCCTAATTCTTTTGTTTTTCTCCTCAAATCATTAATAGTCATCACAAGACTATAGAGACCACAAAACATGCCAAAACAGCTAAAATAAGCAACCACACATGCAAAAATGATTTACACACATTACTACATTAAAATTACTCAAAGAAAGGGAAAGGAGTCCAGGTTGCCTCCCGGAAAACTACCCATCTTTTTAAGGTCTTTGGCTAGACCTGTTATACCCAAAATTTTGACCCCCTGGTTAGGGTCTACGTGGTACTGGTGTTGTGAGAGGCATTTTAATCAAGCGGTGAGGGATCCCGGCTCGATCGGCACGTTCCATGGCATTGGGAACAGCTTCGTCACTTTCAGGGGCGTTTTGGTAATCTTTAAAGGCTCCTAAGACCTCTTGTAAGCTTTCTCTCTCCTCCAAAGGATGCCCAAATCAGCTTGAAACGCTTTGATATTTTAACCCATGATAGAGGATGACATTTTAAGCATAATGGCGTTGGAATTTTGATTTTTCGAATTTCTAATAATTTTCTAGCAATTTCTGACTGAATCTGACGAGAAATTCAATTTAAAATATTCCAATATTCAAAAAATTCGGTTCCACCTCAGAAAATTCATAATATCCATCCTTGACATGTGGTTAAAATCTCACAGCAAAATTCATTGGGGAAGTCACTTAATTAAAATATCAAAAAATCTTACTTTTACTAGATTTTCTTTATCTTTAAGAAAGTCTATATAAGGGGATAAGTTTTTGGATAAGGGAAGGACCTCATATGCTCAAGAACCCTAGAGAGTCAGAAAACACAGCCTCCTCACTCTCTCTCACGTTTTCCAACACCCGGCCACCCGAATCATACCGAAAATCCCCTGAAATCACCATCTAAACACGTTTTCCAATCCCCAAAGCATCAATAGTCATCAAAACCCCACAAAAACACCACCAAAACGTGAAGAACAGCAAGGACAACCAACAACCAGAAGCTTGGGTCGAAATCCCCTCGGGTCTGCCATCAACGGAGCACTCGACGAATCCCGGTGTGAAGAAGCGTTGTGAATCCGAAGGTAAAACAGGTAGAAACTCCACTTCCCTAATTCTCCACGGTATTATCTGTCCTGCCTCAAAATTTGGGCTCAAACTAACCTTCGTACGCTTCTGTATTGCTGTTTATTCAAGCTTCTGTCCAATAACTTGTTTACCAAGTTTCGTGCATAATTCGAATTCAAATTGAGAACTTTCGATCACTAACGCATTGTACATCCTTCAGGCTACGCACCCATAAAATTTGAGCCAAAAACACCTTCGGGAACAGCCTTAACGCCGCCGTCCGAGGGCGGTCCGCACCCACGGACGTCATGTCCGGGGTCCCGGACTCCTTGTCCGTAAGCCCGGACGCCCACGGACGGCGGCGAGTTTTTTAAATTTTAAAAAATTTAGGTTTTTCTAATAATGTCCGGGCCCACGGACGGCCTGTCCGTGGCCCCGGACTTTACAATTTTCTGTTTTCTATTTAATTCGACTTTTATTTTTCATATAGGTTAACTAGGGTCCGTGGTCTCGGACATTAGGTCCGTGGCCACGGACGGAAACAAAATTTGACCTAATTCTACCTCCGAAACCCTAGTTTAGGTAATTTTAATTTCCACTTTAATTTTCTGTCAAAAAATGCTAAAAAACACAAAAAAACGGAAGCGCGCACTTAGGTTAAAAAGCAACTTTGTAAAAAGCCGTAATTAAACCAAGTAGAGGAAAAATGACCTAGGAGGGGTAATGAAAGTAATTGAACCCTAATTAAGTCGAATATCGAGCCCCCGAACCCGAACTCTCCTTTCCTAATTTGATCTAGGTTAAAATTAGGTGGCGACTCATAATAAGTTCCAGTGAGCTAGCTTAGGTTTTAATAATTATTGTTATATGACATAGTTATTAATCTTAGACTATAAGTGGACCTAAAACCCGGTTAGATCCTAATCAACTTTAATCAACATAGGATAGGGTTTAAAATCGAGGCTCACAGACTGACGACTCTGCTGGGGACAGATTCTTAATATTAACTTGTTTAGTTTTAAGAAAGAGGGCTTAACTTGAAAATGTTTATTTATGGCTTTATTACATTGTTTGTTTACTTTTGTG
The DNA here is from genome assembly GCA_023374045.1 of Limonium bicolor. Taxonomy (NCBI): domain Eukaryota; kingdom Viridiplantae; phylum Streptophyta; class Magnoliopsida; order Caryophyllales; family Plumbaginaceae; genus Limonium; species Limonium bicolor. Next base: position 181,672,130 of record CM041779.1, on the reverse strand, counting down.
CGCAATTTAAATTTCTATACTTTTGCATCATACGAGAGCGAGGGTCCACGCAAGCCAATTTCACCCCGGGACCCGTTTGAGGGTCCCCTGTCTGGGACTCACACCTTTTAGGTGATGTGAATAAATGGGGGAAAAGAGGAGGGTGTCGTCTAACCACACCCCCTTAATACCTGGGCCTTAGCCCCAAGCATTTTCCTGGCAGTACCCTTACCTAGCCCATTGTTTGGTCAGTCAAAGGCCCGACCGTAGACGCACACCTTCAGGTGATGTGGAAAAAGTGGGGTAGCCCAAAGAGAATAGCGTGCAAGCCCTATTCCTTTGTGGTGACCTGGGCCCGCGCCCCGAGCACCTCTCCGGATCGACCTGTACCCGTTGGATTGAGTCATCTTGTGAGGCCATTTGCATCATCACCTTGTGTAAGATTTCTGTGCATATGTTATCTTTCTCCTGGGCCTCGGGCCAATGTCTGTATCGGCCCACCAGTTTCCCTAGTCCAAATGGAATGCTTGAATGTTCAACGGCCCAAATAGTCTGAAAAAGCAAAAGAGTCCTGTAACTAGAACACAAGGGCCCTCAGGGGAAAGCCCTTCCACGTTGTTGAAAGCCCATGCCCTAATGTTTCTTTTTTATGTCCTGAAACAGAAAGAAGGCAAGATTTCAGAAAGGCGCTGGGACAGAAGTTCCGGACGTTTGACCCGACTGCCTACCCCCCACCTCCGTTATTTCAGCCCAGGGTAGATTCTAGCTCATCTGACATGTCGGTCCAGGTGCATGACGGTATCTCTCAGGAGGATCAGCCAGCAGGGGGTGAAAACCAGAACGCTTCTGTTGAAGAACTCATGAAAAACTTTGATTTGAAACACCAGGAGGCAATCCAGGCACTCGAGAATAAGTATGTGGACACAATCGCCAAGCTAGAAGATAAGTTGGCCGCATTGGAAACGGCCGCCCAAAGCAGGACCGCTGGGGGTCCAATGGGGGAGCAGGATCAAATGGCCAGCCTGGTACAGAAACATCAAGCTGCCATTGAAGCCCTGGAGGCACGGCATGCAGCGGCAACAGTTGAGCTCCATGAGAAAATAGGATCCTTGGAGGCAGCAAGACGAGAAGGACCACTGCAAGGATTTGTCAACCCTTTATACGGCATGGACAATATCTCCTTGGAGGGACATGACACCCATGTCGGATATGGAGGTGGTGCTCCCGGGAATCAGTTAGCCGCTGAGGTTCAGAGGGCTCTGAGGCGCATTGAGCGCATGGAAAAGGCTGGAAAACCTGCTGGTTTTGACTACCTCTCCATGGGATCCTATCCAGACGTTGAGCTACCTGCAAAGCTGAAGCTCCCCACTTTGGCTCTCTACAAGGGCTCGACCGATCCCCAAATTCATTTGGCGATGTTTGATCGGGAGATGTCTATCCTGAGGCTCAATGATATGCAGAAGGCCAAGGTTTTCGCTCGGTACCTAGATGAGATTCCTCAACGATGGTACCTAACTCAGAGAATGAACACCAAGACGTACGAGGAGATATGTGAAGCCTTCCTGACTCACTTTGAGTATGCTAAAAACTTGGAAATCACCCGGTCTGACCTTGCCAGCACGCGCCAAACAGGAAGTGAGTCCATGTCTGACTTTATAAAGCGGTGGAGGAGGAAAGCAGCGGGCATGCCCACAAGGATGGATGAGCAGGAACAAATTCGCATGATTGTTGAGAACATGCAAAAGCAGTACAATGATGAATTAAAGTATATGTACTTTCCAAGCTTTGATATGCTCATGGGCCAGGTAGGAGTTTTGGAGGAGAAGATCCACAGGGGAGACCTAAAGCTTGGATATTCTCGAGGAGCCGGAAGTAACTCAAAGTTCTCAAAATCTGAACCGGCGAAAGCTTCCTACCCAACCACAGCTTATGCACAGAGCGCACCGCAGAGGTACGCGGGACAGTACGAGGTGAATGCAGTCCAGCAGCCAAGGGAGCAAGGGAGGAACTATCGAGCGGTACCGCCTCCCAGACCGGATTTCAGTCAGCGAGGATTCACAGATATCGGTCGGCCTTTGAGTCATGCTCTGAAAAAGCTCCAGGAGCAGAACATCTTACAGCCTCTTCCGCCCCGACCAGGAGTCACCCGTTTGGGCAGGAGTCCAAATCAGTTCTGTCACTACCATTAGTTACCAGGTCACGACACCGATCATTGCAGGGCCCTACAGCATAAGATCCAAGACCTGATTGACCAGGGACTTCAGTTCTTAGAGCGCGGGAATATCTTCGGGAACCCTATGCCAGATCACCACTAGGAATCTTTGTTGTTTTTCTCCTTTTAAGTTTTTTTGCGTAGCTTTTGTCCTTGTCCTTTTTCTTTTCTTTTAGGTTGTTTTAATTAGTTCAGCTGTTTAGTTGGTACTCGGTACCATTGTTGTTCCCTTGGGTCATCAATAAAATTTCTTCTTTGTTCATGTTTCAACGTTTATACTTCCGTTCATGTGCTAAAAGGAAAAGGAAAAGAAAGGAAGAGAAAACTCTCTCATAAGGCATGTCTGCAAACATATAAGAATAAGGACCTTTGTTTTTCACGAAACCTCCTGTGCAAAACCGCCTTCCCATCCGCACACTCACCACCTTCCCCACAGCCATCCCACATGTCACAGCATTCCGTCATTTCATCAAAAACAAAGCTGCTGCTGCGAAAAAAAAGCAAAGCAAAAAAAAAAGAAATCACTCAGCAATCACCCCGTCACCACTCATCACCTCTCAATGGAAAATTTTACCGTACACTGAAAGCATCCCACTGCCATGTTTTACTTTCATCACTACATCACTCCACCAAAACAACAAGACTTCATCGCCATGTACCACCACACATATAACCACCTCCAACAAATAACATGGGTATTCAAAAGGCTTGTCAAAAGACCCCAAAACAATACTGGGGGCAATCTGAGTTAAGGGTTGATAACGTTTCTTTCATTAGTTTAAAGCGCGCGAACAAGTCTCTGAGTGAACATTTCGCGAGGGTGCCTTGAGTGGTAAAACCATGAGTGAAAGAGCATGTCATTTTTACATGGCTCCAGAGAGATTACATTCAAAGGTAAGGTAAACGGCATGACTCCAACCGAAGGAGATAATTTGTAAATTTACACTTAAACCTATGAAAAGTAACAAAGAACGGATACACAACTATTAGGGATGACGAAGCACCTAGGTACAGCACCACACAACCAAAAGCTTATGAACCCTGACATTACACCCTAGGCACCCCCGCTGAGCTTTTCATATATAACCTCTTTTACAACGCTACAAGCTCCACAAAATAGGCCAGCCAATGATGAACAACCGACCCGGTGACCAAAGGAAGCAAGGAGCCCGACTTTTGAGCAACAACTTCACAAGTCCAAAGAAGCAGAATCGCTACCAGCGTGACGAAGCGATCCGCAAATGGTCCCAAAGTGACACAGGATCCAAAATGAGCTAACATCAAAAAACAGCTCTCAAAGTTCAAAACCGGGAAACACAAGAACCCCGAAGGAAAGGAGATTCAAAGAAAGGCGAACCTGAAAAGCCTCGAAGAAATCCAAAATTGGAAGAAAGAGGAAAGGTGCAAGAAACAACCCAAAAGTTCCAAGTCCCAAGTTCATAAGCTAAGTCATCATGAAATAGCCAAACGACTTCAAGGCAAAGAAGACAAGTCCAAGGGACGGTGCAAGTTGCAGCTTTGGTCATCTTTAAAGCTCCACATATCCTAAACATTCCTCCATTATCCTGTTGTCATAGCCACGTTATAAGCTCAAAAGACTTCCGACTTAGTGGTTGTGTATCTAATCACGTGAAAGTAACAGGTTGAACGCGTAAATCTAGCAAATGTCAAATTCAATGGTTGAGAAGTTGTGACCGTAAGTGAGAAACGAGTGCAAACACCAAACACGTCGAGTGCAGGTTAGGAAGCACCACATCAAAACATAAGCCTTGACCCTGTGAGGACGAGACTTGTTCGCACATTTAGCCAAAGAAAATACTGGGGGCAATCGATCGTTCCGATCGATCGCCATGAACTCTAACTCAGATTGCCTTAAGAAAGAATACTGGGGGCAATTGTTGGTTCCAACAATTGCAACAACGACACCGATGGAGGCCCAAAAACCCGAAACCTAAAGGTTTTAAAACCCTCTCATTCAAATATCTACAGGCCTGTCCTAAGCCCTTTCTCCACATTCAAATATCCACAGGCCCGTCCTAAGCCCTTTCTCCACATTCAAATATCCACAGGCCCGTCCTAAGCCCTTTCTCCACATTCAAATATCCACAGGCCCGTCCTAAGCCTCTACCTCCACATTCAAATATCCACAGGCTCGTCCTAAGCCCTTCCTCCACTTTCAAACATCCTCAGGCCCGTCCTAAGCCCTTCCTTCACATTTAAACACCCACAGGCCCGTCATGAGCCTTACCATCTCCAGGTTTGCCATAAGCCTTAGTCCTTCAACATTCATCATGCACCTAACACATTTTCACTTAGATCCAACCTTTAGGCTCGTCATAAGACCTAGATCCATCCTTAGGCTCGTCATAAGACCTAGATCCACCCATAGGCTCGTCATAAGACCTAGATCCTTCCTTAGGCTCGTAGTAAGACCGAGTCGCATTCCATTAGGCTCGTAGTAAGACCTAGTTGCATCCCTATAGGCTCGTCGTAAGACCTAGAACCATCTTTAGGCTCGTCATAAGACCTAGATCCATCCTTTAGGCTCTTCATAAAACCTAGTTGTATACCCTTAGGCTCGTCATAAGACCTAGAACCATCCTTTAGGCTCGTCATAAGACCTAGTTGCATTTCCTTAGGCTCGTAGCAAGACCTAACATTACCTTTTAGTTTACCCACTCTCATCAAATACATTGCATTCATCTCATTCATATAGGCTCATCATAAGACCTAGTTGCATTATCCAGGCGCGTCACAAGACCTGGCGACAGAAAGTTGGCGAGGTGATGGCAATAAATCCTCCTTTTGCGATGTCAACTTATTTTCGGGATCAACGAATGGTGGGCGATGGCAATAAGTCCCCAGGTTTTACCAGGAGTTATCCCTGCACACCGGCTTGGGGGGCGATGGCAATAAGTCCACATTGGGTCCAGCCAGGAGCATTGGCACGGGTTTCGGTCCCTAGAAGCATCCGAGCATCATCAGCATTATCATCAGCATTATCATCAGCATCATCAGCATTATCATCAGCATCATCAACATCATCAGCATCATTAGCATCATTACCATTCCAGCATTTTTGCATTTGCATGCCGCCTAGCTATCATCATTATAGGTAGTCAACGCCTTAGAATCGCTTGACATTATCTCATTCGTCATAGGTAGTCAACGCCTTAGAATCGCTTGACATCATCACATTCATTATAGGTAGTCAACGCCTTAGAATCGCTTGACATCATCACATTCATTATAGGTAGTCAACGCCTTAGAATCGCTTGACATCATCTCATTCGTCATAGGTAGTCAACGCCTTAGAACCGCTTGACAACATCTCATTCATTGTAGGTAGTCAGCGCCTTAGAATAGCTCGACACAACTTATCAGTTTTCTGATAACATGCAGGGTCTTGGAAACATTTGAAATTTTGGGGTATCACTCAGGCATCAACTAGCCTTCTCACTTTCATTACAAAGTCTAGTTGACGGGGGGCAATCTGTTATACCCAAAATTTTGACCCCCTGGTTAGGGTCTACGTGGTACTGGTGTTGTGAGAGGCATTTTAATCAAGCGGTGAGGGATCCCAGCCCGATCGGCACGTTCCATGGCATGGGGAACAGCTTCGTCACTTTCAGGGCGTTTTGGTAATCTTTAAAGGCTCCTAAGACCTCTTGTAAGCTTTCTCTCTCCTCCAAAGGATGCCCAAATCAGCTTGAAACGCTTTGATATTTTAACCCATGATAGAGGATGACATTTTAAGCATAATGGCGTTGGAATTTTGATTTTCGAATTTCCAATAATTTTCTAGCAATTTCTAACTGAATCTGACGAGAAATTCAATTTAAAAATATTCCAATATTCAAAAAATTCGGTTCCACCTCAGAAAATTCATAATATCCATCCTTGACATGTGGTTAAAATCTCACAGCAAAATTCATTGGGGAAGTCACTTAATTAAAATATCAAAAAATCTTACTTTTACTAGATTTTCTTTATCTTTAAGAAAGTCTATATAAGGGGATAGGTTTTTGGATAAGGGAAGGACCTCATATGCTCAAGAACCCTAGAGAGTCAGAAAACACAGCCTCCTCACTCTCTCTCACGTTTTCCAACACCGGCCACCCGAATCATACCGAAAATCCCCCGAAATCACCATCTAAACACGTTTTCCAATCCCCAAAGCATCAATAGTCATCAAAACCCCACAAAAACACCACCAAAACGTGAAGAACAGCAAGGACACAACCAACAACCAGAAGCTTGGGTCGAAATCCCCTCGGGTCTGCCATCAACGGAGCACTCGACGAATCCCGGTGTGAAGAAGCGTTGTGAATCCGAAGGTAAAACAGGTAGAAACTCCACTTCCCTAATTCTCCACGGTATTATCTGTCCTGCCTCAAAATTTGGGCTCAAACTAACCTTCGTACGCTTCTGTATTGCTGTTTATTCAAGCTTCTGTCCAATAACTTGTTTACCAAGTTTCGTGCATAATTCGAATTCAAATTGAGAACTTTCGATCACTAACGCATTGTACATCCTTCAGGCTACGCACCCATAAAATTTGAGCCAAAAACACCTTCGGGAACAGCCTTAACGCCGCCGTCCGAGGGCGGTCCGCACCCACGGACGTCATGTCCGGGGTCCCGGACTCCTTGTCCGTAAGCCCGGACGCCCACGGACGGCGGCGAGTTTTTTAAATTTTAAAAAATTTAGGTTTTTTCTAATAATGTCCGGGCCCACGGACGGCCTGTCCGTGGCCCCGGACTTTACAATTTTCTGTTTTCTATTTAATTCGACTTTTATTTTTCATATAGGTTAACTAGGGTCCGTGGTCTCGGACATTAGGTCCGTGGCCACGGACGGAAACAAAATTTGACCTAATTCTGCCTCCGAAACCCTAGTTTAGGTAATTTTAATTTCCACTTTAATTTTCTGTCAAAAAATGCTAAAAAACACAAAAAAAACAGAAGCGCGCACTTAGGTTAAAAAGCAACTTTGTAAAAGCCGTAATTAAACCAAGTAGAGGAAAAACGACCTAGGAGGGGTAATGAAAGTAATTGAACCCTAATTAAGTCGAATATCGAGCCCCCGAACCCGAACTCTCCTTTCCTAATTTGATCTAGGTTAAAATTAGGTGGCGACTCATAATAGGTTCCAGTGAGCTAGCTTAGGTTTTAATAATTATTGTTATATGACATAGTTATTAATCTTAGACTATAAGTGGACCTAAAACCCGGTTAGATCCTAATCAACTTTAATCAACATAGGATAGGGTTTAAAATCGAGGCTCACAAGACCATAGTGAGAGTGAGATCAAACCTGGGGCTCTTGTAGGTAGAGAGGACGTGTCTCCACCTTCTCGATGCCGCCTCCTAGGTAATGCTTCAACCTAGACCCATTGACCATGAATGTCTCACCTTCACATTTTTCAGCTCGATAGCACCATATGGGGTTACCTTGGTGATGGTGAAAGGTCCGGACCAATAGGACTTGAGCTTACTCGGAAAAAGCTTCAATCTCAAATTGTAGAGCAATACCCGGTCTCTCTCATGGAACTCCCGCCTTAGGATCATTTTGTCATGCCACCTCTTGGCCTTCTCCTTATAGACGTGGTTGTTCTCATAGGCTTCCTCCCGGAATTCCTCTAGTTCGGTGAGTTGAAATTTACTTTTGTCGGCGGTACTCTTGAGGTCAAAGTTCAAGGCTTTCACAGCCCAATAGGATTTGTGCTCCAAATCAACGGGTAAGTGGCAAGCGTTGCCGAAGACCAGATGATTTGGAGACATCCCGATGGGAGTCTTGTATGCTGTCTGGTAAGCCCATAGAGCATCGTCTAGTCTTAAAGACCAATCCTTCCTAGAGGAGTTTACCGTCTTTTGTAGTATCCATTTCAACTCCCTATTTGTCACCTTGGCTTGCCCATTGGTTTGAGGGTGGTACAACAAAGATACCTTGTGTCTCACTCCATATTTTTCCATTAACGCCTCAAACTGTTTGTTACAGAAGTGAGATCCCCCATCGCTGAGAATCGCTCTAGGCACCCCAAACCTTGTGAAGTTGTTTTTCTTTAGGAACTTGGTCACCACCTTGGCATCATTGGTGGGGGATGCAATGGCTTCCACCCATTTTGTGACATAGTCTACCGCCACCAAGATAAAGAGATATGAATGGGAGGAGGGGAAAGGGCCCATGAAGTCAATGCCCCATAGATCAAAGGGTTCGACCGCGATCAACACATTAAGTGGCATCTCATGCTTCCGGGATATGTTCCCTAGCATTTGGCAACGGTCACAAGCGGCTACAAAGGAGTGGCAGTCCTTGTGAAGCGTTTTCCAAAAGAAACCGGACTGTAAAACCTTGGCCGATGTCGTTGCTGGCCTGTGGTGCCCTCCTACCTCAAGGGAGTGGCAGTGGGTGAGGATGCTCTGAACTTCATCCATCGGCACACATCTTCTAATCATCCCATCGGCACAGACTCGGAAAAGGTAGGGGTCATCCAAAAAATAGTGCTTGATGTCGGCGAAAAATTTCTTCCTCTGTTGGTATGTCATCTCATACGGCACTACCCCCCTTACCAAGTAGTTTGCAATGTCGGCAAACCAAGAATCACCGGTTTCTCCTATTGTGAACACGGTTTCGTCCGGGAGAAGCTCATTGATTTGGGTGCCATCATCCGGTGTCTCCATGTGAGACATGTGGTCAGCAACAACATTTTGAGTGCCCGGTTTATCCCTAATCTCAATCTCAAATTCCTACACTATAGAATCCATCTCAAAAGCCTCGGCTTGGCGTCCTCCTTGGTGAAGAGATATTTGAGAGCTGAATGGTCGGTATGCACAATCACCCTACTTCCCAAGAGGTAAGAGCGGAACTTATCTAATGTAAAGACAACCGCTAGAAGCTCCTTCTCAGTTGTGGTATAGTTTCTCTGAGCATCGTTGAGTGTCTTGCTTGCATAGTAGATAGTTCTCAGAATCTTCTCCCTTTTCTGACATAGGGCTGCCCCCACGGCATAGTCGCTTGCATCCCACATTATTTCAAAAGGGAGGCTCCAATCCGGTAATACAACTATCGGGGCTAAGACAAGGCACTCCTTGAGAGTGTTGAAGGCCTTCATACATTCTTCAGTGAATTCGAATTTTACATATTTGGCTAAGAGATCACACAGAGGTTTAGAGGTTTTGGAGAAGTCCTTGATGAACCTTCTGTAGAACTCGGCATGGCCAAGAAAGCTTTTAATGTCTTTAACCGAGGTGGGTGGTGGTAGCTTCTCGATGACTTCGACCTTGGCCCAGTCAACTTCAATCCCATTGGAGGAAATCTTATGCCCGAGGACGATCCCTTCTCTCACCATGAAATGACATTTCTCCCAATTGAGTACTAGATTGGTTTCCTGATATCGGGAGAGAATGGCATCCAAGTTCTCTAGGCAAGAGTCGAAGTTGTGCCCAAAGACCGAGAAATCGTCCATGAAAACTTCCATGCTTTTTTCAATAAAGTCGGAGAAGATGGCCATCATACACCTTTAGAACGTTGCGGGAGCATTGCATAATCCGAAAGGCATTCTTCTATATGCGACTGTTCCGTAAGGGCATGTGAATGTGGTCTTCTCTTGATCTTCCGGGGCTATGGGGATTTCAAAGTACCCCGAGTAGCCATCAAGAAAGCAATAAAAGTCTTGCCTGTTGGGTAAAAACCTAACGGCAAATATACCGGTCGATTCTAGCAAGTTTTCCTAGGAGTGTCCCTCCAGGTTATCGAATCCAAGGGAGGCAGCGTTTTAGTTTAATTGATATTTAAAAAAACAAACTAAGAAAATAACTCAAGTAACAGGGGGGTTTTGTTTGTTGAATTACTAAGTACTGAAGCAAAATATAAATAAGAATAAGGGTAATGAATACAAGAGCAACAGTGAGCAGAAAAATTATGTTTCTGAATTAATGAGAATGGAAAAATTCCGGTTTACTAATCCTCCAATTTCTTCGGTTCCTTTCTCAGTGTGTTTACCAACATCTAGATTAAAATCCTAGATCAGAATTATTCCACGTTCGGTCTCCTGCTCGGTGGAATCTAATTAACAACTAATAAATTTTAACTCTCGTTACAAATTTACTAAATGCTAACAGCTTTAAGAATAATCCAGTTTAATGATCAGTTAATATCCTAGAGGAATTACCATCTCTAAATTAACCGGTGCTGTTTCTGTTGTCTGTTATCTACCGCAGTTCTCACTTATAAGTAGATAAACTGATAAAATCAAGTAATTGGCCAAATCACAAGATTTATAACAATAAACAAGGAACAACACTTTAATCTGTTAAATGGTAAATCACAAAGATAACGGAACCTCAGAATTTGGATTACATAGCAAACCGAAATTTATAGAAATTACTCAGCCATGGAATTACTGCAACAATATGTAAATAATATTAAAGGAGAAAAAGAAGAAGAAACTCTGTTTAAGGCTCTTTGATGGAGTCTCTGTGCACAACCAGCAGTTTCCTCCGCTCAATCTCCAGATAATGATGAAGTCCTTAGCTGCTTGTGTATTCCCGGGTTCTGTAGCTGTGTATGGTGTTTAATGGAAATGGTGGTGTTTAATGGAAATAGTGATATGAATGATACGTGAGAGTGGAAATGGATAATGGATGGAGGAGTGTAATGGATGAAGAATGGAATGGTATATGTGAGGGAGGATGTGTTATCCGATGGATATTGTGTTTTGAATGAGAGGGATTGAGTTCTATTTATAGTACTCAGTACGTAGCAGTGGTATGATTATCGATATGAAATAGTGGATGCAACAATGTGTATATAGGTGGAAAGCAAATGATCGTGGAGGACAAGGTGCAGAATAACAGTAATGGAAAGAAAAGAATGGGGCGGCCGTATATAATAGGCTAATCGTATGGGAAATCATGGGGCGGCTATATAATAAGAAGAGAATCTCTTCTTTTCAAATTCGCGCACTACAGACCTCTGAATCAGCCGTTTGGTCCGGGACTTAGGTCCTGTATAAAGTCCCGGACCATAACATTAAAATGGGTCGAGAGTGGCCTTCTTGAGTGGTCCGGGTCTTCACTCCTGAATCAAGTCCCGGACCATGAATTTTAATACGAGATACGAGTCACATTGTGGTCCGGGTCTTAGCTCCATAGTTAAGTCCCGGACCATGCCTGAATTTCATTCGAGAGTTGATTTGCAATGTGGTCCGGGTCTTTGCTCCATGTTCAAGTCCCGGACCAAGCTTGATTTTGATTCGATGATGAATATCTTGACTCTATTTGGCTTGTTTTGATTTGCCATATATTCCAACCATGATAGGAATGTGTTTCTTTGAGATTAAAGCCTGAAACAGCACACACAAACCATAAAAGAGAACAATTGCAACAAGAGGCATAAAAATGCTCATAAGACAGGAATTTAGCAGTAAATGATAACAAATTGGATCTCAAAAGACCATGCAGAGATAGGTAAATTCCTGACTTATCAACATCCCCACACTTAACCTTTGCTTGTCCTCAAGCAATTACTGCAAAAAAAAGTACCAGAATTTTCAAAAGCGGGGATTTATCAGGTCGGGAAAATGTTCAAGGAAATCTAATGCTGAAAAACAATCATAAGAGACATTGACTAGTACTGCAAGTTTTCTTAAATAGTGAAACTAGAGTGTTTGCCAAATGCATGAGACTATCATCATAACTATTTAATCCAAACTTTACTCAGGGCTCTACTTTCCATTTGCTTTCCACAATTCATTGGACGACAATGGGCAAGAAGTAATGTCATATTCCACATTACCTTTCATTGCCACATACTCATAATCAAGGAAGAATGTGCAATAAACTGTTTAGCATGAAAGAACTTTCCTTCCAAATTTTTCTGAGCAAGCATTATTCATTTCATCCCCTCAGACTTTTTCTCCCCATCCTTGTAGCGGTGTTGGGCCTTCTATCCCAGATCAGATGATCTTAGGTAGATGAGTGATGAGGCACTCCACGGGCTTAATTACCGAATGGGAGAGGCCTGTTCCGGTTCAGAGTAGATTAGAGGAGTACCTTGCCTTTGTCCTTTCCTTCCATTCATTCCAAAGCTTTCCCAAAGCCCCAAGTTAGTTCAAACAAAATAGTCACAAGATGGTCTCACCTTTTATTGAAGGAAATAGATGCAATTTTTACCCAAAGCGGACAATCCAAGCAGTATAATCAAAGTTCTTATGACCGAAATTTCAGATTAAATCTCAAAAATGTTCGCTACTTGTATGTTATTCCCGACTGATGCATCTGACCACAGCTGAAAATCAAGTATGCTGAATTAAAAATTTTTGTGGAGGGTCATCAAAGGTTAGTGAAGGGAGAATAAGTACTGCCAGGAGCCACTAGAAAACAATTAATTAGATGTGCAACCCCCTTACTACATCCCCACACTTTAGAGAATAGCGATGTCCTCATTGCTACTAGAATGTGAATATAGTGCAAAAGAGAAAATAGGACTCCCCTGAATAATTGGTGAAGATGATGTCCCCACACTCATGACAAGGAATGAGAGACGTAAGGAGGGTTGTGAAAATTTCGGCAGAGTCTCCTTTGTTTTCTTTTGATATCGCACATAAAAATATGGCAGTCCTGTGTGAATGAAGCAGCAGTAGATAATATGTTGCAACAAAGTCAAGTAATCATAACAAGCAGTGGCAGTAGCAATAGCAGAGGTACCCAAGTAATCATAACAATCCAACAAGAAAATGAAACATTCCAGAAAGTGCAGCCTAACAAGCTAAAAGTCATTAAAACATCGCAAATGCAACATCAGCAGAAAATCCACAAATGCAAGAAAAGAGAGGGATAATGATGGAGGAGGGGGGCATAAACCAACTCAGGGACTACTGACGGGGCATGCGCCAAGCCTCAAACTGTGCAAAGCGCTCGTCATAGGCCTGGAAGCGGGCGTCATACTCCGCATACCGTGCGTCCTGCCCCGCCGTATACTCTGCGAACCTGGCATCCTGCCTAGCCGTATACTCCGCAAACCTGGCGTCCTGTCTGGCCTCATACTCTCTCTGTCGAACATCCAGCTGGGTCATGTGAGCAGCAAGACCGTCAACCCGTGCAGTCATCATCCCCTGCCAGTCAGAAAACTGACGAAACATCTCGTCATAACCAGGTGTAGGAGCAGGGGGCATCGGGACGTCGGGGATGTCACCACCAGCGGCAACAGCAGGGGGCTCAACCTCAGCAGCCGCACCAGGTCTGGGAGCTCGTGCACCTGGCTGCGCGCGTCGGCACTTCACCCACTGATCATCCACCTTCTCCCACTGATAAAATCACATCATCGTCACGTCGATGGGAGACCGGGGGTACTGGGGCTGCTCGTCTGAACAATCCACCCCAGCGGCATCAAAGAAGGACTGCAGTAGGTGGGGAAAAGGAAGAGAGGCGCTAGAATCTGTGTCAATCACCCGCATCATGGACTGAAAAATTATCCCATGTAGTGCAATGGGGAATGCTTCCTGGGCAAGCGCGTCATCTAGCAGGTAGCGCAGCACATAACAATCAATGGAGTTTAGGTCCGCACACTCCCTGGGTCGGACATTGTACATGATTATCCCCAAGATCAGACGCTCCAACGGTGTGGGCAGTTTGTCACCTGTAATCACCTGCTTGTCCCGCTGGTTTCGCCTCTGGCGGTTTTGGACTGCCGGATCATTCACAATCAGATTCAGATAGTGATCCTTAGCCTGACGCTCACGTAGTTCTTGATTTTCCCTGTCTGCGTCAGTCGGGACTCTAGTCCTAACCGGTAGTTGCAAGGCATGTCTAATACCCGAGCTACTCACTCTTATTTTCTTCCCCTTAACCTCTGACTCTATAACTCTGCCGTTCTCACTCACCGTGGCATTAGCATAGAATAGTTTCACCAAACACGGGTAGAATTTCCCTCCCCGGGTCAACAGACATACCCAGTTCCTTGCGCCAAATATATTTTCCAAATTGAACTCAGTGATTAAGGTTGGGCAGACTGACCTTTTGTAAATAATTTTTCGCTCTTTGGCTCGGAACCAATCCCACGCAGCTTGAGAAACGAATTCAGAAAGCTCAGTTTCCCGGACCCGAAGTGGAGGAGCGGCTGATGAAGAAGAAGCCCCGGCAGTGTTGTTTCGAGCGCGCTTTGGTGCCATTGGAATGTTGGATGAGGGACCGGTTTGGTGTGGATAAACAGAGAAGGCGAGGTTGATTTCTGGGTTACGACTGAACAGAGGGGGTGGGTTGGCTGGAGTGAAGTGGCGCGGGTGGTGACAAAGGGAGTGGTGCGGTGTTTGGATTCGAATGGGAAGCTGGGTGGAGATTGCGACAGAGAGGGAGTTGGGTGGTGGTACGGCGTTGGTGTGTGGTGGTGCTCGCAGGTCGACGTCAGTAATGTGCGAGTGCCGATGCGGTGCGGTTGATGGTGGATTTGTGAAGAGATGAAGATGGTGATGTCGGGATGTGAATGGCGTGGCGGTGTCTACGGTGAAGGCGAAGATGGGGCATGAATCGAAGCGTTGATGATGGCGAAGAGTCGATGGAGGTTGAGTCGGAGATGGATGCGATGCGTGCGAGTGAACAGCGAGAGGAACTGGTGAATGTTGGAGATGAGGATGACCGGTGAATCAGTGGCGTGAATGTGTTCGGTGGTGAGCGTGGATGTGGAGAAGTCGAAGGCGCGACCGGTGGGAGTGCGACTGGGTTGGCTTGGAGCAGGCGACGGTAATGGCGAGGGCGAGTGTAGGTGGAGCTGGAGTGAGGAGGTTGGTGATGTGTGTTGGTGATGTGGTGGTGTGGTGGGCAGTCGCGCGCGAGGGAGCAGGGCGGAGAGTGTGGGTTTGGGCGGCGAAGTTGGAGGCGAGAGCGAGAGAGGGGACGACTGGGTTAATGTGGTCGGTGGTTAGGGATTTCAGTCGTGGTATTGAAGGTAGAAGACGACCTGGAGCTCGACAATTTTGTTTCTCTTTTTTTTTCGTAATGAGTGTTGGTCCGGGACTTAGATCCTGTATTAAGTCCCGGACCACTATAGCAAAAGAGGTCGAGAGTTTTCTGTCGCTCCAGGTCCGGGACTTATGTTTTGGATGAAGTCCCGGACCGCTTCTATATTTGGTTCGAGAGTTGGTCGTCCTACTGGTCCGGGACTTAGGGTATGCAGAATGTCCCGGACCACCCTGTTTAGTCCACCGAAGGATTGTCTTTTAATACTGTGTTTTTCTGCCTCCATCAAACCTACACTTTAACAAAACCAACCAAAGAAAATAGCTAACAAAAGAGTTAGAACAAGTAAAAACATGAAATAAAAATAAAAATCAAGAGGATAGAAGAAGAGAGATTGGGTTGCCTCCCAATGAGCTGCCCGTCTTTTCGGTCTTTGGCTAGACCTTGGTGCATCAGTTTGAAGAATTAGGATCCCGGAGCAATAGTGTCGAATGAACCATATCAACATCGCTCCCTTGGTACAATTCAGCTGTGATCCATTAACCTTGAATGCTTCCCTTTCTCGTTGACCAACCAATGACTCCATAAGGGGAAACATCTGTAACTGTGAATGGACCGGACCAGCGAGATTTCAGCTTCCCGGAAATAGTTTCAGTCTTGAATTGAACATTAGCACTCGGTCACCAATTTGAAATCTCGTTTCACAAGCAATTTATCATGCCATCTCTTAGTCCGTTCCTTGTAATCTTGGCATTTTCATAGGCCTCTTCTCTGAATTCATCCAGTTCACACAACTGTAGTTTCCTTTCCTCACCGGCCTTCTGAAGATCACAATTCAGAACTTTAAGTGCCCAAAAAGATTTATGTTCCAGTTCCACCGGAAGATGACATGCTTTTCCAAATACCAACTTGTAAGGAGACATTCCCAAAGGTGTCTTATAAGCTGTCCGGTAGGCCCACAAGGCATCATCCAATTTCATAGACCAATCCTTACGGGATGAACTAACAGATTTCTGTAGAATCCACTTAATCTCCCTGTTAGTTACCTCAGCTTGCCCATTGGTCTGTGGATGATAGGGTAAGGATACCTTATGTCTCACTCCATACTTTTGCAGCAAGGCTTCAAACTGCTTGTTACAAAAGTGCGATCCTCCATCACTTATGATTGCCCGTGGTACCCCAAACCTAGTGAAAATGTTTTTCTTCAAAAACTTCAGCACAACCTTTGCATCATTAGTCGGTGCAGCCACTGCTTCAGCCCATTTGGTAACGTAATCTACAGCTACCAAGATATAGAGGTTCGAATGTGAAGAAGGAAATGGCCCCATGAAGTCAATCCCCCATAGATCAAATGGCTCAACCTCCAAGATGTAATTCAAAGGCATCTCAAGCTTTCGTGAAAGATTACCTTGACGCTGACAGCTATCACATGTGGACACAAATGTATGGCAGTCTTTATGTAGCGTCTTCCAAAAGAATCCTGCCTCCAATACCTTAGCTGCTGTCTTGGCTGGCCCAAAGTGTCCTCCAGCTTCTCTTGAATGACAGTGGATAAGGATGTCACGAATCTCAGTCTCTGGAACACACCGACGAATAATTCCATCACCACAAACCTTGAATAAGAATGGGTCATCCCACCGGTATTGCTTAACAGTAGAAAAGAATTTCTTCCGCTGCTGATACGACATTTCTTGTGGCAAAATCTGCTTAGCAAGATAATTCGCAATATCGGCATACCAAGGGTCCTCCTTAAAACCAATTGCATATACTAGCTCATGAGGAAAATATTCATTAATTGGTATACCGTTATCAGGAACTTGCATCCGTGATAAATGATCAGCAACTCCGTTCTGTACTCCGGGCTTGTCTCTCACCTCAATGTCGAATTCCTGTAAGAGTAGGATCCATCTGATCAACCGGGGCTTAGCATCAGCTTTCTGGAACAAATACCTCAAAGCAGAATGATCAGTATGTATGATGACTTTGCTCCCGATGATATATGGTCTGAACTTGTCACAAGCAAAACAATGGCCAACAACTCCTTTTCTGTGGTGGCATAGTTTTTCTGAGCGTCATTGAGTGTCTTGCTGGCATAATAGACAACTCTCAGTACCTTCTCGTGCCTTTGACCGAGGACCGCTCCCACAGCAAAGTCGCTCGCATCACACATGATCTCGAAAGGTAAGGACCAATCAGGAGCAATAACTACAGGGGCAGTCACCAACTTTTCCTTTATTGTGTTGAATGCGTCAAGACAGACCTGCGTAAACTCAAACTTTGCATCTTTCATTAGTAAATCACACAAAGGTTTTGAGATTTTCGAAAAGTCCTTTATGAATCTTCTATAGAACCCTGCATGACCGAGGAAGCTTCTGACATCTTTTACTGAGGCTGGTGGTGGTAACTTTTCAATGACCTCAATTTTGGCTTTATCTACCTCAATACCTTTGCTTGATATCTTGTGACCCAACACAATGCCCTCTTGCACCATGAAGTGGCACTTCTCCCAGTTCAGTACTAGATGAGTCTCTCTGCACCTGGCTAGAATTTGATCTAAATTTTCCAAACATGAATCAAACGTTAGTCCAAACACAGAGAAATCATCCATAAATACCTCGATACATTTCTCAAGATAATCAGAGAATATAGCAGTCATGCATCGCTGGAAGGTAGCTGGCGCATTGCACAATCCAAAAGGCATGCGTCGGTAGGCATATGTTCCATAGGGACATGTAAACGTGGTTTTCTCCTGGTCCTCTACAGCAATAGGAATTTGAAAATATCCAGAGTATCCATCCAAGAAGCAATAATACTTATGCCCTGAAAGCCTTTCCAACATTTGGTCAATGAAAGGCAGAGGGAAATGGTCTTTCCTAGTTGCTGCATTTAATTTCCTGTAATCAATACACACCCTATGCCCTGTAATAGTCCTTTGAGGGACTAGTTCACCTTTTTCATTGGGGATGACAGTAAATCCCCCTTTCTTTGGTACAACCTGTGTAGGGCTCACCCATTCACTATCTGAAATAGCATAGATGATACCTGCATCCAAAAGTTTGATTACCTCATTCTTCACCACTTCTTTCATATTAGGATTCAAACGTCGTTGAGGTTGAACCATTGGCTTGCAGTTTTCCTCCAAGTGAATGCGGTGGGTACAGAAATTTCCTGATATCCCCTTGATATCAGCAACAGACCATCCAATTGCTTCCTTGTTCCTCTTGAGTACCTGCAAAAGTTGCTCCTCCTGCGAATGTGTTAGATCTGCAGAGATAATAACAGGTAAACCAGAGGGCTCAACTAAAAAGGCATATTTTAAATGACTAGGGAGAGGTTTTAGCTCTAAGGTGGGTGGTGCTTTGATGGAAGGAATCAACTCCTTAGGCTCTCGCTCTAATCTCTCCTTCTCCATATGAGCACCCCTGCGAAATGGTCTACCAGCTGATAAATGGAATGCAACCTCAGCAATCTCTGGATCCTCATGAGCTCCATCAAAAGAATTAATTAAACATTTTTCTAACTCATCTAATTCAGCTGGACCAAAGATATATTCCTGCATCAAAGAGTCAATAGCATCTAGACTAAAACAGGCATGTACGTCAGAAGGATGTTTAGTAACCTTGGACATGTCAAAGACTAACTGCTCATCATGCATTCTTAAAATAATCTTACCACCCTCAACATCAATGAGGGTCCTAGCTGTTCGCATGAAAGGGCGTCCAAGAATTAAGGGTACTTCCTTGTCTTCCTCCATATCTAGAATTACAAAATCAGCAGGAAAAACAAAGGTACCAACAGAAACAACTAAATCTCTAACCACACCCTTTGGAAAGATAATAGATCTATCTGCTAATTGTAAAGTAATGCGAGTAGGGTTACACTCTCCTAATCCAAGTTTAAGATACATGGATAAAGGCATCAAATTTATGCTAGCTCCCAAATCACAGAGACCCTTACCACAATCGACATTACCTATTGAGCATGGAATGATTGGCAAGCCGGGATCATCGAGCTTTGGTGGGAGGTTCTTGCTAAGCACTGCAGAAACTTTTTCTGTCAATTGCACCGTCTCCTTCTCAACTAATGACCTTCTATTTGAAAGGATGTCCTTCAAGAACTTCGCATAGATGGGCATCTGCGTCAAAGCATCTGAAAAGGGAATATTAATTGTTAGTTTTTAAAGATGCTAAGAAACTTACCAAACTGCTCGTCGAGGTCTCTCTTTTTCAGTCGATTTGGGAATGGCACTGGGAGCTCAGGGACCGCTCGTCGTGATGATCTAGAAGACTGGACAACTTCGCCGGTCAGCTCACCATCTTTCTGTGCACTATTATCAACTGGAGTATTTTCTGACTCTGGCCCTCTGATGATTTCTACCTCTTTACTGACAACTTTGTCTTTTTCAGCCGGAGTGCTTTCAGCCTCAGGGATCGAGGGATCAAGCTGCTTGCCACTCCTCAAAGTCACTGCTTTAGCATATTCGCGAGGATTCTTCTCTGGCTGGCTAGGTAGAGCCCCTGCAGGTCTATCAGAAAAATTTTCATTCAGCTGGGCAATCTGAGTCTCAAGATGTTTGTTGAAGGCTTTCTGCTCCAAGATGAATGTCTTGTTCTCATGATTTATGCTCTCTTGCTGTTCGAGTTTCCTATTGGTTGACAGGATAAACTCTCGCATCATATCCTCCAAACTTGAACTCACACTAGCTGGCTGTTTCTGTGCCTGCTGGTTCTGCATTTGCTGATTTTGATGAGGTCTCTGAAAATGCTGAGTGTTCTGCTGTGGGGGCCTCTGACTGTAGTTATTTCCCTGGAACCTCTGCTGCTGATACCCTTGATTGTTTTGGTTGTTGTAGAAGTTCCCTTGCCTGTTTCCCAGATAGTTTACCTCTTCATTTTGCTGAGGATTACACTGACACATATTGGAACTTCTACCACAATACTCACACTGTGGAAAAGAGTCGGTCACAACAGCTGCACTTGACTGAGGTTTCATCATTGCACACATCTTCTCAAATTGTTTAGACATGCTATCCATCCTAGCAGCTAAAAGAGTGTTCGAATCTACCTCATAGATCCCAGCGGTCTTTCTTGGGGGAACCTCAGTAGATGCCCTAGCACCTCCCCACTGATTAGCCGAGTTGGAGAGAGTTTCCAACAACTCCTGTATCCTTTTGATTGGAAGCTCCATAAGACTTCCTCCTGCACAAGTATCCACCAAAAGTCGGCTCTGGGGATCAAGATCTTTGTAGAAGGATTGTAACACGACTTCCTCTCCCAGACCGTGGTGTGGTACTCTTCGAACAATTCCCTTGAATCTCTCCCAAGCCTCTGAAAGAGTCTCCCCACTGTATTGCTTGAAGTTGGTGATCTCACCTCTCATGGTCAGCATGCGAGATGGTGGGAAGTATTTTGCCAGGAATGTGTTTGCTAGCTCGGTCCAGGAGTGATACTTTGGAGATAGGGAGTTCAACCACTCTGCAGCCCTGTCCCTGAGTGAAAAAGGAAATAAAGTTAGCTGGCTACCTCTTGAGAAGCTGGTGTTGAACATGCTCCAACCAATCGCAGGAAGGAGGTGAGGTGAACATTTGGATCTTCAGTGACTGTTCCACTGAACTGCGGCGCATTTAGGACCATTGTGACATAATGGGTCTTGAATTGCCATTCTACCCCTTCCGGCAGTGCAGGGATTACTATTGGTGATGTGAGTCCCTCCACATTCGGACGAGTGTAGTCGTTCATCCTTCTCTCTCTGCTGATACCGTCCATAAGATTTTCTTCTTCGGAATCAAAGGTATCCCCTGGTGAGTCCTTGAGAAACACCTCTGGTTCAATTGCAGGCTCCAGTACTAGTCCCTGGCGACTTCTTCTCGCAAGTCGTTCTATCTCGGTTCCAGATCAAATTCAGGAGTTCCTTCAGAACGAGTTTTAACCATAAACCAAAATCAGATAACTGACAGTAGTAGTTGTAAAAACTCAATCGGGTAAAATAAAATAATACTAGAACCACAATAAGAAAAATTGCACAAAGCTAAGAAAATAAACAGGAAAATAAAATAAAACAAAACAAACAAAATTAAATGAACAATACCAAAATAAAAATTAAACTAAGCAACCGTGCCTCCCCGGCAACGGCGCCATAAACTTGTTGGGTAAAAACCTAACGGCAAGTATACCGGTCGATTCTAGCAAGTTTTCCTAGAGTGTCCCTCCAGGTTATCGAATCCAAGGGAGGCAGCGTTTTAGTTTAATTGATATTTAAAAAAACAACTAAGAAAATAACTCAAGTAACAGGGGTTTTGTTTGTTGAATTACTAAGTACTGAAGCAAAATATAAATAAGAATAAGGGTAATGAATACAAGAGCAACAGTGAGCAGAAAAATTATGTTTCTGAATTAATGAGAATGGAAAAATTCCGGTTTACTAATCCTCCAATTTCTTCGGTTCCTTTCTCAGTGTGTTTACCAACATCTAGATTAAAATCCTAGATCAGAATTATTCCACGTTCGGTCTCCCTCGGTGGAATCTAATTAACAACAAAATTTTAACTCTCGTTACAAATTTACTAAATGCTAACAGCTTTAAGAATAATCCAGTTTAATGATCAGTTAATATCCTAGAGGAATTACCATCTCTAAATTAACCGGTGCTGTTTCTGTTGTCTGTTATCTACCGCAGTTCTCACTTATAAGCAGATAAACAGATAAAATCCAGTAATTGGCCAAATCACAAGATTTATAACAATAAACAAGGAACAACACTTTAATCTGTTAAATGGTAAATCACAAAGATAATGGAACCTCAGAATTTGGATTACATAGCAAACCGAAATTTATAGAAATTACTCAGCCATGGAATTACTGCAACAATATGTAAATAATTAAAGGAGAAAAAGAAGAAGAAACTCTGTTTAAGGCTCTTTGATGGAGTCTCTGTGCACAACCAGCAGTTTCCTCCGCTCAATCTCCAGATAATGATGAAGTCCCTAGCTGCTTGTGTATTCCCGGGTTCTGTAGCTGTGTATGGTGTTTAATGGAAATGGTGGTGTTTAATGGAAATGGTGATATGAATGATACGTGAGAGTGGAAATGGATAATGGATGGAGGAGTGTAATGGATGAAGAATGGAATGGTATATGTGAGGGAGGATGTGTTATCCGATGGATATTGTGTGTTTTGAATGAGAGGGATTGAGTTCTATTTATAGTACTCAGTACGTAGCAGTGGTATGATTATCGATATGAAATAGTGGATGCAACGATGTGTATATAGGTGGAAAGCAAATGATCGTGGAGGACAAGGTGCAGAATAACAGTAATGGAAAGAAAAGAATGGGGCGGCCGTATATAATAGGCTAATCGTATGGGAAATCATGGGGCGGCTATATAATAAGAAGAGAATCTCTTCTTTTCAAATTCGCGCACTACAGACCTCTGAATCAGCCGTTTGGTCCGGGACTTAGGTCCTGTATAAAGTCCCGGACCATAACATTAAAATGGGTCGAGAGTGGCCTTCTTGAGTGGTCCGGGTCTTCACTCCTGAATTAAGTCCCGGACCATGAATTTTAATACGAGATACGAGTCACATTGTGGTCCGGTCTTAGCTCCATAGTTAAGTCCCGGACCATGCCTGAATTTCATTCGAGAGTTGATTTGCAATGTGGTCCGGGTCTTTGCTCCATGTTCAAGTCCCGGACCAAGCTTGATTTTGATTCGATGATGAATATCTTGACTCTATTTGGCTTGTTTTGATTTGCCATATATTCCAACCATGATAGGAATGTGTTTCTTTGAGATTAAAGCCTGAAAGAGCACACACAAACCATAAAAGAGAACAATTGCAACAAGAGGCATAAAAATGCTCATAAGACAGGAATTTAGCAGTAAATGATAACAAATTGGATCTCAAAAGACCATGCAGAGATAGGTAAATTCCTGACTTATCATTGCCCGACTAACCTCTCTAGCATTTGGTCGATGAAGGGCAAGGGGAAGTGATCTTTCCTTGTAGTCGTGTTCAACTTCCGGTAGTCGATACACTCTCCAACCGGTTGTTGTTCTTTGGGGAACCAGCTCACCCTTTTCTTTCGACACCACCGTGATCCTTCCTTTCTTTGGTACCACCTGAGTCGGGCTCACCCATTGACTATCGGATATGGGGTAGATGATCCCAGAGTCGAGTAGCTTTAGGACCTCCTTCTTAACTACCTCCTTCATGTTCGGGTTGAGACGCCTTTGAGGTTGAACGAGTGGCTTGTAGTTGTTCTCCATGAAGATCCGGTGAGTGCACAAATGTGGAGCAATACCCCTGATGTCGGAAATGGACCACCCAATAGCTCTCTTGTGGTCTCGAAGCACCCTCAACAAACTGTCCTCTTGTGCTCCTGTAAGAGAGGAAGAAATAATAACAGGAAGATCACACGGTTCAGTTAGATAAGCATATTATAAATGAGAGGGTAAGGGTTTCAACTCCATGGTGGGAGGCTTCTCAATCGAGGTGGGGAGCTTTTGTGCTGTCCGCTCCAAGGGCTCCGGTGGTGGGTAGTGTGTCCGGTATGGCATTGACCTCCTGTCTAATGCAGCTACCATCTCTTTCACCTCCGGTTCATTCTCCCAGTTTGCACAAGCATCAGTTAAAGCAATGGTGAGCGCATCATAATCAAAACAAGAAGAGTAGTTATCTTGCAAAATAGAATCAACAACATCTATGGCAAAAACAGCTTCCGCATGTGCGGGTTTCTTCACTACCTTAGACATGTCAAACTCAAGCTTTTCATCATGGAATCTCAAGATAATTTTTCCATTTTCCACATCTATTAAGGTCCTAAAAGTCCTCAAGAAAGGGAGACCTAATATTAGTGGTACTCTAGCATCCTCCTCCATATCAATATTGATGAAATTAGCCGGGAAAACAAAAGTCCCTACAGTCACTACTAGATCCTCTACTTTCCCTTTCGGGAAGACCAATGACCTATCAGCAAGTTGCAATTGCATAGTAGTGGGTGCACACTCGCCAATCCCAAGTTTATTAAAAATTGAAAGTGGCATGAGATTTATACTTGCACCTAAATCACACAATCCACTACCACAATTTATATCACCGATATAGCAAGGGATTATAGGCAAACCGGGGTCTCCAATTTTTGGAGGAGGGTTTCGTAGTAGGACCGCTGAGATCTCCTCAGTGAGTTGCACCGTCTCTGCACCAAGTGTTGCTCTCTTGTTAGCAAGAATGTCCTTCATAAACTTGGCGTAGATAGGCATTTGTTTCAAAGCATCTGCAAATGGAACATTAATTGTTAACTTGTTAAAAATGCTTAAAAATTTCCCAAATTGTTCATCTAAATTTTTCTTTTTGATTCTATTTAGGAATGGAAGAGGTAGTAAAGGTTTAGCAAGAGTAGGAGGGGAAGATGATTTAGGAGACTCCTTCTCCTTGGAAGTATTTTTCGGTTGAGAAGGAACTTCCTCAACAATCTCTTGTTCTTCCTCTTGGCAATCTTGAATTTCGTCATTTTGATTCTCTTGGTTCTTATAATCAGCTTGCGGAGATGAGGTTTGAAGGGGTCGACCACTTCTCAATGTTACCGCTTTGGCCTCTTCCCTCGGGTTGGGCTTTGTTTGACTTGGCAAGGTGCCCGGTGGCCTTTGGGAGAGTTGTTGAGATATTTGACCAAGTTGGGTTTCAACGTTTTTGTTGTAGGCCGTTTGATTAGCATTGAAAGCCTCTTGTTCCTAGAACTTGGTCTTTGCGGTGACAATGCAATCCACCATGAGGTTCTCCAATCTTGAAGTCCCACTTGAAGAGGAGGAAGGGGACTCTTGTTGTTGTTGATGTTGGAAACCCGGAGGAGTTCCTTGTGGTCTATACCCGGATTGGAAGTTTGATGGTTGACTTTGAGCTTGAGGTCTATAACCTTGGGAGTTGTTGAAATTTTTGTTTGGCATTCCTTGGCCTTGGTCATTTCTCCATGAAACATTCGGATGGTTCCTCCATGGTGCATTGTTGTTGTAAGCTCGGTTGCCTATGAAGTTCACATCCTCTTGTTGGGTCATGTTCATCTCTCCTTCACAACATCGGGTGTCGTGGGGACCCGCACAGATAGCACATCCCTCCGAGGATTGACCGGAAGATGAAGAAGCTATGGACTTGACAATTTCAGTTTGAGCGGTAGCTAGCTTCTCTACCATCTTCGTGAGAGATGAAATTTGAGCTGAGAGATGATCGGTGGGTTGCACATTGAGGAGGCCAGCTGCTCTTGGTACTCTTCCCTTGGCTCTAGACCATTGTCTTGCGTCATTGGTCATTGTTTCTACAAGTTCTATTCCTTCCTCGGGAGACTTTGTCATGAAGCTCCCTCAAGCGGAGGAATTAACAAGTAGGCGGTTGGAGTCGTCCAGCCCATTGAAGAATGAGAGACACAAGTAGTGGTCATCTAGACCATGATGGGAGCAATTCATGAGCAGCTCCTTGAACCGGTCCCAAGCATCGTACAAGGTCTCCCCCGACTCTTGGTAGAATGTATTGATTTCGCCAATTAATTGCCTTGTCCTACTTGTGGGGTAGTACTTGGCAAGAAATTTGCTAGCCATTTGATCCCATGTGTGGATAGAATTTGATGGGAGACTACGGTACCATCTCAAAGCTGAGTCGGACAATGAGTGGGGAAAGAGTTGTAGCCGGATCCTCTCATTTAGATTACCCGTTTTCCGAAAGAGTTGCAAAAATCCAAGAAGAGGCTCAAGTGGTTTGGAGCATCATCCGGATTCTCCCCACTAAATTTTCCTTGGTCCCGAATCACGGTGATGAAGTGGGTTTTGAAAGCCCATTGGGCCGCTTCAGCCGGTGTTAAGGTTAGAAGAACTATTGCCGAGGCTCTCCCTTCGGTGTTCGGTCGGTGGTAGTCTTTGAGAGGTCGGTGTTGGCCTTGTGGTTCATCCCCATGATTCTCGACATCTGGGTCATTGTCCGCCATGGCAAGTGCTTTCAAATTTCTTCTAACTCTTCTTAAAGATCGTTCAAGATCGGGCCTCGGACTAGCCATAGGGGAGTCGCTAGAACGGGTACTTGACATACACAAGAAGAGCAGAGGGTACCTAAACAAGCTTGCCAACAAACAATACTAAATATTAGAGGTAGGAAAAAAACAGGAATTAAAGGAAACTAAAATAAATAAAACCAGAAATACCAAAACTGGGGAAACTGATAGAGACTATCAATTTCCCCGGCAAAGGCACCAAAAACTTGTCAGAGGAAATATGTATATGCAGGTCAATATCACAAAATATGGGCAAGTGGACCCAATCGAAGTAGTAAATAACGAGTGTCGTTCCACCAGGAAATTGACTATCTATCTCCCTAGCTTCGGTATTCGGTAACGGAACAATAAATAAGTAAAAAGAGGGGTTAGCCGGCGGCAAACTTAGTGGTTTTGTTCAAGAAAAACTGCAACTTAACTATGGAAATTAAAATTGGTTGTTAAGGGTTTTGGATGGGAAGCACCCTAGGATGGTTACTCTCACCTAAATTCACCCCAACTTCACTCATAAACACATTTCACTCAAATTGTCTATTTGGACTATTGTAATGGTCTTCCAAGTCATGGAAGAGCCAACTCTTACCTAGATACTCTCAACTCTCAAATCAAGAGAAGTTCAAATCACTAGATAGCATTAATTGCAAGTCCACATAAATAGCCCCAAATTTCACCAACTAATCAAGCTAGCACAATCTAGGGTTTCTCTCTCCTCTAGGTCACAACCCCCAACTCAAAGTCTTGTGTTGTTGGGAATTACCATAAATGCCATAATTGATCAAGTTAAAGCATTAAATGCACAAGAGAGAGAAAACAATAATGATTAATGAAGTAAGGGTTTACAAGCTAGTTGGGGGATTCAAGTTCAAATCCCTATCCCAAAGTGCTAAATAGTTATACTCAGCCATAGAGATACATAAAAGAGAGAGAGAGAGAGAGAGAGAGAAAACCATTGTTGGAGGTGGTTGAGCTTGGAGAAGGTGAGGTTTCTTCCTATTCTTCCTTCTCTTCTTCCTATTTTCTCCTTCAAAATCGCCTCTCTCTCTCTCTCTCTCTCTCTCTCCCTCCCCTTGTTTCAGTCTCTGGGTGTGTGTTGTGTAGAATGAGAGGAGAGTCCCAAAAATCAGCTCTTAAAAATGTAAATCTGGGCAAATTTTCCGTCCGACCGACCCAGACTGGGTCGGTCCCGTGGGTCGGTCGGTCTCCAAAGAAGAAGGCACGTGAGTAATTTAAGTACGACCGACCCATGACCGACCCAGACTCATGGGTCGGTTGATTCCAGAAGCTTGGACACCCAGAATGAACAATTCGACCGACCCAGAGTGGGTCGATCCTGTGGGTCGGTCTTGCTCCAGAGATTTGCTCTAACTTGCGCGGGGCCTAGAATCTTCGTTGTGGCTCGAAATTGCTCCCAATTTGCGGAGTTGGAAAGCTTGAGAGATGGGGAATCTATTGATGCATGGCACTAGCTCAAAAAGAACCCAAAAGTATGCACACAATGAGATTTTACCTATCAAGAGATCAAACTCTATAAGTTCACTATTAATCACAAAAACACTCTACTAAGTGGTGAAATAAGTTATGCACCCAATAAAATGAAGGCAAATGAAGCTCTTAAAATATCATTATTTCACCACTTATCAGAGTTCAAATTAGATTTTGCTACCTATGATAAATAAGTATTATTATTATTCCTAAGAGCACAAATTGAATTTTACCTCTTCCTAAAATATCTTTCTCTTTCCTAATTTATATTGAACAACAAATACATCTCCCACTCTTCACGATCTTCACTCATTACTTAATTTATTTATTAAGCAACTATTTATTGTTTTAAACAATCTCTCTCTTAAAGGATAATTATTCATCCTTATCACTTCTTAACGATCAACTATTCTTTTTCCTATTTTGACTTTAATTAAGTAATATCTCCTAATTTTTCTAACTCGTTGAATCTAGACTCTTCTATGGATTACAACGTTAATTATTTATTCAACTTTCAAATTGTTATTATAGTATTACTTATTAATTCATCTTTCAAATCGTTTTACAACATTGATTATTAATTCTTCCTTCTCTAAATTAAAGAAACTTATTAATTAATTATTATAATTCCTTTATTATTTTATTTATTTCCTGTTTAATATCACGATCGATCTCCCGATCGTCTTCATCTTCATCGTATTGCTATCACGTTTCTCTCTCTCTCTCCTCAAACTCTCAAAACTCTCGCTCTTCCATTTCCATTGTCGATAAGCTGCTTCTCTGGTGCCGGATTAGGTAGAAGGGGTGAGGGAATAGTCTGGTAAGATTCTTTAATTATTTAAATGGTGTTTTGGTAGTCTCTGATTGAATCTCTGTTCGTAATTCTAGACCCCGAGTACTCTGACGGGCGCTTCTAGTGATCTAGCTGGGTGATCTCATTTGTGGTGAGCGTATTCAGGTAAATGTTGTGCTCATCATCTTCTATCTATGTGTTTTGCGAATTATCAAAGGATTGGATTTAACGTGGTTTTGGCGTTGTTGAAAGTTTGGGAATTATTTTCCCCCGTGTTTCTGGTGCAATGGTTTTTGCAATTGGTGTGGATAAATGTTTTGGGAGACTTTCACTGGATTAATTGTTGGCTTGTTGGTGCCTTTTGGTGCCCCGTGTATTTTGATTGTACCATATGGTACTTTGTGGAATTGTCTGGTACTTTGTACCCCGTGAATATTCATATAAATTTTGCCTGCAGACATTACTTGCAGTTAAGCTCTAATGATCTACTCCTTTGGGTCATAAGTTACCTTCTAGGGGGTGTGCACACTTAAGGACGTAGAGTGAGGTGGGATATTATTGTTGCGACTCCGATTTGGGTGTCGTCCGCGTATACTAATGATTGGATTCTTTGAAAGTTCTCCCCTGAAATGTTTTCGCTAATGGTGATTTTGGAATTGGTGAAATTGATTAACATTATGGTGTGAGTTAATATCTTGAAAATGTAAAATGAGTTTCAAAATGCATTTTACAAGTTGAGGCAATGTTTACTCACTTTTGGTGATTTGCGCGATCCCTTCACGTTTTCCATTGTTGTTTTCTGATCGCAGGTACTTATGGCTGATTTGAGGAATTGGGACACGCTATCACATAGCTAAGGATGACCAGATTAAACTTCAGATTGTTAAAGCTGAGTTGTGATGTAGAAAGTACATTTATTTTACAATGTTGGATATTATTTTGGATCCATTTGGATGGGTTAAGCCTGAGCACTCAATGGTTTGAGTGTGGCGGTAACGCCCTGGTGATTTTGTATTTCTGCTGTTTTGATTAAACTTTTGGGCTGATAAATGTTCTTGACAATTACAAACTTTGGTAAAATTTTCCTCGTTAATTCGATTGCCCTTCCGTATTGTTTATTTGGTGTTTGGGGTTGTCTAAACCTACTGAAATAATCCTTTACCTGTTGACAATGTTTTGTAAATGTTTTGGTGAAATTTGGACTCTGTTTTACGTGTTTTAAACGCATGTTGGGACCTGTCCGAACATCCGTCCACACATCAAAGGCCGTCCCCGAGAGCTTAAATTGATTTCGCAGAACTGGGTGTGTCCAGACATCTGTCCGAACATCAATGTTTGGACAGCATGCGAGGACGGGTTCAACTTGCAAGTCTCGACTTATGTCCGAATTTGCAAGTTCAGACCAATGTTCGGACGCGCGTAAGAGATTTTCGGAACTTGAAACTCGACTTGTGTCCGAACTTTGAAGTCCGGACACAAGTTTGAACATCTCTGTTTCCCAGATTTTCAACTCTCGACTTGTGTCCGAACGTCAATGTCCGGACACAAGTTCGGACAAATGGATTTTGATGTTTATTCTTCCTTGGCTTGTGTGCGTACTTTCGGACGTCCGGACACAAGTTCGGACAGATACTATTTTGCACTTTTAGGACTCGTTTGAAGTCCATTTTTGGTCCTGTTTGCGCCGTTAGTTTCGTAATTTCATAAGCTATCTTTGGAGGTAAAATCCAGGGTGTTACACTTCTTCTCTTCTCATTTATTATAGCTCCCAAATCCTGCCACAATGTGATTGATACTCACATCCAAGCCCTGTAGATGAAATTGCTGCAAAATGTGAGGAGCTCTCCCTTACGATAGAAGAAGGCGAAACAACCATGCTCAATGACCTGGTAGAGGATGTCTCTCCGTTACCATTTGACCACTGCCTGTTGTTCAAAATATTCTCTACAAAGGGCTTTGATGTTAGGGACATAGAGAACACTCTTAGTAGAGTCCGGTAGATGGAGGGCGAGCTCAAGGTCCGCAATGCAAGAAAGAGCCTTTTCCTCTTCGAGTTTGATCGCTCGGATTTGGTACAAGTGGTCCTCAATTGAGGCCATTGGTCATTTGACGACTCACTCCTTATCTTTCAACACATTGACAAATTCATGGCGCTGATGAATCACGAGTTTTGTTGACTCTCCATGTGGGTTAGTGTAACACCTCTTTTTAATTGGATCCACGGAATGTAAAGCATGTCCATGCCACCTGACTGTTTAATGAATGAGAAACACCTAAGTACAAGGCGTTATGTGTGATGGGTTGTGTTTCTTCGCCATTTACCATAAGAGTGCCTCGGGACAACGCATTGACATGCGGGCCGTGTTAAGAAGAATTGGCTTGGCATGTGGTGACAAGTGAAGTGCTGGACACACGTTGTGTCATCCGCATGATGACCTGACGATGTTGGAAAGTGAGTTGCATTTGGCTAGGTGAGCTGGACTCACCCAAGCACGTGAGGGCGGTGGTAGTATTGTGTCGGTGGAGTTTCGGGGAAATTATCATGGAAGACACAACAGCCTTAAACAAGGGCTTATGACGCCTTGTGTTGTCACGACAAAGCTGGACATCGCATGACACAGGCGCTGGTTGCACGAGGTGCGGGCAGTGGCTATGACTACATGCACGAGGCGTCGAGTAACAAGGGACACAACGAGACACATACATTAGCAAAGACACGGGCGCTGGTTGCGCGATACGCGGGCATTGGCTGTGACTGTAAGTGCGGTGAGTTGTTGCGTGCATGAGTTGCACGGGTTATGAGGTGAACTAAGGTTTACCATGGTCCGTTAGTAATTATGGGAATTATTGCTATAAGTCTTGACCATTGATGGAGTAAATATCAAGAGGTTACATTATTGATATTTTACTTATGAGAAGGGAATTTCCTATAAATGTGGTTTGTTAAGATACGCCTATATTCTCTCATATTATCTTTATTTGTTAAAGATAATGTTGTTGATACATTCTTGTTGAGCATAAATATGTTATTATCTCTACATTGGCAGTGCAGTTGTCGTTTTGTAGAATAGTGATTAAGTGGGGTTGTCGTCCCAAAGGACCTTGTTCAATTAAATGAAAATGACCAAATTAATAGAGTTCTAAGATAATTAAGAAAATAGGGAAATCACTTTTTTAGAGGAATGAATTAATCTAAATAAAGACCAAATTAATAAGCAACTAGGAAAAAGCAGAACATTAAATAAACTCAATTACGAAATACTTAAAATTTAAAGAAGCACCCGGATTGTTATGCAAACCTTCTCTTCAGAATCTATTGATATACTCTTCCATAATTCTTCAATTAACTCAGAAACTATAAATAATTTGTCAACGAGTTCATACGAATCCTAATCAGTTGTAAGAACTAGCAGCAGACTAATGCTCTAATTAGGAAACAAACCAATCGCATAAAGAACAATTTCTATTGAAGACTGCTTAACCTATAGGTAGGATCATGCTTCAAGTCGATAATCCGGTTTAACTTCCTATGTCTTGTTAAATATGACATACCCCTAAATTAATTTAGGGGATTTCTTTTATTAAACCCTAAATAATACTATTAAACATTAAATTATTATATGGTATTATGAATTTAATAATAGGATTTATAAGTCAATAAATCTTGGAAAAATTTCAAGATACTCCAATTATATTATAAAGATTTTAGAAATATTTGGAGCATTGATTTGAATCATAAAAGTCAATATAAAATCATGGAAACTTTAAAGCTCCTTAAGCCTTGCTAGGGTTGAATTTTTGAGAATGGTCAAACCAGCCCATGAAACCTATACCAATAAAAAGGTTATGGAAAACCAAGAAGATTGATAATAAGAACGTTAAAAACGGATCATCCTAGCCAAAGTTATGATATGATGAAATTTAGAGCCAAAATTTAGAGGTTTGCTGATGTGGCTAGGGTTTCCTGACTCAGCCACGAGCCTCGGTTTCCGTGCCACGCCTGATTGCCAGTTTTCCCCAAAAATCGGCTAAGTAATCTCAACCAACATTCAGCACATTGCTCCATCTTCATACCTTGATATCTCAGCCTATACTTCGTATTTTGGAGTGCCGTCTTCTTTATTTAATTCCCTACAACCCTACTTTCGAACCATCATCCTCACTTGACCTAAATATTCCCACATTTATCACAAAATAGATCTCAAGTTGCCTCTCGAGCATCTACAACCCAGAATTTCCAGAAATCCATTTGATAAGGTAAACTTTGTCTTATCAAATCTTCTGCATCCGTGAATGAAAATTCACGTTCTATAGCTCATTTTATAGATCTTTAACTGCTCCAAAACTCTTCTTTTAACAACCAAGGCTGATTCTGAATCGTATGGAAGATCGAGGCGTCTAAAGTCCCCAACTCGATTACCTCATGTTCTTACCCAGAATTTTTGCAGAAATCGACTGTAACTTTCTCTCTAGTTCATTGTTTTCAATGATTCTTCCACTCGTGTTTAGAGTTACATGTCTAGTTTGAATTGTGATAGATTTCATGGATCGAATAGCTCTCAGTTGGCACGAGTTGATCCGTGAAGTAGCCTATTTGGTCTGCACATAAAATATTAATTTTTCCAGAAAATTGAATCCGATTCTCCTCGCTGGTGCTATTCCGGTATGTTTCCGATCAAATTACTACGATAATGTCACTCGTTTTTGCATTCCCGAACATACCCACCTATCAATTTAACCTATAACGCACTACATTGAGAGAATTTGTT
The DNA here is from genome assembly GCA_023374045.1 of Limonium bicolor. Taxonomy (NCBI): domain Eukaryota; kingdom Viridiplantae; phylum Streptophyta; class Magnoliopsida; order Caryophyllales; family Plumbaginaceae; genus Limonium; species Limonium bicolor. Next base: position 181,638,905 of record CM041779.1, on the reverse strand, counting down.
GAAATTCAAACTGAAACCGGTAAGAACCCTAGTCGAATGAACCCATAATCGAAATCCCAGAGCTTTGCACGATAATTCACGAAATCGGTACCATTGAAACCGCCTTTCAAATTCGAGTCCAACAAATCTAGAATCACTAAATTTGGTTCTGTAGATTGAGAGGAATCGATCAATTCCCATTCAAACTGTGTTTGGGTTTTCCTGATGAACTCGCGCGACATGGTCCGCCTGATCGTGATAATAAGAATGGAAGGCCGAGAATATAACGTAGAAGATTAGTAATGTTTAAGTTAGTATAAATTACTGAATAATACTCTAACTTGCTAGATTAATTTAATGACCTTCCCTAATGTATTTTGACACAAAATTTTAACCATAGATTCCTTATAAAATCTAGTTTGTTTTCATGTAAATTAATACGGGTTTTGAGTTTTTAAACATAAGTTATAGTTTTTGTAAGTTTTAAGTATTTTAGTTTTATTTAGATAATTAACAAAGAGATTTTTATGAAATAAAAATTTTATAATATGTCTAAAATATCATAGTTACTATATATTTAATTTGAGACTTTTTAGGAAAGAGGAAATAGATTTAATAATTGTATTTCTGAATTCTTCATAAGATATCTTATAATCTATGGTTTTAATGTAATAAAAATTAAAGTATAGTTGGATAAAACTTGATAGATTGAAAATAATATTATGAGGTTACAATATCATTTAATACAGTATGTTGATAATTACATTAGGTTATAAACTTTTATGAAGAAATAAAAGGATTAAAATGTTACTTTAGGGTAAATAGAGAAATATAGTCAACTCATTTATATTATTAACTTTAAGTTATGGGAATTAATATAGGTAGTTTAGAATAAGGGAAATACTTTACTTTATAAGTTGTATACCGATTAAGATTTAATTACAAGAAATTAGGATAATTAAATGAGTTACATGAAGGGTTACATAAATATATAGATACTTATACATATTATTACATGATGAATAATAAAATGAGAGAAATACTTTTTACTAATAAAATGTGGGAATATTAGCAATTTTAAATGTAATCCTTACATGATATTCACAGTACTAAATGATAGTTCTACATCTTAAGATAATACTATTAAAAGAATATTATATGAGTGGTATTAAATTATGGTTATGAAATTAAGCTTAAAGAGTTACCTTTTAATTTCTAAGATTTATATAAACCGTATTAAAATACATGTATATTATTAGTCAATGACCAGGATGTAAATCTATAATTGGGTTAAGTAATTAATAAGTTAAAACTTAGGAAAATTTGTAATTAGATTACATAAAATGTTACACATAAATAGATCTTATTATATAATCAATAATAAAATAAATGAAATACTTTTACATCTAAATGTGAAGTGGATTAATAAGTCTAGATTTAATCATTTCATAACATTTAACGTATTGAGTAATAACTTAATGCTTTAAGATAAATCATTAAACAAATTATGATATAAAACTATATTAAACTATGATTAGGAAATTAATCTAAATAATAATCCTTAAGTTTCTTAGAATTAGATAAGCCATATAAAATACATTTATTACCAATATTCAGAATGTGAGTTTATAATTAAATGATGTATTTAGTAGTTAGAACTTATAAAAGGTTTGTAAATAGAAATTGGATACTTAAACCCTTTGAACCTTTAATTAGATGAAACTAAGTTACATAAGAGATTATATTGATCTACTTTACGACACTGAAAATATTAATATGTCATTTGAATATAAGGTATGAGGATTTTTCAGAATAGATGATCTTATTAAATAATTGACAATTTCACTTATGAATGAGAATTTAATTCTTAGATAAACTCTACGTTATGTAAAGATATAATGCTTATCCTAAAACATAATAAAGGGAATTAATTTATTAAGTTATTCCTTTGAAACCTTAGGTTTTGTAAACAATTTAAAACGTATTTAAGACATAAGTTTATTAAAGTTTAGTATAAAAGGATTATACATAGTCTATGGAGGGAATGTGTGTAAAAATAAAACATTTAGGAAATTAAAAGGAAGTAAGGATATATAAAAGGTTATCTTAAAACACCTTATAATACAGGTAATAATAAAGCAAATAATATACCTTGTTAATACTAAGTGTAAGAGTTCGATAAGTCTAAGGTAATTATAATATAGTTATTTCAAGATGAAAAGTAATCTAACATATTATGACAAGATTATTAGATGGTTGTAATAAAAAGTCATTCTAAACTAAAGATAAGATAATTGAGTTTAGTAGCTCAATTAAGTTATAATAAAATGCATCTACAACACTATGATTCAAATATACAGGATGTAGATCTTAATTAAGTTAAGGGGAAGACTTAATCATAATGGATTATCTAGTAGATATAGATAAAAATACATAATCATTACATTGTGAAATAATAGTATAGTATTCTAAGATAAACCCATCATAGGTCATAATACGATGTTTATCCAAAAGTAAGAATAAAGGCATTGAGCTTAAGAATTCTTATTGAGATTCTAAGGTTAATTGAGTAATATAAAATGCACTTATGATATAAAGGTCTCAAAGGTCATAAATGTCAGAATTACGGTTAAGCATTAGTAAAGTGGATAAGAGTGGAACCGTTAACAAGTGTTAATAAAATACATTCCTTGATCTTGTAACCTTGGGCTATACAACATTCTAAAATAAGTCAAAGCTAATACATAACATTTAAGCGAGGGCCTACACGAAAATTGAGATTTAGAAATAAGAGTGAGGAATTTATTTAAGTTTAACATAAGATATAGGTTATTGATAATAGACCACCTTTAATGTTGCTCAGAGTATTGTTGGGTATTTGCACGAGTCATCTGGAACTGCTACAGCATTAATCAGCTACGATTTTTCATACTCAGATACTTTTACTGACAGACTTAAGGAGACGTTTTGAAAAACGCTAAATGAGCTTAAAAGAATTTCAAAAGGAAAACTGCTTGTGTGACTAACTCAGGTTGGTGTGACTATGAAATACCCCGAACATAAATATAGTGATTAATATTATTCTAATACGTATTTAAGGGCCTAATAACGCCTAAGTAATATTGGTAAGGAAAAATAAATCCAAAAAGAAATGAAGAAACACTTAAAAAGCGAAAAATGCTAAATAAGTGTTAAGTAACCATAGGAGGTACGAGACCTTGGTTAGAGCTTTAGCGCACATTTTTCGAGAAAACCCGAAAACGTGACTTTGAGTGGTCAAACGAACCCGTAAAAATTATAGATCATTAAATAACAGTAATTAAGCATTAATGGAAGCTTAATAGCCAATAAAATTAAAGAAACGAGAAAATTCCGGAAAACGGGCCCGGTTAGTGAATAGTACCAAAACCGGGTAAATTAACGAGCGTTTTCTGTAAAAGACGAGAAAACACTCCAACTAGTACTAATGTGGGGGCCGGTTTTTAGGAGCTAATTAACTCCCCCCCCACACACACTAGCTAACTAATAAAGTAATCAAAAAGCAAAAAAAGGTACAAAAGTGAGGGGGATATTCTCTCACCTCTCATTTCTCTCTTCTCTCTCCCCCATTTCCTCCTTCCAACCGATTTCCCCCCTTCTTCTTTCTCTGGTTGGTGATTTTTGAAGCTCCCAAATAACAACAATGACTTCTCTTCTTCTCTTGCATGCTCTAGCTCCATTTGAACTCCAAATGCAAAAGTAAGTACATATTCTTACTCCCTCATCATCCTCTACTATTCTCTCTTTTCAAAATCCAAAAATGAGGAAGTTCATCTCCATGGGTTTTCCCCATTTGAAGAGAAAATGGTATCAATGTAAAGCTTGGAGTCTCCTATCTCCATTAAGCTAAAAATCTACATGAAAAACTCAAGTTTTTTCCATTCCTCTTTGTAACCGATTTTCCCCCTTTGTAATTCTCTATTTTAAGCATAATTCCAACCTTGCAATGGTGGTGGAATCACCTTCTTGAACCAAGGGCTAAAACCCCGCTTAAAAGACTCCAAAGGTAAACCCTATAATTTATGTTTTAAGCACTTCAATGAATTAGTATAAATCTAAGGGTTAGTATTTTAATTACACTTATTTTTGTGTTCATTGGGTGATGGGAATGGAGTTTGGCAACTCCATTCCCCATATGACCGATTTTGTGCAAGAAAGAGAGAAGGAAGAGAATTGGAAAAGAATGAAAGAATAATAAGCTTAAGGTAAGAGCTCCTTCTTAATGCTAAATTTTAATGCATTAGAGTAATAGGAATGGGTAAATTAATTAAAGAACCCAAAATATTGTACTAGTATTGTAGTTATGGAAGTTTGAGTATTTGTGAGCTAGTATTTGAATTGTAGGCCTTCGAGCCAAATAAATTGTGTATATGTATTAGTATCGTTGTTTGAGAAAGTATTGATGAATTGGGGTTGTTTTGATTGCTGGTAGGACCCTTGTATGGGTGTGACTAGCTTAGGAATAATTTTGATGATGATGGAAGTGTGTGGATGAGTTAGAATTGTAGGCAAACTATGGCAAAATTTTAGTAGGATACGTGCATTATGGATGACTTGGTGAATGGGAGAACCAAGGTGTGTATTGGATTGAGTAGGGATTTTTAGTAACCATGGAGTGGTAATTGTAGTATAAGAATGAAAGGGGATAAAATCTGTAGCAAGAGGTGTTGAATTGCATTGGAGAAACTAGGAAAAATTAGTGTACAAGATTTAGTGAAATGAGTGTTGGACTTGTGTATAGATAGTGTATTTCTTGGAAATGAATTGGAATGGTAAAATGGCATTAGAACAAAGTGAAAAATGCAAAGAGAGGTGTAAGAATGCACAAGTGTGCAAAATGTGAAAATGAGAATAGAAGTTTGTAGAATTTGAACAAGAAATTGAGTAAGTGTTGGACCATGGATTTCAGGAGTTTTAGTGAGTGTTTAAGTGTGTTTAAACATGTACAAAACATATGGAAAGGTTATGGAATGATTGGAGGTGGATTAAGGGTTGATTTGGGGTTGAAAAATCATCATAGTAGCAGTTTTTAGCAGGGTCCGGGACCTAGGATATGTACAAAGTCCCGGACCGCTTCAAAAATTAAGCCGAGAGTACATTCTGCAGGTGGTCCGGGACCTAGGTCCAGGACCAAGTCCCGGACCAATTGTTAAAGTCCCGGACCAATTGTTAAATATGGCCGAGAGTAACTTCAGTGAATGGTCCGGGATCTTGGGTCCGGACCAAGTCCCGGACCACCCCTAAATTGTTGCCGAATGTGATTTTTAGGGTTTAAAACATGGGGATTGATGGGTAATGGTTTTAGAAGTTGTTAAGGCCTTGTTTGGTGACCTTTAAAGGCCCTAAGAATTGTAATCAAGTTTGAGAATGTGATTAAGAAAGTTGTAAGTTTAAGGACATTAAGTTAAACCGAAATAACGGGATAACGGGGTAAGTACGGGAGTAGTAACTATGTACGTATCATAATGCCTAGTATTAATAGAATCATTTGGCATGTAGTCTTTGGTTCGAGAATAAGACTCGAGGAACAAGAGTGAACCAAAGGAATGTAGGACACCCGGTAAAGTAAATCCCGGTGAAAGGTATGATTTCTTCATGCTCTGTATCCTAACCTGGTTACTCCTATTTGTGTGCTTATTTGATCACCTTAATAAGATAAATACACGAATTGGACTTTATTGCACTTACTTGTGCTTGTTTTATATTGTTCTGGATATATTGCCTTGAACACTTAGTTTGTATAATTCATGAAATGAATGAATGAAGATGAAGTGTATATGTACCTTGTAGTGTACTTGTGTAATGTATTATACCTTGAATGGATGTGTATGTGAGCAATGTATTATTGTGTGGTCTGGATGTGTTGACTTCTACTAATTCCTAACTACCTAACTCCTAACGTAAGTATTGAGTTAATTGGAATGAGTAGAAGTCCGATATAGTTTTGGCCACGCGTGAGGATGAGGAGACACACAAGGTTGGATCCGATTCCTGGTCTGAATCCTTTCTATGGACCAAACCCCTTAAATGGGTAGCATCCTAGATTGGTGAGCCACAGTAAAGCCCGGTGGTGGGACAGTGTAGTCCCTGCCCGGAGGTCACCACGACTTGACTTGAGTAAGTAAGTAAAGTATGTATGAGTAATGGTCTTGGCTGGTGTAAGTCATTGACCCTGAGTAAAAGAGTAATCTCCACCCGATTAACCCGGGTGGGTAAAAGGAGCTAACAAGTATAGTGTATGTATTGTGCAAGCGTAATTCCGTAAAGGTAAGTATGATTGGTTGACTTGTATTGTCTTCCTTGTATGTATTAAAGTGTATGTATGTATTCCTTGTGTAGTATTGTAGTATTATGAATGAAAGCATGTATGTATGTATGTATTAGTAAAATGAACTGCATGTATTCGACCAAGTGGTCGGCGTACCCTCACTAGTACGCGGGGTATGCGGAAGTCATATGCAGCGTAAGCTGAGCCCCTTGGGGCAATGTTTTTATTGTACAGGTACCGAAGCAGTTATGGTCATAACAAGAGACTGGCGGCTATACTTAGATAACTAGGAAAGAATTGTAGATAGTAGAGAATTGTATAGGGCTTGTAGCCTTTGATGTAGAAGTGTACCAAAGGGTACACCTTATGTATTTGGAAGGTAAGTAGTTGTGAGAATGGGTAGTTGCTAGACTCTTAATGAGTATGTATGAACGTGAAAGAATTATTGTATTTGGATTTGGATGTTAGTAAACTCGGTATGTTGTATTGTATTTATGGAGCATTGTATGGAATTGAGCATTGTAGTACTTGTTTGGTAATTGGAGTATGTATTGTAATTGTGTAGTACTCGGGTATTCTGGTCCATCAGACCGATGCTGTAAGTAGTAGTAGGCCTTGTTAGTCACGTGGGTGGCTGACGGCATTGTATCACCCACCGTTGTGTAAGTAAGTATCCGCTGCGAAGGTATGTAAGTAGGAGGTGATTGGACGGTATTAGTGGTAGGGGTGTTACAAAAAGTGGTATCAGAGCGAAGTATCGCTCTGATGACTGGAAATACTGAGTTTAGGAGATACCGAGTTATGAATTAGAAGCTTAGGGCTAAGGGCTGAGTGATAGCGATAGAGATACGCTAGCTAGGAACTCCCGGTGTGCACCGGATACCTATAACATCAGACCCGCCCACCGCATCCCCATTGTATAACTTGGGAAAGAACGCCAGAGAGAAGGAAAGTCCTCTCATACTTGGGAAAACCAGATCTAACAGTTGTGAAATCATCGTACGGTAAAAAAGAACCGACATATAGTAGATTCCAAGAATCGGAAGTCCTGGAGATGGTTCCCGATTGAACAACAATACCCGCACTTAATAGTGGTTGAATGAGCACTCCAGCCATAAGGAGGCTACAACTTACAACAGCATGGGGCGACATGCTTGGCAATCGCGACACCTGGCTAGTCAACCAGCAGCAGGAAGAGACGCACTAAGCGTGCAACAGAGCGGGAAAAAGGTACTACAACAAAAAAACCCGAGACACAAGTCTACGGAACAGTAATAGCTAAATAACACCACTAACGGTATGCTAGCTAACTAAGGACATAGTCAGGAGTGGTTAACTTCAAAACTACAATGCCAAAGAGGTTACAATACCTGGCCGACATAGCTCAGTCAGCTACGAGAACATTCACGAGATATAATCCGACGAGACTACAGGAGTAGTGCCTAAACAAGCTAAGGCTCAGTACCCCAATGGATGAGAATCTCCAAGGATTGGAGAAGTATCTCGATCAACGACAGTCATGTCAAGATCATTGAGAAGTTACTTAAAGGATCGAGTATCCTGAACACATGTCAAATATCAAAGTAGGAGTCGACAAGACTACCAAATACGAGTGGAAACCATGCCGTGACCGGCATAGGTTTACCCAAAAACCACCAGTACCACGCACTTGCCAAGGCAAGTGCAGTAAGAACAAGAACATGTAGAGGAACCCTAACACACCACAAGTACTTAGTAATGTACTGTGACCGCAATGAAGTAACTACAGGATCACACATCCTAAAACTGAAAGAATGAAAACTTGGAAAGGCCTGACGGCCCGACCATTGTACAAGGACATACCAAATAGCAAGAAGCTGGACTTGGTCAAGACCTCAGACATGGCCACGCCATGAAGAACCTCTTTTAACACCGAACAATAATTTTAAAATGCAAAATTTTCTTTCAAAACCACAAACCTTCTTTTAAACGTTGAATTTTAAAACCAAACCAACAGAATTATGGTGAGTATCATATGATGATACAAGAGGAGTTGACAATAGAATACTTCACCTAGGCGTGTGACAAGCACTACGAGTGTACCCAATTACAGGATGTGGGACGACCGCACTCCGAAGGAGCTTGCGGGCCTGACAGATAGTCGGGTAAGTGGTAACGTACCAATAAGGTACCCCAAGTATGTATACAAGTAGTGTACGAAACAAGGGAAGTAGTCAACTCCGTTCTATGGACCACGAGTAAGTTCAAACCAGAACAGCTAGAAACCTCAGACGACCTAGGAGAAGGAACTCAGCTAAGTAATGAGTACAAGGGACTCAGAGAATCCATCTGAAGATAAGGAATGAGGACTAGGAAGCGCGAGGAGCGTAGACTAGTAGGTATAGACATTGGATATGTCACAAGGACTTCAAACAAATACATGGTAGCTGGAGCAAATACCCAGCCTAAATACAGTAAGGCAAAGGCCTAACGTGAACACCACAATGTTCAACAAACAGGACGGAGTTCCCAAGGACAAATACAAAGACTACTAGGGAATATAATCCATCATTGGAGAGGATTTTGAACCTAGTGTAGAACACTAGGAGAAAGTATAAACAGTCTACCCAAGAACGGGAGACGTTATAACCCAAAAGGGAATAACTCAAATACAACACCACAAAGCGGTATAGTTGACGCAAGATATCATAAACATTAGCTGGATGTAACAGCGTAATCTAACAACACTCAGGAGCAATCCTTGAAGGGTGCCTGAGTTAACAACAGTCGAACAAGCGTCATGATAAGAACGCGGGAACTAGAACGAACACTCGGTTAGGACACCGAAGGGATTTCACTTAACAAGAAATACCCTAAAGTACTAAGAGGCACCTATTAATACAATTCTGCCTAAAATGGCCTCCTATGAATGGAAGCGTGATGTCACGACTTGCCATGGAGCCCAGAAAATACCTTCAGCCCTATGATGACATACAAGAAGGTGGAAACATGTATAAACAGCCTGCAAGGAGCATAGCTTGCAGCAACAAGGCTCAAAAGCCATAAACCAAATACGTTATGTAAACTTTAACGGTTGCTGAACCACACTGAATAATAAGAAGAACTGCCAAGGAGCAGGACGACGATCGGATCGCGCAATTTGAACCCAATATGATGAGTGGCTTTGAGTAATGGCTACCTCAGTGTCACTGGCACTAGAGCATCAGTCTAGTATACAGTTGACAAAGCTGTTAATTGCTTGTCATGCCTTCTGTAGCAATGGTAGCATAGAGGCATAGGAATCGTGATAATGCCAACATTGGCCTAGTCCCCACTTGGACACTACGGAAACCCGAGGAAAGGTACCTCTCATTAACCGAAGACCATCAATGCGGTGATGATGTGAACCCATAGAGAAGGCTTCCATCTACCATAACAACAAAGCATGCACATGTAGATATTGCCAAGAGGCGATCGAACAAGGAAAAGAGATTTCCAAACCATTACGACTTAAAGGAGTAAGTATACTCCTTATATACAACCAAACATATGGTGAACCATTGTATGAATGACAAAAGTACATAAACAGAGACTAACCTAGTAAACATTGTCATGAGACTCATGAGTGGAAACACACCCCCAACAAGAACTTTCATTTATCAGTAATAGATTACTCTCCAATTGGACAACGGGGCCAGAAAACCCTTGAAGTTTCTTGGAATGTCCCGGTGATGTACATACAAAAGTAAAACTGCACAGCTAGAGCCTATAACTAATGCTCAGCACTGGAAAGATAGTAGTTGTAAAAAAAACAACCAATGTGAATGCACATTGGGCACCACGAATGACCAACGCTCAAGAGAGCTTGTAACCCGATAAATTACTTCACCCATTGTCAACCAAGATACTTGGCAAATTGTATCATAAATGATGAAGGAATGTGAGGTAAGCTAACCTACACATGAAACCTAAATGGAAGAAGAACATCTCCACATTGAGAAGATAGTAATATTGCGGTGTGCCACGACAACCGTCATACACACGAACATAGGAAACCCTCGGTGTATTCACACCACAAGGAAATGGTGCCAACGACAATGGCAATGAGTAAAGATAAGCTACCACAATAACAGAGACCGTATAAACAATGTTGTATAATGAGTAAGCATATGGTGCGCAACAAGCGACCGCTATGAGGAAGTAGTAGTCAATGACACGAAGTTGTAAGCATGAGATGACAGGCAGAAATATTCATTCCTATCACACAAGAGAGTTACTGCCAAGCGTTTACGCCTCTGTACTCTGTATGACTGAGTGTTTTGGTATTGCACTTGTGCAGCTAATGATCTAGTGGGATAGCTAGGAGTAAGGAAACGTAAATTGTAGTAAACTCTTCTTTCCACCAACAAACATGGCATAAGCCAGTTAAGCAAGCTTAGAGACAAACCGTGTGGCCTAAGGCCAAAGAAGCATGAAGAGTGTTAAACACACCAACAATCACAAGATGTGAATTCCAGGGGAATAAAAAGTGAAAGGAGACTTAAGAAAGTCACTAGAACCGACACATAGAAAATGCAAGGTCATACAAGTAAAGAACACTTGTACTGAACCAGAGAAACTGGTATAATTCAGAAGCTAGTGACAACAGAGGAAGTACTACAACTAAGTAGTGACTTAACCACACCCGACAATAAGTCGGAATAACTTAGCGAATAATCGTGGGAGTACGAATAGTATGTATAATAGATTGCTAGAGAGCTGGTTATAAATCTAAACCCATCGAGTTCAAGCACGGTAAAAGAATACCACACTTGTTTAATAAACCTTATTCCCACAATAGAGGGAAAAAAGGTGATTTGTAGTATATTTGAAATAACAAAAGAGTGAATTAAGCACTAAAGTTATCAGGGTCGCGCAGAAGCTAGTGGGTCCTTGCTAAGAGGTTTAATACATCTAGTAAGTATGAGAGAATGACTATCAATGCCTAGAAGCCTGATAGGCTAGAACCGAATTGATTATGAGTTAAATAAACTCATATAGGAATTCTTGGTGCAAGGAATAAACCATTAGTATGGTTAAGACCCTTTGACCTGAGTACATTGAATAATGGATCGTAGGGAAGCTAAAATGCTTCAGAATGCCTGAACTTAGTAAACCAATGTTCAATAATAACATATGGTAGATTACGTGGGCGTAATTCCTTTTAAGGGGGGTAGAGCGAAAATCGCTTAATGTAAATTTCATGAATAAAACACATAAACTATAATGTGCATAGTGTTATACCCAAACTTTTGACCCCCCTGGTTAGGGTCTACGAGGTTTTGGTGTTTTGGGGGGCATTTCAATCAAGTAGTGGGAGATTCCGGTTCGATTGGCGCGTTCCAGGACATGGGGAGCAGCTTCGTCATTATCAGGGGCGTTTTCGTAATTTTTAAGGCCCCTGAGACCTCCTATAAGCTTTTTCTCTCCTCCAAAAGATGCCCAAATCAGCTTGAAATGCTTTGATATTTTAACCCATGATATAGGATGACATTTTAAGCATAATGGCGTTGGAATTTTGATTTTTCAAATTTCCAATAATTTTCTAGCAATTTCTGACTGAATCCGACAAGAAATTCAATTTAAAAATATTCCAACATTTAAAAAATCCGATTCCACTTCAGAAAATTCATAATTGTCATCCTTGACATGTGGTTAAAATTTCACAGCAAAATTCCTTTGGGAAGTCATTTAATTAAAATATCAAAAAATCTTACTTTTACTAGATTTTCTTTATCTTTAAGAAAGTCTATATAAGGGGAAGGTTTTTGATAAAAGAAGAATCTCATATGCTCAAGAACCCTAGGAAGACAGAAAGCACAGCCTTCTCTCTCTCTCTCACGTTTTTCAACACCCGGCCACCCGAATCATACCGAAAATCCCCCGAAATCATCATCTAAACTCGTTTTCCAATCCCCAAAGCACCAATAATCATCAAAACCCCACATAAACACCACCAAAACATGAAGAACAGCAAGAACAACTAACAACCAGAAGCTCGGATCGAAAACCTTTCGGGTCTGCCATCAACGGAGCACTCGACGAATCCCGGTGTGAAGAATCATCGTGAATCCGAAGGTAAAACAGGTAGAAATTTCACTTTCCTAGCTCCCCACGATATTATCAGTCTTGCCTCAAAATTTGGGCTCAAACTAACTCTTTTTCGCTTCTGTATCGCTAATTGTTTTAGCTACCACCTTGTTACTTGTTTGCTAAGTTTTGTATTAATTTCGATTTCAAATTGAGTTCTTTCAATTACTAACGTGTTTAAAATCTTTCAGGCTACACACCCATAAAATTTGAGCTCAAAACACCTTCGGGAACCATCAAAAACTCACTGTCCGTGGGTTGTCCGTGACCTCGGACTCATTGTCCGGGACCACGGACGGGTTGTCCGTGACCACGGATGGGTTGTCCGTGACCACGGACGGGTTGTCCGTGACCACGGACGGGTTTTCCGTGACCACGGACGGGTTGTCCGTGACCACGGACGGGTTGTCCGTGACCACGGACACCCACAGACGGTGGCGGGATTTTATATTTTTCAATTTTTCAAATTTTAGGGTTTCTGTCAATACATGTCCGGGCCCACGGACTTTTCAAGTTTGCGTTTTTATTTTTGTTCTGTTTTTCGAAATCATTTAATTCAACTGGGGTCCATGGTCTCGGACATTAGGTCCGTGGCTACGGACGTAATAAAAATTTGACCTAATTCTGCCACCGAAACCCTAGTTTAGGTAACTTTCAATTTCACTTTAATTTTCTGTCAAAAAATGCTAAAAAATAAAAGGGAAAATTCACGAGATACCCCTGTTTTCTTTCGTAATTTACAATATACCCCTGTGATTTTAGTAATTCAACTTTAAACATGCTTAAATGTTGTCCAAAATTGATAAAACTTTACATGGACGATGCTAAAGTGTTATATTTTGGTCCAATATCAAATTTGAAGTTTTTTAAGCTCACATGTGACCTGTGGGACCTAATGAACAGTCACATATTCATTGGGTCCCACAGGTCACATGTGAGCTTAAAAAGCTTCAAATTTGATATTGGACCAAAATATAACACTTTAGCATCGTCCATGTAAAGTTTCATCAAGTTTGGACAGCATTTAAGCATGTTTAAAGTTGAATTACTAAAATCACAGGGGTATATTGTGAATTATGAAAGAAAACAGGGGTATCTCGTGAATTTCCCAAAATAAAAAAACAGAAGCGCGCACCTAGGTTAAAAACAACTTTGTAGAAAGCCGTAAATAAACCAAGAAGAGGAAAAACGACCTAGGAAGGGTAATGAAAGTAATTTGAACCCTAATTAAGTCGAATATCAAGCCCCCGAACCCGAACTCTCCTTTCCTAATTTGATCTAGGTGAAAATTAGGTGGCGACTCACAATAGGTTCCAGTGAGCTAGCTTAGGTTTTAATAATTATTGTTATATGACATAGTTATTAATCTTAGGTTATAAGTGGACCTAAAACCCGACTAGATCCTAATCAACTTAATCAACATAGGATAGGGTTTAAAATCGAGGCTCATAGACTGGCGACTCTGCTGGGGACAAACTCTTAATTTTAACTTTTTTAATTTTAAGAAAGAGGGTTTAACTTGAAAAATGTTTGTTTATGGCTTTTATTACATTGTTTATTTAATTTTGTGCGCAATTTAAATTTTTGTGCCCTTGCATTATATGAGAACGAGGGTCCACGCAAACCAATTTCACCCCGGGACCCGTTTGAGGGTCCCCTGTCAGGGACTCACACCTTTTAGGTGATGTGAATAAGTGGGGGAAAAAAGGAGGGTGTCGTCTAACCACACCCCCTTAATACCTGGGCTTTAGCCCCAAGCATTTTCCTGGCAGTACCCTTACCTAGCCCACTGTTTGGTCAGTCAAAGACCCGGTCGCAGACGCACACCTTTAGGTGATATGAAAAAAGTGGGGAAGCCCAAAAAGAATAGTGTGCAAGCCCTATTCCTTTGTGGTGACCTGGGCCCGCGCCCCAAGCACTTTTCCGGATCGATCCATACCCAAGTTGGTTAGAACGTCAAGTGAGGACATGTTTAACCTGTATGATCCTTGTTTGCTCGTACGGGAAGCCATTGTCAAACCTAAAAATTGATGGACGCCGACCCTTGAACCTTGCGCAAACCTTTGCTAACCAAGGGAAAATCAAAACAGGTAATCAGGAGAAAACCCAAGGACTTCGACACGTCTAATATGGCAAATCTCAGTAGTAACCTCACGAAGCTTGAGGCGAAACTTGCTCCTGTGATAGAAGGTTCAGAAACCCTGGTCAATTCGCTAGAAGCTAGCCCCTCCAGTGGTCAACCCTCTTGAAGAATTCAGCCATGCCAGTAGTGAACCTCCAGAAACTCCCATAGAGCTCGATGATGAGGGAATCTTGAGTGAGCTGGAAACAAAGGTCCCTAAGGCACAGCCAATAGAAGACACCACCAAAGTTAATCTGGGGACATCCGATAGCCCCAGGATGGTTAAACTGGGTGTATCATTGAGCGAGGATGAAAAAGATGAGCTGATAGGTTCTGCTTAGAGCTTTGAAATGTATTTGCTTGGAGTTACGCCGATATGCCAGGAATAGACCCAAAGATAGTAGAACACCACATCCCGACATATCCTAATGTGGCACCAAGAATTCAAAAGTTGCGACGTTTGAAGCCAGAACTGCAGGTTAAAGTAAAAGAGGAAATAGAGAAGCTGCTCCGGGTTGGCTTCATTAAAGTTGTCAAGTATCCCCTCTGGCTCGCCAATATTGTTGTGGTAATGAAGAAAAATGGGAAAATTAGGGTCTACATTGATTATAGAG
Organism: Limonium bicolor; assembly: GCA_023374045.1. Classification (NCBI taxonomy): domain Eukaryota; kingdom Viridiplantae; phylum Streptophyta; class Magnoliopsida; order Caryophyllales; family Plumbaginaceae; genus Limonium; species Limonium bicolor. The sequence continues at coordinate 181,623,775 of CM041779.1, read as the reverse complement.
ACCTCAATAAGGCCAGCCCAAAAGACAGTTTCCCGTTACCACACATTGATGTCATGGTCGACGGAGCTTTGAGGCATGAGATTTTCTCATTCATGGATGGATTCTTCGGGTACAATCAGGTAAAAATGGCGAGGGAAGATCAGGACAAAACCTCTTTCACCACACAGTGGGAAACTTATTGTTGGAATGTAATGCCTTTTGGACTAAAGAATGCGGGTGCCACTTATCAGAGAGCTGCAACCACAATCCTTCATGATATGATGCATAAGGAAGTTGAGGTCTATGTGGACGACATGATTGTGAAAGCTAAACGGAGAACCGATCATTTAGTTAACCTCAAGAAGTTTTTTGAGCGCATCCGACAATACAAGATGCGCCTGAATCCGGAAAAGTGTAGCTTTGGGGTAACTGGTGGGAAGCTACTTGGTTTCATGATAACGCCAAAGGGCATTGAGGTTGACCCGGACAAAGTTACAGCAATCAGGGACATGCAGCCACCAAAAACTGAAAAGGAGGTTAGAAGCTTTCTGGGATGGGTGCAATACATCAGCCATTTCATCCGAAATCTGACTGAAATCTGCGAGCCTATCTTTAAACTATTGAAGAAAGATGCTCCGAAAAAATGGAACGAACAAAGTCAACAGGCATTTGAGAGGGTTAAAGAATATTTGCAGGAGCCACCTGTTTTGGTGCCGCCGATCGAAGGGAAGCCTCTGATCCTCTATTTGGAAGCCCATGAATTCTCCATGGGGCTTATGTTGGCTCAGAACCAGGGTGACCCGCCTCGTGAATACACCATCTATTACCTTAGTAAGAAGTGGGTGGATGCAGAAACTCGGTACTCCCTCCATCGACAAAACCTGTGCAGCACTCGTGTGGGCAGTAAAGAAACTTCGACATTACTTGTTAGGGAGTGAAATTCATTTGATCTCTCGGATGGATCCAATCAAGTATATGATAGAAAAGCTAGTTCTGACCGGCCGGGTGTCACGGTGGTCCCTTCTGCTGTCGGAGTTTGACATCAAATTTTGCGTGCAAAAAGCTATTAAGGGGTCGGTAATAGCGGAGCACTTGGCTGATAATCCAGTTGCCGAAGAGTCGTGTTGCAACGATGATTTTCCTGATGAACACGTGATGACAATAGAAAAAGGGGTGTGGAGATTATATTTTTATGGGTCTGCCAATAGGAATGGTTATGGAGTGGGTATTCTGCTCATCTCGCTGGAGGGCTTGCGATTACCTACCTCTATCAAGTTAGGCTACAAAGTAACTAACAACATGGTTGAGTATGAAGCCTGCATCCTGGGCCTCGAGACGGCGCTAGGCTTGGGGGTAGTGGATATTGAAGTCTTCGGAGATTCTTTCCTGGTTGTGTGTCTGTACGGGTAAAAGTGTATTGCAGCAAGTTTACTGGTCTATCGTAGCAAGTTTTCCTAGGTAGTATTCTCTAGGTTATCGAACCAAAGGAGGCTGTGTCTAGTTTGAGTCTTTAATATACTAACTAATAAACTGAAAGAAAATAATAATAATAATTGGGGGTTTGATTGCAGAAATTAAATAGACAATTTAATTAAAACAAAAACAATTAAAAGTGAGTTTCTAATAAATCTAAAGGGTGAATCCTGGTTTACTACTTCTCCCTAGTTTATCAATTCCCTTCCTGAGTGTTTTCTAAATTCTAGATTGCAACCTCAGATCTAAATTAATCTAAAACTGGTCTCCCGCAAGATAGATTCTTACTAGCAATTCCCAAATCCTAACTCTCGTTACGAATTTACAAATTAACTAGTAGCGTTAATTATTCATCTGGTTTCTAGTCAGTTAATCCCCAGGAATTACCATCTGTAGTTTCACTGGTAATATTCCTATGGTCTAATGAACGCCGCAGTTCTCACTTGTAAGCGATTCATACCAAATAAACTCAAGCAATAAATAATCACAAGAGAATTCAATAATAAACAAGGAATAAAACTACAATCTGAATAGAATTTATATTTAACAACTCAGAAACAAAAACAATAAACTAGTTGTCCATAATAAAACCAGAATTCTAACAATTACTCAGACATCGGAGTCAAAGAAATAATAACAATAATCAAGAGATTAGAAAACATCATCTGATTGTGGGACGATGACGAATTCGGTCTCTGCCTTCTGCTCCGGTCTGTCAATTGTTGTTGTTCCTCTTCTTCTGTCTCGAACAATTCCAAGAACTGCTCTCAATTCTCTTCTTCTATCTTAAACTCAGCGACTGCTCTCGTCTCTCGAACGGTTTTTTTTTTCAGAATTCTCCAAGAATATATATATTGCGACTACTTTGTTGTTTTGTCTTGTGCCGTCCGTTTGTGGTCATGATGGGCTGTCATTTGTGAATTTACGTGAGAGAATCTGGTGTGGTTGTTCCTCCACATGCAAATGCAGCCCAAATATCATTCCTGTACATGAGCCTCGGTCAAAGGATGGACTCAAGTGAAGTCCAGCTCTATGCGCATGCATGTATGCCATCCATATCCACTTGAATGTCTGTGCCTCTAAAGTATTCTCCAGAGTATCCCATCCTCCCATGTCTATGTGCGCCTCTTAAAGTCTTTACACCCATGCTGTGCATCAGTGTTGTTATGCATGACCATGAAGATTTGTCGTGAGTGACTAAATGATCTGTTAAAAGATGTCATGCCCATACTCTGCGCCTCAGTAAAGTCTGCGCCTGTCTCAATTCACTTCTGCGCCTTTGTATATGTTTTGTCGGCTCCAGATTACGAATGTCGTGCCTCTCTTCCTATCATGATATCATCATGATATATCCTCTTTTTGTGCAGCCTGGTCATTCATTAAATGTTGCAGTATTCAATCTCCAAAATATACTCCACGTCAGCCCATATGTCTGCGCCTCTATCGTGACTTTTAAGCCCACCATGGCTCACGTGTGCAGATGTCTGCGCCGCCAATTCTATTCACATCAAGCCCACTGTTCATGTATGTCAAGGTCCACAGCATTGCGGCTCCATGTCGGCCAGTGTCTGCGCCCCCTCTGGAATATGTCGGTTATGGAATCCAGTCCCTTCCAAATTCAGTCATGAGCCGATTTGTATGTGATTCACATGGGCTTGTTCATTGTGCATGGGCTGCATATTAACGTCCAACATATGTATGTATGCGATAATCATACTATGTTATGAAGCCAGGACTTTTGTTAGTCGACAAACATTTGCACCTCTGTAGAAGAATGTCTCAGAACGAGCCCACTCCACGTCATGAGTCTGCACCTCTGAAGTCTATTCACGCCTGATTTCCTATTCTCGGCCCAGGAGTAGTCTGCTGCCTATCTACATTTACGGCCCACTGACGAGCAGCTCTAAATTGTCTATGCCTATTAGTTTTGTCGTGCTGCCCCCTTGCCCAAAAGAATAAAGAAATTGTCAGAACATGTCATGAGTGCGTCTGTCCTTAAGTCCATGCAGCCGATATTGATAAACCATGGTCATGCTGATGTGCACTCATGAAAGTCAGCGCATATCGGTGAGAAGTCTGCGCCTCTGATCCATGTATGCGCCACTGTAAGAAAATGTCTGCGCCAATCTAGACTTCCGAAATTGGAGTGCATGGCGCCGCCTCAAGCCCAACAACAATTCAAGACGTGCAATTGTCAAGTGCAAGCCCAGCTCCGTTGTACGATGATGTGCATGGCTCATGCATGCGTACAGTTTGTTGAGCCCAATCTCCTTTCTAAAACGCGAGCATTATATGTGGTCCGCGAATGCATATGTTAATCACACATTTGTTGACCTTTTCTTCAGTGTTTTTAACCTGTTTAAGCATAAAACCACAAGTAAGGGGAGTTCTTCGCATATAACATAAAATAACATATAAGTAAGGAATTTATCATATAAACCAATAAAATATTAATCATATTAAGCGTAGAAATATAGATAAATTCCAAACTTATCAGTGTCACATCAACAACGAGTGGGAAGTTAGAGATGAGAAGCTAGTGCCGTATCACCGTCATCTAGTGCAGCTTGAAAAGGCCTTCAAAAACATCAGCTTCACCCATGTTCCTAGATCACATAATGCCTTTGCAGATTCCCTGGCGTCCCTTGCCTCTTCTCTTGAGATGCCAGAAGATGTGCAGCATACCCTTTTCCAAGTGACCCTTCGGCACGAACCTTCTTTTCGGGTAAATGCGATATTGGTGGATGAAGAACCATGGTTTCAGGACATCAATAATTTGTAGAAAAGGGGAATATACCCAGAGGACACCAGCAAGCAAGATCGTTTGGCAATTCGAAAATTGGCTCTCGGCTACACGATAGTGGCAGGGCGGTTGTTCAAAAGGATGCCATCCGGGGCTCTTCACAGGTGCCCTTCGCAAATTGAGGCAAGAGTGGCAATGGATGAAGTCCATGCTGGAGTATGTGGGACTCATATGAGTGGGCACACCTTGGCACGCAAGATTCTGAGACACGGATATTATTGGACAACCATGGAAAATGACTGCCAACAGTATGTCAAAAGGTGCTAGAAATGTCAAATCCATGCGGATCTAAAACACCTCCCAGCTCTACCCTTACATCATATGGCATCGCCTTGGCCCTTCGCTTCATGGGGAATTGATATCATCGGAGAAATACATCCCAAGGCATCGAATGGCCATCGTTACATCCTAGTGGCAATCGACTACTTCAGCAAGTGGGTGGAGGCTAAATCTTTTGCCCAATTGGGGGCCAAGCAAACAACACGGTTTATTGAAAGTGAGATTATCTGCAGATATGGTGTGCCTTTCGAGATTGTTACAGACAATGGCGTTCAGTTCAAGGCCGAAACTAAGCAACTCATGAGGAAATATGGAATCCGACATCATCATTCCTCACCCTACCGCCCACAGGCAAACGGGGCTGTTGAGGCGGCAAATAAAACCATCAAGAAGATTCTAGCCAAAATGGTTGATACCTACCGGGATTGGTCGTTCAAGCTACCGATGGCTCTTTGGGGTTACAGGACATCGGTAAAGACAGCCACTGAGGTTACTCCCTACTCCCTGGTTTACAGGACTGAGGCAGTGCTGCCCATCGAGATGAAGATAAAGGCCCTACGAGTCATGAGCGAGCTGCAAATACCCGAGTCTGAGTGGGAGGAGAAAAGGCTCGACAGTTTGGCTTTCTTGGACGAGAGAAGGTTATGAGCTCTTGAATGTATCCAGGTCTACCAGAAGCAGATGGCTCGAGTTTTCAATAAATGAGTCAAACAACGAGGAATTCAAGAAGGTGATCTTGTGCTAATTAAAGCAACTTAGGGCTGATCTACCAGACCCAAGAGGGAAGTTCAGACCCAAATGGTCGGGGCCATACTTGGTGAAACAACTGTTCTCATATGGTGCAGCAAGTTTAGTTCTAGCTAGCACCGGAGAGGAGCTTCCGGGATTAGTCAATTTGGATAAGCTCAAGAAGTTCTTTGCATAAACATGTTTTCATTACTAGGTTCATCCTTGTGTCAATCTTCATTTCATCTTGTAACATTCTAGGAAGCACTAATAAAAAAGATTTTCGTCCTTTGAAGCTTTGCATTCTTCGGTGGGTTAGGTAACCGTCATCCATTGTGGGGTGTACCTTAAGCGTTGTGAACAGAGCTTTTGCTCTCGTATGCCTTGTACAAAACCACTTTCCCATCCATACACTCGCCACCTCCATTACAGCCATCATACATGTCACAACATCCCATCATTTCCACCACTTCACCAAAGCTTAAACCAAGACTGCTGCCGCCAAAAGAACAAAAAAATAAATCATTCAGCAATCACCCCATCACCACACCCCACCATCGTTTACCATCACACATGCAATCACCCTCCATAAATAACATGGGCATTCTAAGGTTTGTTAAGTAAACCCCACGACAATACTGGGGGCAATCTGAGTTAAGGAACGATAATGTTTAGATGTGCAAACAAGTCTCTGAGCGTACACTTCGCGAGAGTGCCTTGAGCGGTAAAACCAAGAGTGAAAGAGCGTGTCATTTTTACGCGACTCCAGAAAGATCACATTCAAAGGTGAGGTAAACGGCATGACTCCAACCGAAGGAGATAATTTGTAAATTTACGCTTAAACCTATGAAAAGTAACAAAGATTGGATACACAACTATTAGGGATGACGAAGCACCTAGGTATAGCACCACACAGCCAAAAGCCTGTGAACCCAGACATTAAACCCTAGGCACCCCCGCTGAGCTTTTCATGTACATCCTCTTTTACAACACTACAAACTCCACAAGCAAGCCAGCCAGTGATGAACAACCGACCCGGTGACCAAAGGAAGCAAGGAGCCCGACTTCCGTACAACAACTTCATAAGTCCAAAGAAGCAAAATTGCTACCAGCATGACGGAGCGATCCGCAAATGGCCCCAAAGTGGCACAGGATCCAAATGGGCTAACATCAAAAACAGCTCTCAAAGTTCGAAATCGGGAAACACAAGAACCCCGAAGGAAAAGAGGTTCAAAGAAAGGCAAACCTGAAAAGCCTCAAAGAAATTCAAAGTCAGAAAAAAGAGAGAAGGTGCAAGGAACAACTCAAAAATCCAGAGTTCCAAGCTCATAAGAGAAGTCATCACGAAGTAGCCAAACGACTACAAGACAAAGAAAGAAAGTCCGGGAGAAGGTGCAAGTTGCAGCTTTGGTCACCCTTATAGCTCCACATATCCTAAACACTCCTTCATTGTCCTGTTGTCATTCATCACACCCCATAGCCACGTTGTAAGCTTGAAAGACTTCCGACTTAATAGTTGTGTATCCAATCGAGTGAAAGTAACAGGTTGAACGCATAAATCTAACAAATGTCAAATTCAATGGTTGAGATGTCTTGACCAAAAGGAGGGCACGAGTGCAAACATCAAACACTTTGAGTGTAGGATAGAAGACACCACATCAAAATTAACCATGACCTTGTGAGGATGAGATTTGTTTTTGCGCAATTAATCAAAGAAAATACTAGGGGCAATCAATCGTTCCGATCAATTGCCATAAAATCCTGAAAACTCAGATTGCCTTAAGGAAGAATACTGGGGGCAATTGTTGGTCCCAACAATTGCAACAATGACACCGATGGAGGCCCAAAAAACCCAAAGCCCAAAGGGTCAAACCCTCCTCATATCACACAGGCTCGTCCTAAGCCCTACCTCCACATCAAATTTCCTTAGGCCCGTCCTAAGCCCTACCTCCACATCAAATTTCCTCAGGCCCGTCCTAAGCCCTACCTCCACATCAAATTTCCACAGGCCCATCCAAAGCCCTACCTCCACATTCAAACATCCACAGGCCCGTCTTGAGCCCTAATCCTTCTACATTCTTTTGAACCCATCATACACTTGACTCACTTTCACTTAGATCGTACCCTTAGGCTCGTCATAAGACCTAGATCCAACCTTTAGGCTCGTTATAAGACCTAGAACCATCCTTAGGCTCGTCATAAGACCTAGATCCAACCTTTAGGCTCGTCATAAGACCTAGATCCATCTTTAGGCTCGTCATAAGACCTAGTTGCATTCCCTTAGGCTCGTAGTAAGACCTAGCGTTACCTTTTTAGTTTACCCACCCTCATCAAACACATTGCATTCATCTCATTCATATAGGCTCGTCATAAGACCTAGTTGCATTATCCAGGCGCGTCACAAGACCTGGCGACAGAAAGTTGGCGAGGTGATGGCAATAAATCCTCCTTTTACGATGTCAACTTATTTTTTGGGATCAACGAATGGTGGGCAAAGGCAATAAGTCCCCAGGGTTTTTACCAGGAGTTATCCCTGCACACCGGCTTGGGGGGCGATGGCAATAAGTCCACATTGGGTCCAGCCAGGAGCATTGGCACGGGTTTCGGTCCCTAGAAGCATCCGAGCATCATCAGCATCTGCATCAGCATCATTAGCATCGTTAGCATTTCAGCATTCTTGCATTTGCATACAGTTTTCACATCCTAGGTAGTCAACGCCTTAGAATCGCTTGACATTGCATCGTTTCATTTATTACAGGTAGTCAACGCCTTAGAACCGCTTGACATTATTTCATTCTCATCACCTAGGTAGTCAGCGCCTTAGAATAGCTTGACACATTTTCACCTAGGTAGTCAGCGCCTTAGAATAGCTTGACACATTTTCACTTATAGGTAGTCAGTGCCTTAGAACAGCTCGACAACGTTTTGTTGCTTAGGTAGTCAGCGCCTCCGAATAGCTGGATGTAGTCAACGCAGTTTCGCGCAACATGGAGGATTCTGTGGAGTCCAAAATTTTGGGGCATCACTCAAGCATCAACCAGACTTTTCACATTCATTACAAAGTCCAGTTGACGGGGGGCAATCTGTTATACCCAAAATTTTGACCCCCCTGGTTAGGGTCTACGAGGTTTTGGTGTTGTGAGGGGAATTTCAATCAAGTAGTGATAGATTCCGGTTCGACCGGCGCGTTCCAGGACATGAGGAGCAGCTTCGTCATTATCAGGGGCGTTTTCGTAATTTTTAAGGCTCTTGAAACCTCCTATAAGCTTTCTCTCTCCTCCAAAAGATGCCCAAATCAGCTTGAAATGCTTTGATATTTTAACCCATGATAGGGAATGACATTTTAAGCATAATAGCGTTGGAATTTTGATTTTTCGAATTTCCAATAATTTTTTAACAATTTATGACTGAATCCGACGATAAATTCAATTTAAAAATATTCCAACATTTAAAAAATCCGATTCCACTTCAGAAAATTCATAATTGTCATCCTTGACATGTGGTTAAAATTTCACAGCAAAATTCCTTTGGGAAGTCATTTAATTAAAATATCAAAAAATCTTACTTTTACTAGATTTTCTTTATCTTTAAGAAAGTCTATATAAGGGGATAGGTTTTTTGATAAAAGAAGAATCTCATATGCTCAAGAACCCTAGGAAGACAGAAAGCACAGCCTCCTCTCTCTCTCTCTCTCACGTTTTTCAACACCAGGCCACCCGAATCATACCGAAAATCCCCCGAAATCATCATCTAAACTCGTTTTCCAATCCCCAAAGCACCAATAATCATCAAAACCCCACATAAACACCACCAAAACGTGAAGAACAGCAAGAACAACCAACAACCAGAAGCTCGGTTAGAAAACCTTTCGGGTCTGCCATCAACGGAGCACTCGATGAATCCCGGTGTGAAGAATCATCATGAATCCGAAGGTAAAACAGGTAGAAATTTCACTTTCCTAGCTCCCCACGATATTATCAGTCTTGCCTCAAAATTTGGGCTCAAACTAACTCTTTTTCACTTATGTATCGCTAATTGTTTTAGCTACTGCCTTGTTACTTGTTTGCTATGTTTTGTATTAATTTCGATTTCAAATTGAGTTCTCTCAATTACTAACGTGTTTATAATCTTTCAGGCTACACACCCATAAAATTTGAGCTCAAAACACCTTCGGGAACCATAAAAAACTCACTGTCCGTGGGTTGTCCGTGACCTCAGACTCATTGTCCGGGACCACGGACGGGTTGTCCGTGACCACGGACACCCACGGATAGTGGCGGGATGTGATACCCAGTGTAGGGGTCACCTCCCACATCGATCGGGAGAGCGCATGAACCACACCTTATAGGTGTGGGGATACTCTTGCCTTGTGAGAGGCCTTTTGGGGATGGTACCCCGGAAGCAAAACCGTGCGGGCTGCGGCCCAAAGCGGACAATATCTCACAAGTGGGTTGATTACTGGGCTGTTACAGATGGTATCAGAGCCAGGCCCAGGTCGGTGTGCCAGCGGGGACGCTGGGCTCCCAAAGGGGGGTAGAGTATGATACCCAGTGTAGGGGTCACCTCCCACATCGATCGGGAGAGCGCACGAACCACACCTTATAGGTGTGGGGATACTCTTGCCTTGTGAGATGCCTTTTGGGGATGGTACCCCGGAAGCAAAACCGTGCGGGCTGCGGCCCAAAGCGGACAATATCTCACAAGTGGGTTGATTACTGGGCTGTTAAACAGGATTTTATATTTTTCAATTTTTCAAATTTTAGGGTTTCTGTCAATACATGTCCGGGCCCACGGACACCCTGTCCGTGGCCCCGGACTTTTCAAGTTTGCGTTTTTATTTTTGTTCTGTTTTTTGAAATCATTTAATTCAACTGGGGTCCGTGGTCTTGGACATTAGGTCCGTGGCTATGGACGTAATAAAAATTTGACCTAATTCTGCTTCCGAAACCCTAGATTAGGTAACTTTCAATTTCACTTTAATTTTCTGTCAAAAAACGCTAAAAAATTAAAAAAAAACAGAAGCGCGCACCTAGGTTAAAAACAACTTTGTAGAAAGCCGTAAATAAACCAAGTAGAGGAAAAACAACCTAGGAAGGGTAATGAAAGTAATTTGAACCCTAATTAAGTCGAATATCAAGCCCCCGAACCCGAACTCTCCTTTCCTAATTTGATCTAGGTAAAAATTAGGTGGCGACTCACAATAGGTTCCAGTGTGCTAGCTTAGGTTTTAATAATTATTGTTATATGACATAATTATTAATCTTTGGTTATAAGTGGACCTAAAACCCGACTAGATCCTAATCAACTTAATCAACATAGGATAGGGTTTAACTCCAGTATGAGAGTATTAGTAAAGAAGAGTAGAGAAACTCCGGAGAAATGATAATCCCCATAGTGTATGTCTATTTGAAGTTAGACATGGCATTACGATGCACGAGTCGGTATAAAACCGATGTAGAACCTAGAAGATGTTTGGAGAAAATTGAGAATGAGTAGTGGATGGAGCTCCACAAGTATGTTATCCTTCAAGAAATAGTACGAATTGATTAAGAGTAGTAGATGAATGGAGCCCATGAGTAGTGTATTCCTAGGTAAGTTATTAGAAGTAAATTGAAGACGACCGAATTTCATAGGTATCGTATTCCTTAGCTAGAATATTTGAGATGATGGAGAGTAATGGATGAAAGTAGTGGAAGTCGACGAAATGAGCTCGTAGGCATTGAATCTCGATTTAAAGTATTTGGGAGTAAGTTGAGGATGATTGATGGACGGGATTCCACCCTTTGGAGATGTGTGAATTATAATCGCGACTAGGAAGAGTAAAAAGATAGAAAAGGGAAATAACTGAATTATTTGATGGTTTGAAACAGATGTGGGAAGTCAAACTTGATCCTGATTAGATCAAGGGAAACCGAACACAAATTGGGGTGGAAAGATAGTTCAACACTGATGCTGATCACATCAGGGTCGGATGATTCTTGAAGCTCCCCTTAAGTGGTCACAAGAATCAAGCATAGGATAGAAGTAATGAACATAAATTGGAATTTGGAGTTGTTGTGTTTAGAAAGATTTCTAATTAGTAGTTGCAAAAGGATTTCCCCTTGGACTGGAGAATGAGGATTTGTTGGAAGCTTATACCAGAGAACGATGGTAGTGTATTATGTTGTATTATTCCAAGGGCAGCGGGACATAGAGGAGTCCTATGTCTAGATGACCTGAGTGCCTGCGGGATTGTAGTGTGTATTGCATTGCTTTGGGGATAGCTTTGCACTGTATGTATGTATAATTCTTGTAATGTGGAACCAAATGGTGGAATGTAATGTGGAATGGAGTAATTATTGTACACTTGTATGGTATGGTATGTAGAAACCTTGAGTAACGGATTTGGGAAATTGTAAGGAGATGGAATGTATGACTTTGGCATTAGACATGTATGAATGAGTAAGTATAGTAATCCTATAACCTTGAACAACTTTGAGGACAAAGTTTCTTAAGGGGGGTAGATTGAAATACCCCGAACATAAATATAGTGATTAAGATTATTCTAATACGTATTTAAGGGCCTAATAACGCCTAAGTAATATTGGTAAGAAAAAATAAATCCAAAAAGAAATGAAGAAACGCTTAAAAAGCGAAAAACGCTAAATAAGCGTTAAATAACCATAGAAGGTACGAGACCTCGGTTAGAGTATTATGTGGATTCCCAAGGCTTAATAATGCCTAAATAATATACGGGAATGATTCCCGAAGAAAACGGATCCAAATAATGTATTAAAACGCTAATAGAGCTTTAGCGCACGTTTTTCAAGAAAACCCGAAAACGTGACTTTGAGTGGTCAAACAGTAATTAAGCATTAATGGAAGCATAATAACCAATAAAATTAAAGAAACGAGAAAATTCCAGAAAATGGGCCCGGTTAGTGAATAGTAACAAAACCGGGTAAATTAACGAGCATTTTCTGTAAAAGACGAGAAAATGCTCCAACTAGTACTAATGTGGGGGCCGGTTTTTAGGAGCTAATTAACTCCCCCCACACACACACTAGCTAACTAATAAAGTAATCAAAAAGCAAAAAGCAAAAAAATGTACAAAAGTGTGGGGGATATTCTCTCACCTCTCATTTCTCTCTTCTCCCTCTCCCATTTCCTCATCCCAGCCGATTTCCCCCCTTCTTCTTCCTCTGGTTGGAGATTTTTGAAGCTCCCAAATTACAACAATGGCTTCCCTTCTTCTCTTGCATGCTCTAGCTCCATTTGAACTCCAAATGCAAAAATAAGTACATATTCTTACTCCCCTCATCATCCATTACCATTATCTCTTTTCAAAATCCAAAAATGAGGAAGTTCATGTCCATGGGTTTTCCCCATTTGAAGAGAAAATGGTATCAATGTAAAGCTTGGAGTCTCATCTCTCCATTAAGGTAAAAATCTACATGAAAAACTCAAGTTTTTTCCATTCCTCAATGTAACCGATTTTCCCCCTTTGTAATGCTCTATTTTCCTACTCTCTTTTGAGCATAATTCCAACCTTGCAATGGTGGTGATTCCATCTTCTTGAACCAAGGGCTAAAACCCCTCTTGAAAGACCCCAAAGGTAAACCCTAGAATTTGTGTTTTAAGCACTTCAATGAATTAGTATAAATCTAAGGGTTAGTATTTTAATTACACTTATTTTTGTGTTCATTGGGTGATGGGAATGGAGTTTGGAAACTCCATTCCCCATATGACCAATTTTGTGCAAGAAAGAGAGAATGAAGATAATTGGAAAAGAATGAAGGAATAATAGGCTTAAGGTAAGAGCTCCTTCTTAATGCTAAATTTTAATGCATTAGAGTAATGGGAATGGGTAAATTAATTAAAGAACCCAAAATATTGTACTAGTATTGTAGTTATGGAAGTTTGAGTATTTGTGAGCTAGTATTTGAATTGTAGGCCTTAGAGCCAAATAAATTGTGTATGTGTATTAGTATTGTTGTTTGAGAAAGTATTGATGAATTGGGATTGTTTTGATTGCTAGTAGGACCCTTGTATGGGTGTGGCTAGCTTTGGAATAATTTTGATGATGATGAAAGTGTGTGGATGAGTTAGAATTGTAGGCAAACTATGGCAAAATTTTAGTAGGATATGTGCATTATGGATGACTTGGTGAATGGGAGAACCAAGGTGTGTATTGGACTGAATAGGGATGCTTAGTAACCATGGAGTGGTAGTTGTAGTATAAGAATGAAAGGGGATAAAATCTGTAGCAAGAGGTGTTGAATTGCATTAGAGAAACTAGGAAAAATTAGTGTACAAGATTTAGTGAAATAAGTGTTGGACTTGTGTATAGATAGTGTATTGCTTAAAAATGAATTGGAATGGTAAAATGGCATTAGAACAAAGTGCAAAATGCAAAGAGAGGTGTAGGAATGCACAAGTGTGCAAAGTGTGAAAATGAGAATAGAAGTTTGTAGAATTTGAACAAGAAATTGAGTAAGTATTGGACCATGGATTTAAGGAGTTTTAGTGAGTTTTTAAGTGTGTTTAAACATGTACAAAACATGTGGAAAGATTATGGAATGATTGGAGGTGGATTAAGGGTTGATTTGGGGTTGAAAAATCATCCTAGTAGCAGTTTTTAGCAGGGTCCGGGACCTAGGATATGTACCAAGTCCCGGACAGCTTCAAAAATTAAGCCGAGAGTGCATTCTGTAGGTGGTCCGGGACCAATAGTTAAATATGGCCGAGAGTAACTTCAGTGAATGGTCCGGGACCTTGGGTCTGGACCAAGTCCCAGACCACCCCTAAATTGTTGCCGGATGTGATTTTTAGGGTTTAAAACATGGGGGATTGATGGGTAATGGTTTTAGAAGTTGTTAAGGCCTTGTTTGGTGACCTTTAAAGGCCCTAGGAAGTGTAATCAAGTTTGAGAAGGTGATTAAGAAAGTTGTAAGTTTAAGGACATTAAGTTAAACCGAAATAACGGGATAATAGGGTAAGTACGGGAGTAGTAACTATGTACGTATCATAATGCCTAGTATTAATAGAATCATTTGGCATGTAGTCATTAGTTCGAGAATAAAACTCGAGGAACAAGAGCGAACCAAAGGAACGTGAGGACACCCGGTAAAGTAAATCCCGGTGAAAGGTATGATTTCTTCATGCTCTGTATCCTAACCTGGTTACCCAGATTTGTGTGCTTATTTGATCACCTTAATAAGATAAATACACGAATAGGACTTTATTGCACTTACTTGTGCTTATTTTATATTGTTCTGGATATATTGCCTTGAACACTTAGTTTGTATAATTCATGAAATGAATGAATGAAGATGAAGTGTATATGTACCTTGTAGTGTACTTATGTAATGTATTATACCTTGAATGGATGTGTATGTGAGCAATGTATTATTGTGTGGTCTAGATGTGTTGACTTCTACTAATTCCTAACTACCTAACTCCTAACATAAGTATTGAGTAAATTGGAATGAGTAGAAGTCCGATATAGTTTCGGCCACGCGTGATGATGAGGAGACACAAGAGGTTGGATCCGATTCCTGGCCTGAATCCTTTCTATGGACCAAACCCCTTAACTGGGTAGCATCCTAGATTGGTGAGCCATAGTAAAGCCCGGTGGTGGGACTGTGTAGTCCTTGCCCGGAGGTCACCACGACTTGACTTGAGTAAGTAAGTAAGTAAAATATGTATGAGTAATGGTCTTGGCTGGTGTAAGTCATTGACCTAGAGTAAAAGAGTAATCTCCACCCGATTAACCCGGGTGGGTAAAAGGAGCTAAAAAGTATTGTGTATGTATTGTGCAAGCGTAATTCCGTAAAGGTAAGTATGATTGGTTGACTTGTATTGTCTTCCTTGTATGTATTGAAGTGTATGTATGTATTCCTTGTGTAGTATTGTAGTATTATGAATGAAATTAAGCATGTATGTATGTATTAGTAAAATGAACTGCATGTATTCGACCAAGTGGTCGGCGTACCCTCGCTAGTACGCGGGGTATGCAGAAGTCATATGCAGCGTAAGTTGAGCCCCTTGGGGCAATGTTTTTATTGTACAGGTAACGAAGCAGTTATGGTCATAGTAAGAGACCGACGGCTATACTTAGATAGCTAGGAAAGAATTGTAGATAGTAGAGAATTGTATAGGGCTTGTAGCCTTTGGTGTAGAAGTGTACCAAAGGGTACACCTTATGTATTTGGAAGGTAAGTAGTTGTGAGAATGGGTAGTTGCTAGACTCTTAATGAGTATGTATGAACGTGAAAGAATTATTGTATTTGGATTTGGATGTTAGTAAACTCGGTATGTTGCATTGTATTTATGGAGCATTGTATGGGATGGAGCATTGTAGTACTTGTTTGGTAATTGGAGTATGTATTGTAATTGTGTAGTACTCGGGTATTCCGGTCCATCATACCGACGCTGTAAGTACTAGTAGGCCTTGTTAGTCACGTGGGTGGCTGATGGCATTGTATCACCCACCGTAGTGTAAGTAAGTATCCTCTGCGAAGGTATGTAAGTAGGAGGTGATTGGATGGTAATGAAGGTATTAGCGGTAGGGGTGTTACAGACTAACTGAGCCTTGAATGTAAACTCACATGGTTACTGTTATACCCAAAATTTTGACCCCCCGGTTAGGGTCTACGAGGTACTGGTGTTGTGAGAGGCATTTTAATCAAGCAGTGAAGGATCCCGGCTCAATCGGCATGCTCCATAGCATGGGGAGCAGCTTCGTCACTTTCAGGGGCGTTTTGGTAATCTTTAAGGGCTCCTAAGACCTCCTATAAGCTTTCTCTCTCCTCCAAAGGATGTCCAAACCAGCTTGAAATGCTTTGATATTTTAACCCATGATAGAGGATGACATTTTAAGCATAATGGAGTTGGAATTTTGATTTTTTCGAATTTCCAATAATTTTCTAGCAATTTCTGACTGAATCTGACGAGAAATTCAATTTAAAAATATTCCAACATTTAAAAAATCCGATTCCACTTCAGAAAATTCATAATATCCATTCTTGACATGTGGTTAAAATTTCATAGCAAAATTCCTTTGGGAAGTTACTTAGTTAAAATGTCGAAAAATCTTACTTTTACTAGATTCTCTTTATCTTTAAGAAAGTCTATATAAGGGGATAGGTTTTTGGATAAAATCAGAACCTCACATGCTGAAGACCCTAGAGAGTCAGAAAACCGGCCTCCTCTCTCTCTCTCACGTTTTCCAACACCCGGCCACCCAAATCATACTGAAAATCCCCCGAAATCACCCTCTAAACACGTTTTCCAATCCCCAAACCAATAATCATCAAAACCTCACAAAAACACCTCTAAAACGTGAAGAACAGAAGAACAACCAACACCAGAAGCTTGGGTCGAAATCCTCTCGGGTCTGCCATCAACGGAGCACTCGACGAATCCCGGTGTGAATAAACGCTGTGAATCCGAAGGTAAAACAGGTAGAAACTCCACTTCCCTGATTCACCACGGTATTATCTGTCTCGCCTCAAAATTTGGGCTCAAACTAACCTTCGTACGCTTCTGTATTGCTGTTTATTCAAGCTTCTGTCCAATAACTTGTTTACCAAGTTTCGTGCATATTCGAATTCAAATTGAGAACTTCCGACCACTACTCTTGTACATCTTTCAGGCTACACACCCATAAAATTTGAGCTCAAAACACCCTCGGGAACCTTCTGAAAACCCCTGTCCGTGGGTGGTCCGTGACCTCGGACCTATGGTCCGGGACCTCGGACGCGTTGTCCGAGACCACGGACGCCCACGGACGGTGGCGGGATTTTGAAAATTTAAAATTTAGGTTTTTCTAATGATGTCCGGGCCCACGGACAGCCTGTCCGTGGCCCCGGACTTTGCAAATTTTTGTTTTCCTTTAATTTCGACTTTTCTGTATTTAGGTTAACTGGGGTCCGTGGTCTCGGACATTAGGTCCGTGGCTACGGACGGAAACAAAATTTGACCTAATTCTGCCTCCGAAACCCTAGTTTAGGTAATTTTAATTTCCACTTTAATTTTCTGTCAAAAAATGCTAAAAACACAAAAAAAACAGAAGCTCGCGCACTTAGGTTAAAACGACTCGTAATAAGCCGTAATTAAACCAAGTAGAGGAAAAACGACCTAGGAAGGGTAATGAAAGTAATTGAACCCTAATTAAGTCGAATATCAAGCCCCCGAACCCGAACTCTCCTTTCCTAATTTGATCTAGGTTAAAATTAGGTGGCGACTCGTAATAGGTTCCAGTGAGCTAGCTTAGGTTTTAATAATTATTGTTATATGACATAGTTATTAATCTTAGGCTATAAGTGGACCTAAAACCCGTTTAGATCCCAATCAACTTAATCCACATAGATAGGGTTTAAAATCGAGGCTCACAGACTGGCGACTCTGCTGGGGACAAACTTCTTAATTTTAACTTGTTTAATTCTAAGAAAGAGGGCTTAACTCGAAAATGTTTATTTGTGGCTTTATTACTTTGTTTGTTTACTTTCGTGCGCACTTCAATTTCTGTACCTTTGCATCATATGAGAGCGAGGGTCCACGTAAACCGATCTCACCCCGGGACCCTTTGAGGGTCCCCTGTCAGGGACTCACACCTTTTAGGTGATGTGAATAAGCGGGGGAGAAGAGGAGGGTGTAGTCTACCACACCCCCTTAATACCTGGGCTTTAGCCCCAAGCGTTTTCCTGGCAGTGCCCTTACCTAGCCCTTTGTTTGGTCAGTCAAGACCCGACCGTAGACGCACACCTTCAGGTGATGTGAAAAGAGTGGGGAAGCCCAAAGAGAATAGCGTGCAAGCCCTATTCCTTTGTGGTGACCTGGGCCCATGCCCCAAGCACCTCTCCGGATCGATCCATACCCGGTTTGATTCAAACACTAGTAAGGACATGTTGAATTTGTGTGGGCCTTGTTTGCTTGTATGATCGGCCCACTACCCAGCCTAGAGATTGATAGGAACTTCTCCTGCATCAACCTAGCCAGCACGAATTTGCAGCTCTATTTGTTTGCGGCCCAGAGGTCCTGCTTGGTTTAACATGTGAGTCGTTCGGGCTTCGGCCCAAAAGTGTAGGCTTAGGTGATTTCTCTTCTGGCCCAATTTGGGTTATCCAATTAGTTCTAGGCCCATAAAAAAAGGAAATCCACCTGAACTTGAAATAACTCACAAGACCTGAAAATAAAATCTTTTTCGGCTTAGCAACCATCTTCTCTGGCCCAAAGAAAGATAGGCCCATTTGTGATTTAGGGATCGTTCCAGCCCATGTTCTTTATTTCAGGCCCAAACACATTTCAGCCCAAGGGCTCATTCTAGTCTAGGAAAACTCTTCACTCGGGCTCTGACCCAAAATCCTAGATCTAGGTGCCATCTTTTAGGCCCAACCAAAACCACTCGGCCCAAATTCCAGTTCATATATAGAGCAATCAGTCCGGCCCAAGTACCACACTCATGACTCATTTCATCTAGGCCCATAGACCAATTCGTAGTTTTGGCCCATGAGCTTTGCTCTCAATCTAGAATTTCAGCCCATAAAACATTTGGATCCTAGATAGTTTTGCATACTTCATTCATTCCAGTTTCCGGCTTCAAGGCCCAACAAGAACATCAAACGAATCTTAGACCTCAGGGCTCAGTGGCCCATTCACGGTCCAGTGACTTCCTTCATCTTGTTTGCTCAATTTCTGGACTAAGGGATTCAGGCCTATATGTCCGTTCTGGTCTAGGAATCACCCTAATCTATGCACTTCACTCTCAGTTTGGCGACGACTCAGGCCCAGTTACTTCCTACATAACCCATAGGCATTCCTAGTTCAGACATTTTACAGGGCCTACTCGAAGTTTGGAAGGAAGACAATCATGGTCAATGGCGCCCCGACGGTCAACAGCTCGAGTCTTCAACACGTTGGCATCAGACTGTTCAACATCACTATTTCACAAGTTTTCTCGATTTAGTAGTTTTCTTTTCTCAATCATTCTTCTAACTTTTATGGTAGTTAGCTTCCTTTATCATTTTAGATCACAACTTTTGATGTTATCTTTCCATTCGTGAATTAGAGCATAGTTTATTTTCGTAATTTTGTGTGCATTCATTCAACAAAACAAAAACAAAAAAATGTTTTTATTAAGGGATCACAGAGTAATCATTTCCCGACTATGGAATAGAACGACTTGTCTTTTGTTTCTAAAAGGGTGAACATGTCCGTCCTCCCACCATGGACTATCCCATAATATCCACAAAGCATTCCAAAATCCACATCTGTTTTGTCATAAACCCCAGGTCAATACTGGGGGCAATCTGAGTTCAGGATCGTCATCTTTAATCTTTCGTTTACGCGTGCGAACTAGTCTCTGAGTGAAATTCACGAGAGTGTCCTGAGTGGAAAAACCATGAGTGAACAAGCGTGTCATTTTTACACGATTCTGGTGAGACCACATTCAAAGGTGAGGTAAACAGCATAACTCCGACCGAAGGAGATGATTTGTAAATTTACGTTTAAAACCTGTAAAAGTAACAAAGAACGGATACACAACTATCAGGAATGACGAAGCACCTAGGTACAACACCACACAGCCAAAAAGCTTGTGAACCCTAACATTACACCCTAGGCACCCCCCTGAGCTTTTCATGTATGACCCATTTTACAACACTACAAGCTCCACAAACAAGCCAACCAATGATGAATAACCGACCCGGTGACCAAAGGAAGCAAGGAGCCCGTCTTTTGAGCAACAACTTCACAAGTCCAAAGAAGCAAAACCGCTACCAGCATGACGAAACGATCCGCAAATGGTCCCAAAGTGACACAGGATCCAAATGAGCTAAGATAGCTCTCAAAGTTCAAAGCCGGGAAACACAAGAACCCCGAAGAAAAGGAAATTCAAAGAAAGGCAAACCTGAAAAGCCTCGAAGATATCCAAAATCGGAAAAAAGAAAGAAGATGCAAGGAACAATCCAAAAGTTCCAAGCCCCAAGTCCATAAGCGAAGCCATCATAAAGTAGCCAAACAACTTCAAGGCAAAGAAGATAAGTCCGAGAGGTGGTGCAAGTTGCAGCTTTGGTCACCCTTAAAGCTCCACATATCCTAAACATTCCGCCATTATCCTATTGTCATTCATCACACCCATGGCCACGTTATAAGCTCAAAAGACTTCCGACTTAGTAGTTGTGTATCCAATCGAGTGAAAGTAACAGGTTGAACACGTAAATCTAACAAATGTCAAATTCAATGGTTGAGAAGTTATGACCGTAAGTGAGAAACGAGTGCAAATACCAAACACGTCGAGTGTAGGTTAAGAAGCACCACATCAAAACATAATCCTTGACCATGTGAGGGCGAGACTTGTTCGCACGTTTGGCCAAAGAAAATACTGGGGGCAATCGATCGTTCCGATCGATCGCCATGAACTCTAGCTCAGATTGTCTTAAAGGAAAAATACTGGGGGCAATTGTTGGCTCCAACAATTGCTATGACAACACCAATTCGAACCCAGAGCTCAAACATCACCACCACCATTCCACCTCAAGCCTGTCATTGGCCTTACCTCCACAAAAACATCAGGCCCGTCATAACCCAGACCACCATCCAAAATCATAGCCTGATCCCAGGTCTATCACAAATCCTGAACACCGGAAAAGCCTTTAACACCACAACAAACACCACACACTTCCACCAGCGGCATGTTCATTTTCTTAAGAAACAAATTGTAGATATGAAATTTTAAGTCAGGAAATGATCATTTCACTTTCCTTTTCAGCAGAGTTTTCTCAAGCATTGCCATGTTTGGCACATTTTTCAACAGTTCCTTGTTTTGGCAAGCTTCCAACAAACACTTTAGTTGCATTTTACAACTTTTGCATAACACCTCAACATCGCCAAGTTTGGCACCTTTTCCAACAGTTTCCTGTTTTGAACGAGTATCCTTCAAATATTTTGATTGCATACATCTTATCATCATTGCCGTGTTTGGCACTCCAGTAATCAGTTTTCATCATTTGCACGAGACCATTATCATTCCGATTCATTTTTAGTTCGAGACCCATCATTTTCAAGACTTTAGTACGAGACCCGGCATCTTCATTCAGCGCGAGACCCAGAATCAATGCGAAATCCGACTTTTTCTTCATCCATTTAGTATGAGACTTCAGTGCGAGACCATGCATTTTCTTCAGTGCGAGACCACCATCTTCATCAGTGCGAGGCCCATCATTTTCTTCAGTACGAGACCTAGCATCTTCATTCAGTACGAGACTTAGAATCAGTGTGAGAGCCAGCTTTTCCTTCATCCATTCAGTACGAGACTTCAGTGCGAGACCACCATCTTCATCAGTGCGAGGCCCATCACTTCAGTGCGAGACCACCATCTTCATCAGTGCGAGGCCCATCATTTTCTTCAGTGCGAGACCACCATCTTCATCAGTGCGAGGCCCATCATTTTCTTCAGTGCGAGACCCATCATCTTCTTCCGTGCGAGACCGAGCGTCATCATCCAGCGCGAGACCAGTACGAGACCTAGCATCATCTTCAGTGCGAGACCCATCATCTTCTTCTGTGCGAGACCGAGCGTCATCATCAGCGCGAGACCAGTACGAGACCTAGTATCATCTTCAGTGCGAGATAGAGCGTGATCTAAGTTGGCGGGGCAGAGGCAATAAGTCCCCATCTTCATGTCAACTTCTGGGAGAAACAACTAGTGGGCAGTGGCAATAAGTCCCCTTGGTAATCTAGAAGTTATCCCAGCACCCCAGTTGGTGGGCAGAGGCAATAAGTCCCCATAGTATACCAACCAGGAGCATTGGAACGGGTTTCGGTCCCCCTGAAGCATCCGAGCATCATCAGCATCATCGGCATCATCAACATCATCGGCATTATCATCAGCATCAGCATCATTTGCATCATTAGCATTTCAGCATTCTTGCATTTTCATCCAGTTTTCACGTCCTAGGTAGTCAGTGCCTTAGAATAGCCTGACATCATTTTCATCACTTTAGGTAGTCAGCGCCTTAGAATAGCTCGACAATGTTTTGTAGCTTAGGTAGTCAGCGCCTCCGAATAGCTGGGCATCGTTAACCCGGTTTCACACAACGTGGAGGATTCTGTGGAGTCCAAAATTTTGGGGCACCACTCAAGCATCAACCAGACTTTTCACATTCGTTACAAAGTCCAGTTGACGGGGGGCAATCTGTTATACCCAAAATTTTGACCCCCCGGTTAGGGTCTACGAGGTACTGGTGTTGTGAGAGGCATTTTAATCAAGCAGTGAAGGATCCCGGCTCAATCGGCATGCTCCATAGCATGGGGAGCAGCTTCGTCACTTTCAGGGGCGTTTTGGTAATCTTTAAGGGCTCCTAAGACCTCCTATAAGCTTTCTCTCTCCTCCAAAGGATGTCCAAACCAGCTTGAAATGCTTTGATATTTTAACCCATGATAGAGGATGACATTTTAAGCATAATGGAGTTGGAATTTTGATTTTTCGAATTTCCAATAATTTTCTAGCAATTTCTGACTGAATCTGACGAGAAATTCAATTTAAAAATATTCCAACATTTAAAAAATCCGATTCCACTTCAGAAAATTCATAATATCCATTCTTGACATGTGGTTAAAATTTCATAGCAAAATTCCTTTGGGAAGTTACTTAGTTAAAATGTCGAAAAATCTTACTTTTACTAGATTCTCTTTATCTTTAAGAAAGTCTATATAAGGGGATAGGTTTTTGGATAAAATCAGAACCTCACATGCTGAAGAACCCTAGAGAGTCAGAAAACACGGCCTCCTCTCTCTCTCTCACGTTTTCCAACACCCGGCCACCCAAATCATACTGAAAATCCCCCGAAATCACCCTCTAAACACGTTTTCCAATCCCCAAAGCACCAATAATCATCAAAACCTCACAAAAACACCTCTAAAATGCGAAGAACAGCAAGAACAGCCAACAACCAGAAGCTTGGGTCGAAATCCTCTCGGGTCTGCCATCAACGGAGCACTCGACGAATCCCGGTGTGAAGAAACGCTGTGAATCCGAAGGTAAAACAGGTAGAAACTCCACTTCCCTGATTCACCACGGTATTATCTGTCTCGCCTCAAATTTGGGCTCAAACTAACCTTCGTACGCTTCTGTATTGCTGTTTATTCAAGCTTCTGTCCAATAACTTGTTTACCAAGTTTCGTGCATAATTCGAATTCAAATTGAGAACTTCCGACCACTAACGTCTTGTACATCTTTCAGGCTACACACCCATAAAATTTGAGCTCAAAACACCCCTCGGGAACCTTCTGAAAACCCCTGTCCGTGGGTGGTCCGTGACCTCGGACCTATGGTCCGGGACCTCGGACGTTGTCCGAGACCACGGACGCCCACGGACGGCGGCGGGATTTTGAAAATTTAAAATTTAGGTTTTTCTAATGATGTCCGGGCCCACGGACAGCCTGTCCGTGGCCCCGGACTTTGCAAATTTTTGTTTTCCTTTAATTTCGACTTTTTTGTATTTTAGGTTAACTGGGGTCCGTGGTCTCGGACATTAGGTCCGTGGCTACGGACGGAAACAAAATTTGACCTAATTCTGCCTCCGAAACCCTAGTTTAGGTAATTTTAATTTCCACTTTAATTTTCTGTCAAAAAATGCTAAAAACACAAAAAAAAACAGAAGCTCGCGCACTTAGGTTAAAACGACTCGTAATAAGCCGTAATTAAACCAAGTAGAGGAAAAACGACCTAGGAAGGGTAATGAAAGTAATTGAACCCTAATTAAGTCGAATATCAAGCCCCCGAACCCGAACTCCCTTTTCCTAATTTGATCTAGGTTAAAATTAGGTGGCGACTCGTAATAGGTTCCAGTGAGCTAGCTTAGGTTTTAATAATTATTGTTATATGACATAGTTATTAATCTTAGGCTATAAGTGGACCTAAAACCCGTTTAGATCCCAATCAACTTAATCCACATAGGATAGGGTTTAAAATCGAGGCTCACAGTTACTGTTTCTTCATATCTAGTTATTTCACTAGATATTAACTGCAAAGTGTTTACCCCTCTGCACTCTGTATGACTGAGTGTTTTGGTATTGCACTTGTGCAGTTAATGATCTAGTGGGATAGCTAGGAATATGGGAAAATGTCTAATCTTGATAAATTCTTCCTTGACTTTGGATATCATTTCATCCATGAGCTGAGTCTTTGGTCAGCCTTCTTGAGTGTGGATTCTTTTATTATGGTGTGTGCGCGTCTTCGCCGATGACTGAGAACGGGTCGGTGACAGCGGGGGGTTGTATATCCCTCGCCCAAAAAGGATGTGTGTGATAACGGAAGACTATATATCCCTCGTCCATGTGGACAGTTGACTGGCGGTGGGGGCCATCTCTCCCAATTGATTTTATTCCACTCGTGAGTATGTTTGTCTATGGGAATCAACTTTCTAAAATGGTGGAGACATAAACTGTCTACCACAGGTTATGGATATTCTTATCATTCCCAGTCCTTTGTGACTACCTGAGTCTTTCTCTTCTTAACCAGAATTGGATCTAACATCAACAATGAGTGCTTACTAACTTTATGTTGTGACCCCTTAAGTGGATGACTTGGTTGTAAAGTTATTTATCTCTATCTTCGTCTTGTTCCCTTTTCTCTATGATTTGATTGTTTTGAAGTGCTTTATTACAGAGTTTATTTTCAAGTTACTGTTTTATCTTAAGAGTTATGCTTTAAATTATTGTTTTGGAGAATTGTACCAGTTCCATTCCACGGAACTGACTCACCCCTCCCGGGGTGGGCTGCTTGGTGTCATCTTCCAGGTACGAAATTGTTTATACAGGTGGCCACGAAGAGTATGAGTGATTGGGATGGGAATCAGGAATTGTGGAGAGTCATTTTATATTACTTGCAGTTATGTTTATGTTGTGTTTCTCGAGTTCAGACCGTAACTTAGATGATTTTAATGGTTGTAATCAAGGGAGGTTTTGTATCGGGTGTTTGGAACCCGATGATCTGTAAACGCCAGTAGTAATTTCTTTTTACGCTGCATTTACTTTAGATAGGGGCGTTACAAAATATCTCAGCTCTCGCGTTTTCTCGGCCTTTGTCTCGATATATATGTCTGGACGCTTGTCTGCACACAACTTAAGCAAAGCCTAGATTCTTCGCCCGGACTCTGTTTTACCCCCGTTTGTTATGTTGTAATCCTTGAGCAATGAAGAATGCAATTCCAGGACTTTTTCCTACATTTGACACATAAAATACATCATTTCACATCTAAACACAAATCTAAAAACACATGATAAGTAAGAAATATTGCCCAAAGTAATGTGAATAATAGGTGTTCTAGACCCTTAGAAATAGATATATCTTGCACTTATCATACTTCCACACATTTAGCTTTTACTTTTCCTCAAGCACATAAAGAATAAAACCATCTCTAAGGCTGTAGTATCAAACTTCAAGATCAAACAAGTGCAAAAGAAAATCAGAAAAAATGAAAATAAAAAGAATAATTGAAGCGAGGTGCTACTGGGCGTAGCTACTACCGAAAGCAATAAGAAAACCCCTTACCGGTAGGAGTACGAAGGCACGATCGGACGTGGTAAAGAGACGCCCTTACCGGTTGCAAAGAGCAAGGAGTCTCATGGATATCCCTACCGGTAATAATAAGTAAAGGTCTTAACCAGTAGTCTTGAAGTGTTGGACAGTTAGAAGTAGAGAATAAACTGTAAAATAACCTCATGTATTATAGAACATTCCAGAATAATGGTGGGCCCAAAGAGGCAGTTACGCTTCACAACAAGTCTATAAATAGGAACCATAGGTTGTGTAAAAGGGACATGCTCACATTAATGCATTGGAAAGTATTCCTTTCATTGTCATCTAGAGAGAGAGATGTAGGATCCACTGTAATTTCATTTGGCGCTGTCTGTGGGAAAGATCAGTCGAAAGACAACCACGATCCAATCCACAAAAGCACATTTGCTTGATCATGGCACGTCGATCTGACAAGGAGAAGGGAAAGGCAGCCGGAGCGGAGGGAAGCTTGTTTTCAAAGGAGGATCTCCGCGATCTGATGCGGGGCTTCACGCAGGATGTTAACAAAAAAATTGTTGAGAGCAATGAGAGGTTTCAGTAGGAATTAATGGAGAGGGATTTGGATTACCAGAAAAAGATGGATGAAATGGCAAGTGTGATCGAAAGCCTCAAGGATAAAGACACATCGAAAAGCGGAGAGGGAAGCAAGAATGAGAGATCACCGGCGACTGCTGAGGAAGAGGAGGATCTCATCGACATGTCACTCTATCCCTTCACTGAGAACATCTGAAAGGTAAAACTTCCACCATTCTTCGTGGCTCCAATGATAGAGAAATACGACGGAACCGGAGATCCGACTCAACACATCAAGAAGTTCATCTTCAAGATGAATACACAAGGGATTAGCTCACAAGCCCTCCGTAACTTGTTTCCGGGGACCCTCACCAAGAGAGCTCTGAATTGGATCTCCTTTCGGAAGCCGCAATCCATTTCAAGCTTTAAGCAGCTTACAGAGGAATTCCAACTCTACTTGGCTGCAAGCAAGAAGATCCAAAAGGATACAATTGAATTGATGGACATCAAACAAAAGAAAAGAGAGTCGGTGAAGGAATATAGTGACTGTTTTCATAAATAGGTGACTGAGGTGGACAATGTGGATGAAAGAATACTAGTGAAGGCTTTCGGAAACGGGTTAGCTCATCTAAGGTTGGCCGGAAAAATTACTACTAAGGCACCTCAGACTCACGGAGAGTTAGCGGAAATGTTACACGACTTCTTGAAATCTGTGATTGCCGAGAATAAGGCGAAAGAATTGGTTAACAGCTTCAAGAGTTCTAATGAGAAGAAACCGGGAGGGGGAGGATAATCCAGTAGTGCCGGTTACAATGAAACATCTGCCCCGAAATCTTGGGGGGCAAGGTATAAGCCTTATGGAAAGGATGTTTACACCGGAAATAAGCCAACGTATGGAGCAAAAGTCATCACTATTGCACCGGGACGATACACAACTGCGGTAAAAGAAGGCTATTTACCACCTCCTAGGAAGCCTGCCCCAGGGAGAACCTGGTAGCGTACTGTGAATTTCACGGACACTATAATCACCGGATAACCAATTGTGCGACACTATCAAAAGAGTTGAACCGGATCGATAAACAAAGAAGGAGACAATAAAAGCAGAAGTAGGAAGCTCCCAGGCAACAGAAAAGTAACAATGACTACCAGAATCGATCTCGGACTAGTTGAAACGAAGGGAACATGGCTAGATAGTGAGATGAATGTCACCCCAAGATAAACCATAGTAAGTCTTTCGACTTTGGAGTCATAACCGGGCTATTTTCAGAAAAGGACCATTTACCGCAAAAGAAAAAGAAAAGGCATGTGAAATACCCCTGTATTTTGTGTTTGGAAATTTATATTATTAAATCGTTATGATTGGGTTAAGTATACAATAGGACGATATTGAATTATTAGTTTAATCCGACGTTAGTGATTAGTAGGCACATGGAAGTTAAAATAATTATTTTACACTCTCATCTCTATATCTTAAACCGATTATATTTTAATACCCTTCGTTTTCTTTTCCTAAATTATTATTATATTTACTCTCATATTCTACCAACGTAACGTAACAACGTTCATCCTTACCTTCTCTTAAACAATTATTAATGAAATACCCCAAACCTTGGTATGTTGTGTAAATGTTAAGCTATGGTATTTAAAGGCTAAAAAGTGCCTTAGAAACATAAATGGAACATTTAAACCATGGTAAAACACAATAAAACACTAAGACACGGTTTGAGCAAAAACATGCTCTAAGCTTGGAGTGAACTTGGTTAGGACCCAAGAGCCTACCAAGACTTGATAATGTTTAATTATGACTTTATAAGGCTAATTAAGTCCTTAGGAAACTTTGGTAGACAATGAACCAAACAAAACACCAAATAAATACCTTAAGGTCAATATGGGCAAAAATGTGCTCTAAGCTTGGGATAAATGTGTATAGGACCTAATGGTCATACCTATGCCATATTTATATGTTAATGAACATATTAAATCAATTACCAAAGAAAACCAAGCTTGGAAACAAGTTAAAATACAAAATGTGCTTTAAGAAGTCTTAAAGCACGTTTTTGAAAAATTGTCTTGTAAATGAGTTTTGAATGGCTAAATGTCCATCATTACTCTTTAATTAACATGTGTACTATATAGTATCACATTTGGGTGGCTATATCAATGGGAAATCAAAAATTTCACTTCTATGTGCTTTGATTTGATGAATAGTAACTTTTATAAGCTAGTTTGTAACATATGATGTTATAAGTAATTAAATGAGTCAACAAAGACCAAACTACCCCTAATATATTATGGGGGCCGGTTTTTAGTAAGGTGAGTCATCACCATGTAAAATAAATTAAAGGAAAGGAAAAGAAAGTAAAAGAAGAAAGTTACTTTAGTACATAAATATCTTCTAAAAGTAGACTCCAATCTTCATTCTCTCATTTCCTCCAATTCCCACCGTCTTCTACCTTCCTTCTTCCTCTCTTTACGATTTGCCATAGCACCACACAAGAACTCCATCTTTGAATGCTTGTAACTCCTAGCTCCATGGTCCAAATTCAATTTTAAGACCACCATTCTCTTAGTTAAGCCAAGCTCTACAATCTTGTCCTTTCAAAACTTCAAAACCTCCATTTCGGTGCCAAGAGAAACCTCCATGGGAAGAGCTTGAGCTCATCTTTTCATGCCTTGACATTCTCCTTTGCTTCAAGGTAAGGAAACTCAAAGAAAAATCAAGTTTCCTTCATGTTTTTGTTGTCCGAAAATTCACCTCACCATGGTGTATTTATCTTGCTTGTTTTAGCTTCATTTGAATCTTCCAAGGGCTAGGAGGAGTCCTCTCTTGATAAGTATTCAAGCTCTCTTTCCATTCCAAGGTAAAACAATCATGTTAATACCTTAAGATAATATATGTAACTAGGGTTTACAATGAGATAAAGCTTAAAGCTTATATACTCATTCAATGTTGGTATATTGTTTAGTTGTTGGCAAGGAACCAAATGCCCTACCGGTTTTGTAAGGAAACAAGAAAGAAATTTGGGAGGAAAAGAGGTAAATATGCTATCTTAATGTGGTTTAATGCCTTAGGAGAATAAGCTTATGGTGCTTGTTAAAACTACCTAAAGAGCAAATGGTGAATGACCTAGTAAAGTGTTCTCAAGGAGACTAGTAAAAGAACATATGTATTGGTGTATGTATTTGCAGGTCAAAGGCATTATTATGTGGGAAATTCAGTGTTTAAGGATTATGCAATTTAAGGGCCTAAGAGCCATGCTATTTAAGGGCCTAAGTGCCAAGCAAATTTAATTATGCACTATATTGATGTAGTGTAAATTTGGTGAAGTTTTGTGAGTGAAAATGTTCTTGATGGAATTAGGTGTTCTTGAGTGTTTAATGGTGAAAACTATGAGTTTTTGGAATGATGATGTGCTAAGAGAACCCATGGCGAAATTTGTAAAATGTATAAGGAGTTCAAAGTGCTTAAATGGACTTGGTGAACTAGGAATTGTTAAGGAAGAATACATGCATTAAGGTGTACTAAGGTGCTATAAGGATTTAGGCATTATCTTGGAGGAGTTTGTTTAAGGTTTAGGTAATGTTGATATTCAAGGAATAAATGAGGTTTAGGTAAGGTTTTGAGTAAGGAGTTTAAAAGTTGTGAAAAGAGATTTTAGTTAGTAAGAAAAGAAGTGAGAGATGATGTTAAGGTGTAGAGGAAACACCTTGGTAAAGTGGTCATTATAGGTGAAATACCACCTAGAGATCTTAAGGAGAAAACATTCCTAGTGTTAGGAATTTGTTGAGATATAAGTAAAGGTTTAAGGAATTAGAAAAAAAAAATAGTATTGTGAGTGTTTAAGAATATCTTAAGGGTGTGTTTGAAGTGCCAAATGATGTTAGAACACATTAAGAGGCCTTAGGAGAGATTTGGTGAAGATTGGCAAAGTTTGGGTAAGTTTAGAAGGCGACCGACCCAGGGGTCCGACCCAGTTTTGGGTCGGGCGAGCCTCTGTTAGATGTTAGGAAGTGTTCGTAATGGTCCACCCAAAAAGGGTGGGTCGGACATGGGTCGGTCGGTCAAGTTTCAAAGGAAGAAAAATGTTCGCACATGGTCCGACCCAGTCGGGTGAGTCGGACGTGGGTCGGACGGGCATGTTTATAAGGAAGTAAAAGGGCTCTGTAATGGACCGACCCAGCTGTGGGTCGGACGGTGGGTCGGTCGGACCAAGAAACATGGTTTAAGGTTATGAAATGATATGAGATGATGGGGATTGATAGGTAATGATGCCATAAGGTTGTTAAGGACATGTTAGGTGAGTTTAAATGGCAATTAGGTGGGTGAAAAGTTGTATTAAAATGTGAGGGTAAAACAAGTTAAAAAGTGAAGTTACGTAATTAAGTTAACGGGGAAAAATTATAAGCTTTGGACACTAAATAATCAAGCAACCCCGATGTTAATAAAAACACATGTGATGTTAACAGTTGTTCGAGAATTTGCTCGAGGAACATAAGTGGACGTGGTAAAGTGGACCCCGGTGACAGGTATGGTTTTTCTTGCAACCTGTGTCCTACCGGATTACACCGGCTTGTATGCCAATGTGTTTTTCTGTATGTTAGCCACGTTATGAGATAATCATGAAACGAGTTTACAGTCGTTATTGTTATTGTATGTTTACGTGCCGATACCGGTAACCTCGAATGCGCTTGAAGGGCTAGTTAACCTCTATTAGGTAAACGTAGGAGAACGGTATCAGGTAACAACGTTTCCGACTTAAGGAACGTTCTAACCACGGCTATGCGTGAGTTGATTATGTGATGTTTGTGCGTGATGTTTGTATGTGAATGTATGACTCTCTCCTCCCTTGTGTGCTTAACTCGGTTATGATACCGTATGGTGTGTGGTTGTGGTAGGCTCCATAATGGATCTCTAACTACTATTATTTAAAAGTCTATGGGCTAATGGGGGTGAGGAGTCCGGTTGTTCCGGCCACGCGTGTGATGGATGGGAGTCGTTATCATATCCGGTTCGGCTCTCTTGGTGTATGTTTAGGTGGTATTCCAATTTGGTTTCAACCTTCCCTTAGCTTATCCAAAGCTAGTTTACTGACTCACGTCGGGCCACAGGGGCATACTGTGTTGTTTGGTGTGCTTGGGATCACTATATCCGACACACCTGGGTTTAAGTCAACCGTTCAAATAACAGGATGGTGATGAGGTAATTAACGAGCTTGGTATGAGTTTGGCAACAATCTCTATGCTCATGGTATGTACTAACTATGGTGGAAGGATCTTAATGTGAACCGTTCTCGAGGTGATATTTATTGTTGTTGTGCTATGCAAATTACCTTGCTATGCTATGGTATATATATATAATCGATGTTTTAAATGGATGCGATGTCATCATATGTACGTTGAAACAAGAAAGGTGTCGTTATGTTTTATTATGTGAGAAATGAGATATGATGTATGATATGGAATGTGTGGATCATGGAAATGAATCCCAGTTGTGACAAGAGGCGTTTAAGGATAACCCGATTAATGGGTACACGTCGTTCGTTAAGGAAGTAGCTCCGTCCTGGAGGGGAGCCACTCTAGGGTTTAAGGAATCGTTGGATGGTTGGCTAAGTGTGGATGTGTTGGTTATAGGTTGAGCCCGTTGAGGCGAAATGTTATGGGTTGTATGACCATGGTTGTATGCATGATTTAAATATAATCAACTGCATGCTAAGACGACAATTAGTTGTGCGTGGCCCGGTAGCATGTGGGCTGCGGGATTACCATACCAGCAAAGGTGCTGAGCCCCTTGGGGGCCACCCTTTCTCTCCTTTTCTATTTCAGGTACAAGGAGCTGGAAGCCGTTCGAGAGTAGGACGGGGCAGATGTTATACATGGGTAGCCATTTAAATGGCGTGAGTATGATAGGCGTAGTAAGACCGAAGTTGTTATCGGCAGTAGTTTGTAAATACTCGGTACAGGGGGAGTGTATGAATATAATAAATGTGGAAGATGGAATGAGGATTGTATTGTGTAGTTGCTCGGGAATCTAGTCCATCAGACCGATACAAATGTACATGTATTAGCCTTGTTAGCCACGTGGGTGGTTAACGGCGTGTAACACCATTGGAATAAGTAATGTGATGAGTTGAGTTTCCGCTGCAGATTGTTATTATGTGTTTGTTGTTGGATGGGGTGTTACAAAAAGTGGTATCAGAGTGAAGTATCGCTCTGATGACTGAATTACCGAGCTTAGGAAGTACCGAGTTAGGATTTAAGTACTTTGGGTTAAGGGTTGAGTGATAGCGTGAGAGATACGCTAGTAAGGAACTACCAGTGAATACTGGAAACCTACAATATCCATCCCACCCTCCACAATCCCTGTTATAACTTGGGAAACAACGCCAGAGAGATGGGAGTCCACTCTCATACTCGGGAATACCCGATCTGGCTGTTATTAAATACCTTTAGGGTATGGGGGAACCTGTCATACGGTAAATCCCGAAAACTGGGAATCCCGGAGACGGTCTCCATCTGGACAATGTTAACCGCATTTAATAGTAAAGAATGAAGAATCTTGTGTATAGAAGAATAGAATTTCCAGCAACCTGGGTCGACATGCAAAGCAGTCGAGAGTAACCAGCTTGCAACGCACCGATCGTGCAATAGGCAAGAAGTGGATTAATGGAATCCGAGACAAGAGTCTACGGAACCACAGTTGATAAACAATACACCAACGGTATACCAACCGACAAAGGAACTACAACGTAGTGCCCAAACAAGAGACAAGTCTCAGTAACCACGACAAGTGCGTGGAACGGGCTATAAAGAGGATACGATACTGAGTAAAGGGGGACTCCAAGAGTGGGAGACACCCCAGTTGATAATTACCATATGAATATAGTGAGGAGTTATCCAGAGGATTATTATCAAGGCAGTAAGATCAGTGAGGGCCAACAAGGCCACTGTTGACAGTATGGGTAAAGACAATACCATAACCAGTATGTGTCAAACCGATAGCCAGTTAGCATGGCGCACTTGCCATAGCAAGTGCTACTATAACAGGGCTGTACGGGAAATTCATAACCACTACAAAATACTTGAAAAAGTACAATAAAGTTAAATGTGAATGTCATAACAGTGGAAGGGCCTGTTAGCCTAACCTCTGTAATTGGAAACACACCAGTCAGCAAGAAGCTAGACTTGGCTAAGGTAAGAAGATGTTGTAAAACCATGGAAATTTTCTTTCAAACTCAGATTTACTCAAACCCTTTCTTTTCAAAACCAGATTTTCTTTCAAACCAACACTTCTTTCCAACCTTCTTTTAAACCAAACCAGTTAAACCAAGGGCAGTTGATAAAGATACAACAGTGGACAAACTTTCCCTCGATTAAGTTCGAGAAGCAAGGAATGAATATTGTCACGGGACAATATAAGGGAGTTGACAACAGAATACTTCACCTAGGCGTGTGACGGACACTACAAGTGTACCAACTGTGTTGTGGGACGACCGCACTCCGATAGGAGCATGTGGGCCTGACAGACCTACTTATAGGTTAGTTGGGTAAGTAGTAATGTATCAGTATGATACCCCATGTATGTATACCAGTAGAGTCCGAAACACGGGAAGTAGTCGACTCCGTCTACGGTCAGCAGTATAAATCAAACGAGAACTAAAGATTACAAGGAATGGTTGAAGTTAAGGAACTCAGTTAAGTTAACGAGACTAAAGGAATTAGTGAATTCCTTTCAAGGAAATGTTTAAGAGTCAGGAGGTGCGAAGTGCACTAACTGAATGTAAAGACAGCTTATGTGACTTAAGGATCCCCAGGGATAAACATGATAGCTGGAAAGCAGGGCAAGGCAGATGCCTAATGTGGACACAATAATGTGCAATGGACGGGATGAAATTCCCAGAATGAGTACCTATATTATTAAGAAATGTTGACTTTCACAGAAGAAGATAATAACCGGTTAAGAACGCAAACGGCGTGGCTAGCTGAATATACCAGTAGCAACACCCAGGAGCAATCCTTAAAGGGGGTTCGCATCAATAATTGTTGCACAAAATGACATGACAGAAACACAAGGGTTGAAATTAACACCCAGTTTAGACATAAGTGGTCAGGAGACGGACTGACAAACCTAAGGGGCATCCCATGAAAGGAAACGGAATGCAACGACCTTGTCATGGAGCCCACTACAACCTCTAAACATGTAATGTTGTACAGAGAAGTACAAGTGTGTGGACAGCCTGCAATGAGCCCAGCTCAAGGCAAATAAGGCTTATAAGCCATAAGCAAGATATGTTATATAAATTCGAATGATGGTAGAAGTTTATGTGGTATAAGTGAATAGAGTGGTAAGCGAACCACTGCATTAAGAGTGGGAATACCTCTCGATTGTGAGACGCAGGAGAGGTAGTTATGTGAATCAAGTTCAAGAAATATGTGGAGGACGGACCACGTTGTTATTACCCCAGGATGATTTGAATAAGAATAATACGAAAGGAAATGTTCGTACCAGTTGTGTACGCAAGAAGTGTGATAAGTTGATAGCAATCACCATAGGTGTGTGAAACTAAATGT
The DNA here is from genome assembly GCA_023374045.1 of Limonium bicolor. Classification (NCBI taxonomy): domain Eukaryota; kingdom Viridiplantae; phylum Streptophyta; class Magnoliopsida; order Caryophyllales; family Plumbaginaceae; genus Limonium; species Limonium bicolor. The sequence continues at coordinate 181,588,871 of CM041779.1, read as the reverse complement.
GTAGCGAACAACGCTCAAGGGAAGAATAGTAGGATATTCAAAAATCAGCCAAATAAGTGGCCAGATAAACCCAGTGTAATGGCGGAAGCTAATATATAGCGGATGCAGTATAAGTTGATGTTATATAATGAGTAAGGACACGGTGCGCAATAAGCGACCGTTGTATGAGGATGGTTAGATGATAAAATGGTGCGTAAGCAGAGTTGTGAGTTAACCCCAGTGGAGATACAACAGTAAGTGATAGCAAATGAACCGAGCAGTAAGCCGGTGGCAAGTGTTAGATGATAAGGATTTCAGTGAAAATTCCTATCGCAATCGCATGAGAGAGTTGCTGTCAAGGTTTACGCCTCTGCACTCTGTATGACTGAGTGTTTGGTATTGCACTTGCGCAGTAATGATCAAGTGGGATAGCTAGGAATCAGAAGCATGATAATTGTGGAGGAATAATGTTATAATGGCCGATGCATACGTAATGCAAGGCCGCAGGAATGAAAGAATACATGTACAAAACCAAATGTGGAGACATGATTAACAGTAAGTGACTACGGTAGCACTAACTGCCAAATATCGGTATGGAATATACCCCAAATGTTGTAATTAGTTGAGAGAGCACTACACACTAAGTAGTAGCTCAATCTCAACCGACAGTAAGTCGGTAGAAGCAAGTCAATCATTGTGAATTACATAGTAGTTTACGCTGTAAGCTATTGGAGAAGTGGATGGAAAGTTTTGAAACTCACCGAATTCGCTCAGGGTAAGAGATACCATGCGTCGGTTGAGAAACCATTCTTCCCAAGATAAGGGTAATACATTGGAGATGTACAATACAGAAACAGTAACGAATGGGGCAAACTAGCTCTATAATTATCAGGGTTGCGCAACAGAGGCCAGTGAGCCCATGCGTTAGATACCGGATATACATTGTGAATATGAATGGATGGCTAGTCATCAGTGCCTAGAAGCCTTACAGGCCAGGACCGAAACCGGTTAAGAGTTACAACTCCAATGTGAATTCTTGGTTTAGGAACTAAACCGCTAATAAGGTTAAGATCCTCTAATCAGAATTCATTGTATAATAGGCCGCGTGGAGGTTAAAACACTTCACAACGGCAGAACATTTTAAGCCAATGCTCAGTGATTGATTACGTGGGCGTAATCCCTTTTTAAGGGGGGTAGAGCGCAAAACCACTTAGTGTGTTTTACCGTACAAGCGTACGTGAACTAGGTTGTTCATAGCACAAAATGATTTGTTATGATGGTTGGCGCGTGTTATATAACATACGCATTTATTTGTGGTTAAATTGTGGTAATTGCGCACAGAAGATGCGAATACCATTGTGGGAAGTGTGTGTTAGTACAAGTGGAAGGGAGTAAAGAAACTCCCGGGGAACTAAAACCCCGACGGTGCATAAATACAAACCATGTATTGTATTTGATAAAAAAATATATGTATATATATACAATGTTGTGATTTATGAAGGGGTATGAGACGACATAGAACCTAGTGAGAATTAAATTCCCTAGGTAACTTGAATTAAGTTGGATTTGGGTGATGATTGATAGACGGAGTTCTATCCCTTGGAGATGTAATGATTATGACTAGAAGGATTTAAAGATAGAAAATGGGATATGCTTGAATTAGTTGTTGGTTGAAAAGAAGTGGGAGGTGAAACTTGATTATCATGAGATCAAGGGAAGCCGAACACAAATTGGGGTGGAAAGATAGTTCAACACTGATGCTGATCACATCAGGGTTGGATGACTCTTGAAGCTCCCTGTAAGTGGTCACAAACAACCATGTTAAGAAAAATACAAGGAGCATAAATCGGACTTGGAGTTGTGTGGTGTTTTCAAAAGGATTTTCAATTGGTATTTTCAAACAATCGATTAATATTTTGAATAAAAGATCTTCTTATACTTAACCTCACAAGGAAATTTTAAATTTAAGTGATTGTTTTAATTTCCCAAAGGCACGGGGACGGAAGGCGTCCATCGCGACCGGGTTCTGCGGGATCATAGTATATCAAGGATATTTTTGATTGCTATACATGCTCTGACATGTTGTGTGGTATGTGTAATGAATGTTGTTTTGACTTGGATTTCCTAAAGTGTATACTATCAAGGCCTATGAGTCTAAATGTGTGGTGTTACATAGACCTATGTGTCTAAAGACTGTTATGTTATGGGACCTATGTGTCCAAATGATATGGATATGTTGCCCGGACCATTAAGTCCGAGGTTGGATGTAAAGGGTGGTTGGTAATGGAAGTTTATGGCTATAAGTAATTCCCGTATTCTAATCCAATGATTGCGAGGAAATGTGAACTTCGAGGACGAAGTTCTTTTAAGGGGGGTAGATTGAAATACCCCAAACCTTGGTATGTTGTGTAAATGTTAAGCTATGGTATTTAAAGGCTAAAAAGTGCCTTAGAAACATAAATGGAACATTTAAACCATGGTAAAACACAATAAAACACTAAGACACGGTTTGAGCAAAAACATGCTCTAAGCTTGGAGTGAACTTGGTTAGGACCCAAAGAGCCTACCAAGACTTGATAATGTTTAATTATGACTTTATAAGGCTAATTAAGTCCTTAGGAAACTTTGGTAGACAATGAAACCAAACAAACACAAATAAATACCTTAAGGTCAATATGGGCAAAAATGTGCTCTAAGCTTGGGATAAATGTGTATAGGACCTAATGGTCATACCTATGCCATATTTATATGTTAATGAACATATTAAATCAATTACAAAGAAAACCAAGCTTGGAAACAAGTTAAAATACAAAATGTGCTTTAAGAAGTTTAAAGCACGTTTTTGAAAAATTGTCTTGTAAATGAGTTTTGAATGGCTAAATGTCCATCATTACTCTTTAATTAACATGTGTACTATATAGTATCACATTTGGGTGGCTATATCAATGGGAAATCAAAAATTTCACTTCTATGGCTTTGATTTGATGAATAGTAACTTTTATAAGCTAGTTGTAACATATGATGTTATAAGTAATTAAATGAGTCAACAAAGACCAAACTACCCTAAGTATATTATGGGGGCCGGTTTTTAGTAAGGTGAGTCATCACCATGTAAAATAAATTAAAGGAAGGAAGGAAAAGAAAGTAAAAGAAGAAAGTACTTTAGTAATAAATCTTCTAAAAGTAGACTCCAATCTTCATTCTCTCATTTCCTCCAATTCCCACCGTCTTCTACCTTCCTTCTTCTCTTTTACGATTGGCCATAGCACAAACACAAGGAACCCATCTTTGAATGCTTGTAACTCCTAGCTCCATGGTCCAAATTCAATTTTAAGACCACCATTCTCTTAGTTAAGCCAAGCTCTACAATCTTGTCCTTTCAAAACTTCAAAACCTCCATTTCGGTGCCAAGAGAAACCTCCATGGGAAGAGCTTGAGCTCATCTTTTCATGCCTTGACATTCTCCTTTGCTTCAAGGTAAGGAAACTCAAAGAAAAATCAAGTTTCCTTCATGTTTTGTGTTGTCCGAAAATTCACCTCACCATGGTGTATTATCTTGCTTGTTTTAGCTTCATTTGAATCTTCCAAGGGCTAGGAGGAGTCCTCTCTTGATAAGTATTCAAGCTCTCTTTCCATTCCAAGGTAAAACAATCATGTTAATACCTTAAGATAATATATGTAACTAGGGTTTACAATGAGATAAAGCTTAAAGCTTATATACTCATTTCAATGTTGGTATATTGTTTAGTTGTTGGCAAGGAACCAAATGCCCTACCGGTTTTGTAAGGAAACAAGAAAGAAATTTGGGAGGAAAAGAGGTAAATATGCTATCTTAATGTGGTTTAATGCCTTAGGAGAAATAAGCTTATGGTGCTTGTTAAAACTACCTAAAGAGCAAATGGTGAATGACCTAGTAAAGTGTTCTCAAGGAGACTAGTAAAAGAACATATGTATTGGTGTATGTATTTGCAGGTCAAAGGCATTATTATGTGGGAAATTCAGTGTTTAAGGATTATGCAATTTAAGGGCCTAAGAGCCATGCTATTTAAGGGCCTAAGTGCCAAGCAAATTTAATTATGCACTATATTGTGATGTAGTGTAAATTTGGTGAAGTTTTGTGAGTGAAAATGTTCTTGATGGAATTAGGTGTTCTTGAGTGTTTAATGGTGAAAACTATGAGTTTTGGAATGATGATGTGCTAAGAGAACCCATGGCGAAATTTGTAAAATGTATAAGGAGTTCAAAGTGCTTAAATGGACTTGGGTGAACTAGGAATTGTTAAGGAAGAATACATGCATTAAGGTGTACTAAGGTGCTATAAGGATTTAGGCATTATCTTGGAGGAGTTTGTTTAAGGTTTAGGTAATGTTGATATTCAAGGAATAAATGAGGTTTAGGTAAGGTTTTGAGTAAGGAGTTTTAAGAAGTTGTGAAAAGGAGATTTAGTTAGTAAGAAAAGAAGTTGAGAGATGATGTTAAGGTGTAGAGGAAACACCTTGGTAAAGTGGTCATTATAGGTGAAATACCACCTAGAGATCTTAAGGAGAAACATTCCTAGTGTTAGGAATTTTGTTGAGATATAAGTAAAGGTTTAAGGAATTAGAAAAAAAATAGTATTGTGAGTGTTTAAGAATATCTTAAGGGTGTGTTTGAAGTGCCAAATGATGTTAGAACACATTAAGAGGCCTTAGGAGAGATTTGGTGAAGATTTGGCAAAGTTTGGGTAAGTTTAGAAGGCGACCGACCCAGGGGTCCGACCCAGTTTTGGGTCGGTCGAGCCTCTGTTAGATGTTAGGAAAGTGTTCGGTAATGGTCCGACCCAAAAAGGGTGGGTCGGACATGGGTCGGTCGGTCAAGTTTCAAAGGAAGAAAAATGTTCGCACATGGTCCGACCCAGTCGGGTGAGTCGGACGTGGGTCGGACGGGCATGTTTATAAGGAAGTAAAAGGGCTCTGTAATGGACCGACCCAGCTGTGGGTCGGACGGTGGGTCGGTCGGACCAAGAAACATGGTTTAAGGTTATGAAATGATATGAGATGATGGGGATTGATAGGTAATGATGCCATAAGGTTGTTAAGGACATGTTAGGTGAGTTTAAATGGCAATTAGGTGGGTGAAAAGTTGTATTAAAATGTGAGGGTAAAACAAGTTAAAAAGTGAAGTTACGTAATTAAGTTAACGGGGAAAAATTATAAGCTTTGGACACTAAATAATCAAGCAACCCCGATGTTAATAAAAACACATGTGATGTTAACAGTTGTTCGAGAATTTGCTCGAGGAACATAAGTGGACGTGGTAAAGTGGACCCCGGTGACAGGTATGGTTTTCTTGCAACCTGTGTCCTACCGGATTACACCGGCTTGTATGCCAATGTGTTTTTCTGTATGTTAGCCACGTTATGAGATAAATCATGAAACGAGTTTACAGTCGTTATTGTTATTGTATGTTTACGTGCCGATACCGGTAACCTCGAATGCGCTTGAAGGGCTAGTTAACCTCTATTAGGTAAACGTAGGAGAACGGTATCCGGTAACAACGTTTCCGACTTAAGGAACGTTCTAACCACGGCTATGCGTGAGTTGATTATGTGATGTTTGTGCGTGATGTTTGTATGTGAATGTATGACTCTCTCCTCCCTTGTGTGCTTAACTCGGTTATGATACCGTATGGTGTGTGGTTGTGGTAGGCTCCATAATGGATCTCTAACTACTTATTTATAAGAGTCTATGGGCTAATGGGGGGTGAGGAGTCCGGTTGTTCCGGCCACGCGTGTGATAGATGGGAGTCGTTATCATATCCGGTTCGGCTCTCTTGGTGTATGTTTAGGTGGTATTCCAATTGGTTTCAACCTTCCCTTAGCTTATCCAAAGCTAGTTTACTGACTCATGTCGGGCCACAGGGGCATACTGTGTTGTTTGGTGTGCTTGGGATCACTATATCCGACACACCTTGGGTTTAAGTCAACCGTTCAAATAACAGGATGGTGATGAGGTAATTAACGAGCTTGGTATGAGTTTGGCAACAATCTCTATGCTCATGGTATGTACTAACTATGGTGGAAGGATCTTAATGTGAACCGTTCTCGAGGTGATATTTATTGTTGTTGTGCTATGCAAATTACCTTGCTATGCTATGGTATATATATATAATCGATGTTTTAAATGGATGCGATGTCATCATATGTACGTTGAAACAAGAAAGGTGTCGTTATGTTTTATTATGTGAGAAATGAGATATGATGTATGATATGGAATGTGTGGATCATGGAAATGAATCCCAGCTGTGACAAGAGGCGTTTAAGGATAACCCGATTAATGGGTACACGTCGTTCGTTAAGGAAGTAGCTCCGTCCTGGAGGGGAGCCACTCTAGGGTTTAAGGAATCGTTGGATGGTTGGCTAAGTGTGGATGTGTTGGTTATAGGTTGAGCCCGTTGAGGCGAAATGTTATGTGTTGTTTGACCATGGTTGTATGCATGATTTAAATATAATCGACTGCATGCTAAGACGACAATTAGTTGTGCGTGGCCCGGTAGCATGTGGGCTGCGGGATTACCATACCAGCAAAGGTGCTGAGCCCCTTGGGGGCCACCCTTTCTCTCCTTTTCTATTTCAGGTACAAGGAGCTGGAAGCCGTTCGAGAGTAGGACGGGGCAGATGTTATACATGGGTAGCCATTTAAATGGCGTGAGTATGATAGGCGTAGTAAGACCGAAGTTGTTATCGGCAGTAGTTTGTAAATACTCGGTACAGGGGAGTGTATGTATATAATAAATGTGGAAGATGGAATGAGGATTGTATTGTGTAGTTGCTCGGGAATCTAGTCCATCAGACCGATACAAATGTACATGTATTAGCCTTGTTAGCCACGTGGGTGGTTAACGGCGTGTAACACCATTGGAATAAGTAATGTGATGAGTTGAGTTTCCGCTGCAGATTGTTATTATGTGTTTGTTGTTGGATGGGGTGTTACAATTAAATTCTATTTTATTTCCTTTTGTCTAAAGTAATTATCCTTATATCTCCTTGATAAATACAACCATCTCTATCCTTATGAATTTATTATTTGATATTACTTTTAGGAATATATTTATCTCTCTTCTGCGGACAATTACATTCACCCTTTATTCTTCTTAATTAATTATTTGATTTACTTTTATAATTATTATTATCTCCTTCCGAAGATAATAACGTTGATCTTATCTATTACTAATTAATTAACTATCTTATTCCTTATTTTTCTACTAATTATTTTATTCTTAACCTTTAAATTATTTTACTTTGTCATTATCTACTCATCCCTTATTTACCGATCATTCATCCTTATCTACTAACATTATCTCTTCCTTTCATTTAAGTAATTAATTCATACTTATCCACATCCCCTTCTTTCTCAACTTAATTTATTTATTAATTATCAAATACATTTTTATCCCCCTCTCACTCAAAGTTATTCGTATAAATATCCACATCTATTCACTCCTTCCTTCATCAATATTCACGTCCATCCTCCCTAATACAAGACCTCTAGTTCTTCCCCTATCCCTTCAAGTTTCTTCAAGGCTTCTCCCCTAGTGCCGAATTAGGGTCATTCGAAGAGTAAGTGTAATTATACTAGTTGGGGATTACAAAAGTTATGATTTAATTATATTTTTATTAGAGGATTGTTAAAAGTGTGTATATTAAATCCTAGATATCGAGTTCATTAATGATGAATGCTATTGGTTATGGGTGATATCTATTCTCGACTGGACATGGATTCCAGGTAAACATCTGTGCTCATCATCATGTTCTCATGTGGTTTTGCAAAATATTGATTGATTGACTAAACTCTGATTTGGGAATTTTGGAAGATGGAGACTATTTTTCCTCATGTATTCTAGTTCAATGATTTTGCAATTGGGATTGATTATTATTTTGGGAGACTTTCACTGGATGAATTAGTGGATTGTTGGTACCTTTATGGTGCTCCATGTAAATTGTTCGTACCTTTATGATGCTTCATGTAAATTGTTGGTACCTTTATGGTACTCCGTGAAATTATTGGTACGATGTACCTATTGAATTTTTGCATGCAGACATTACTTGTAGTTAGGCTCTATGATCTACTCCTTTAGGTTAAAAGTACCTTTTGGGGGGCTGTGCACACTTAAGGACTTAGGGTGAGGTGGAATTATTTTGTTACGGCCCCAATTTGGGTGTCCGTTCGTGAATACTGATGATTGAAATCCTGGCGAAGTTCTCCCCCAAAATACTTTTGGTGAACGTGATTTTGGAAGTGTTTCGATTGAATAATGTTATTGTGTGTTTTATTGATTTACAAATACAAGACGAGTTTCAAAATGTATTTTACACAATGAGGAAATGTTTACTTAGTTTCACTGATTTGCGCGGTCCCTTTGTGCTTTTGTATATTGTTTTCTGATCGCAGGTAATTATGGCTGAATTGGGGGCTGGGAACACGCTATCACATAGTCTAGGAAAGATGGAGTTATTTCTGCATTATTAAGTTGAGTTATGTTGTTTTGAAACACTTCCGTTCGAATTGTGATGTTTGGTAAATGTTTTGGAAATTATTTTTGGTTGAATAAAGCCTGAGCACTCAATGGGTATTGAGTGTGGCGGTAACGCCCTGGTCAATTTATTTCCGCTACTGTTCAAGTTAAACTATCAGTTATTATGTTCAATAAGTTCTTTGACATCTATAAATCATGTTTATCATACGTTGATTTTGAATGTTGTTTCCGCTGTGTTTCTTTAGTATCTATCGCTACGTATGTTTATTGAAACATTTCTCTATCATTTGTTATCAGTTTGTGATTATTTTCATGTTTTTCTAACTCTATTTTCGAACTGATTTTCACAAGTATGGACCTGTCCGAATGTCCGTCCGAACATCTATGTTCGAACAGATCCCGAAACGCATTTTGTTTTTCAGTCTTTAGCTGTGTCTGAACATCTGTCCGAACTTCAACGTTCGGACAACATGCGAGGACGAATCCAACTTGTAAGTCTCGACTCATGTCCGAACTTACAAGTTCGGACCATTGTTCGGACACTTGGGTTTTTGCAGTACGTTTTCTTCTCGGCTTGTGTCTAAACTTCAATGTCCGGACATAAGTTCGGATAAAGGTTGTTTTGCAGTTTTAGAACTCGTTTGGAGTCCGTTTTTGAAACCGTTTGTGGCATTAGATTCGTATCGTTTTCTACTTTATAATGAGGCAAAATCCAGGGTGTTACAAGGTTGTATCAGAGCATGGTTTTGGAAATAAGATAAGAATTGGATTAAAAACGGATTAAAATTTGGGGTAAGCCGTCTTTGGGGAATTGTCACTATGTGATTGTTATGTGACTGACTATATTATACTGGATGTGCTGAGTTACATACTCGCAGTGTGAATTGTTGTATTTGAAATGAGTTGTTGATAATGGATGATACTGCGTGCATATGGACAATATTGCTATTATATACGCAAAATGGGATTATAGTATTAGTTCTTAATATGGGATAGGAATTCAATTATTGGGTGGTAGTATGTATATATCTATATATACACTATTATATATATGCTATATGGGGATTGTTTGCATTAGACTTCAATGAGGTATAGGAATTAATTATGGGGCATGCTGAGAATTAAATTGCTTGGAACAAGGGCTTGAGGTATTGGTTGTGAGGATATTTTCTAGGATGATTTGTGTGACACCTTCTGGTGAATTTCTGCTTCTCCCTGATGATACAATATTTCCTTATATGTTATATGTATGAATTTACGAGTCTACGCGTACTAAGGTATGCAATATTATAAATGTATATGGCTGCTGTGAATAGTGAGTCTCTAGGTAACGTGCCAGACGAACAATATCGTCCAATTTCTGGATGTGTCTTCTTCCCTTGTTTGTGAATGCGTATATTCTAGTAGTCGCTTATAAAGGACCATCTGTTATAATAAATAGACTAAGTTGTCGTTGTGAATTTGTAAGGGTAAAGAAGGAAAAATACTTTAGAAATGACTACCAGATATGGAATACATATATATATATCGCATATATGAATGTAAATATGGATATATTATCGGTGTTAGTCGTAGGGGAATTTTGGAATGATAGTGATTTTTTTTAAATCGTATTAAACTAGGGGAAAATGTTTTGCTTTTTGCCATTATGGTTGTGTGTAAATACCTTTGTCAATTAGATGTGTGACGAGCTTGTGTAAAAGGAGTCTGGCATCTTTATTTAATGTTGACTGTTCAAAGTGATTGTGGTGATTTATGTTGGGTTAACTAAGGTTATAGCAAGTCTTGAAATCTATTAATTGTATTAACTGTGGCGTAAGAGATGAATTGTTAATTTTAATTGTCTTCTATGTTACTTGGTGGTTGAATTTATAAGTTGTCTTCCGAATCGGTATGGTTTGTCTTAAGTAGACGAATAGTTATGTGTTTAACCAATTTCTCAAAGACATAGAAGAATAAGGGAAAGAAGATGAAGAACCCCCCTCACCATCTAAGCTCTTCTTCAACCTCTCATGGTTATTTTTTCTCCTTTCTCTCTCATTTATGCTCTAATGGAGGCTTAACCTCCCTTGTAGTTTGGGATGAGGATTTTGCCCCAAAATCCTTAAAACTCCATTATTGAATCTTGAACTTGTTTTTATGCTTTATTTTAGTCGTTGTGCTTAATGTAGATGATTATTGGGTATTTATGATTCTTAAACTTGTTACTCATGATTTGGGGATTTTTTTAGGGTTTGCCCAAATTATCATCTATGTGTTAAATTGGTTGATTTGGCCTACTGATTAGTTTAGCATTATTGTGGGATTCTATCAAAATGTGATTCTGAGATAGAAGCCTAAACCGTTGGGGCCTAGAACACTGTACTCTAATTCAATCATTTTGAGATTAGACTACATTACAACTTTGGAGGAACTTGAGCTTAGTGTTGTCAATTGACCCGAGGCTTAGCTGATTAAGAAGTTTCGGTTAAATTGGTTAGGATTAGTAGGCCTAGATTAGGTTGCTAATTAATCAAGTGTTCCGTTGTTAAGCTATAAGTTCAAGGGTCGACAATCGGTAGTAAGGGGAGGACGGGTGCAAATATCCATCCCGGGCTACATCTATCCTAAGTTAGTTAGTTTAGTTTTATTGATTTCCTTTATTTCTTCATTATCAAACCAAAAACCCAAACCCCCAATTTACATTTATGCACTTTTATTTATCTTCTTGCACATTTACTAAGTTTATAATTAACTTGATAGTTATGAAGTCCCTATGGATACGATCTTGTTGTACTACAATGATTGGGTTCACTACCCATAGTTAGTAAGATAGTTCCACCACTGTTTTGCACAACAGCCAGCATGTACCCCAAACACTTTCAGATTGGTGAGATCTGGATCTTTGTGATAGAGAAGACTGTGAGGAGTTTCAAAAGAAATAGCATAGTGGAGGTTCTATTCAAGAGATAAACAACAGTTTTAAAGGCATGGGACCATAGAGTAAAAGGCAGATAGGCGTGAGAGAGTAAACAAAGAGCCTTATCAACTACATAGAGAATCTTGCTCTCAATAGCACCATTTTGCTGATAAGAGTGAGGACAAGTAAGTCTGTGAAGAATGCCTTCCTATTGGAGGAAGGGAGTAAGAGCCATAAATTTACCACCACCATCAATCTGAATAGCTTTAACATAGGTTCCAACTGATTTTTAACTTGAGCCACAAAAGCTGTAAAAATCTGAAGTACATATGATTTAACTTTTAACAAGTAAAGCCATATATGTTTTGAATAATCGTCCACTATCAATAGAAAATATTTACATCCATCAGTGGAAACATAGTGGGAAAGGACCCCATAGGTCTAGAAAGAGTAAGTTAAAACTCTGTTGAGAAATAGTAGAAGACATAAAGTAAAGGAGAGCGTGAAGCTTCCCTTTACAACAACTAGAACACAAGCCCTGTTTTATTGTGCTAGAAACATGTAAACTAAGAACATCCAACATTTACTTAGTAGTAACATCACTAGGGTGCCCAAAACGCTGATGCCAAGCAGAAGCTAATGCTTTAACTGTAGAATGCAATTGAGCAGGCGAGTGAAGTGTAGGAAAAAAGTAGACTCCATCCTTAAGACTGCCCCTGGGTATAGTCCCCAAAGTTTGATTGTCCTTCACCAGAAAGTAATCAGAGTGAAATTTAAAGAATACTTTATTATCACTGCAAAACTTACTAACAAAAACAAGCTATTTATTGATATTTGGAGCATGTAATTGAAATACCTCGTAATTAAAATTAGTGATTAATTAGGCTAATAAGTATTTTAGAAGCTTAATTATGCCTAAATAAACATGAGGGAACAAATCCCGAAGGAAACGGATCCTTGAAATGGATTAAAAGCATAGATGAACCTTAAAGCGTGTTTTTCAAGGAAACCGGGAAAACGCGACTTTAAGCGGGTTAAATAGACTCGTAATAGTTTTGTTCAACCAAATAGTCATTAATAAACATTAATGAAGGTTGAGAACCAACAAAATTAATTAAACAAGAAAATTCCGGAAAACGGGTTCCGGTTAGTAAAAACTGTAACAACCGGGAAGTTGTGGGGTGAGAGTGTAATAAAACAAAACTTGTGTGTCCACTTTTGTAAATAAAAGGCAAAACTTTGAGGGTGTATGTGTAGTCGGCAACCCCTCTCTCTCTCTCTCTCACTCTCTTTTATTTAAAGGACAAATAAAAAGTGAAAAGCAAACAAAAACACTCTCTCACCTCTACTCCCCCTCTCACTCACGATTTCTCCCTCTCTCTCTCTCTCTCTCATTTTCTTCTTCCTCCTCCCAAGCATCCATGGCAATTTTGGCAACCCCCATACATCCCTCCTCTTCTCTCCTCTTGTTGAAGGCTTAAAACTTCTCCAAATCCTATAAAAATTAAACCATTGAAATCGGCTTGCCAAGGAGAACACCTTCCTCCTTTCAAAAATCGGAACCACTACTTTCATCTCCATGGGTATTCTCCATTTGAAGGTTTGAGTCCACCAATGGAAGCTCCTCCTTCTCCTTGATGTTTTAAGGTAAAAGCAATCTTGAAACCCCATCCTTTTCTAGCCCTATTTGGCAAAACGAAAATTCACATTGAACTCTTGTTTTGTTCCTTGTGCTCCAGCCGATTTTGGCTTCTTCATTGGGCTAGAAATCTTGCTCTCTTTCTAGTCAAGAACCTCATCCATGGGTTGGAAGGTAATGCTCTTTTCTAACTCTAAAAACACTAAATTCTAGGGTTAGTTAAGGATGGTATGCTAAGTTAGAATTGTGTATTGGTATGGGTTGTAGCATTGGAGTGTGGACTCCATTTGAAACCGAGAACAAGAAGGAAAGAAAGGAAAAGAAAGAAGAAGGGAAGAGAAAGGAGGAAAAAAAAGGAGAAACTAAAATCACAAGGTAAATGCTCTTACCTTGAATTGGTTTATGTAGCGTAGTGTAACATATTTTGAGTATTAGAAATGTGTAATGTATATGGAAATGAGTAGTAAGTATGTTGTAGTATAATGAGGGAAGTAATGTATCTGTTTTAAGACTTGTAAAGGATATTTAAAATCTTGGGAAGACATTGGGTAATGAGTAGGTATGTGCAGGAAATTTGTTGTGTTGTGGTGAAGTTGAAAATATGAGTATTGATGCCTTGAATAAACAAGTTGTATGAATGAGCATTTGTGAGCTGAAACAATGTGTGGGCAATGTTAAAAATATAGGGGAACCTCTGCCCAAATTTGTATGGAAATTAGAGGACTTAGATGTGTAAGGAGAGTGAATAACCTAGATAATAACTAGGTGTGTTTTGGTAGTAGTTGTGAGTGATTAATCATGTTGGAAACAGATTTGGAAAAGGGCTAAGTGATGGGAAGAGCTAGGATGTAAAGTAATGAATTTTGAATGCTAGAAGTAACATTAGTTGAGGGAGTATGGAATGGTGGAAGTTGGGTTAAAAATATGTAGCATTAGAGAAATGAAAACTGATGTGAGTGCTGAAATGAAGTAAAGAAAAATTGTGTAAGTGGATGTAGAAATGAGTAAGGAATTTGGTGGATGAACCAAGGTGATTTAGAGGGTAAAAATGAGTGTTAAACATGTGGGGAATGTATTGGTAAAGGTTAGGGAAGCAATAGGAAAGTAAAGAACTGAAAACAGATTTTAAAACAGAAGTACTCGGCCAGACCGACCTTGGGACCAAACTTGCAAGGTCGGCCGAGCCTTGATTACAAAGACGGGAAGTCTACTGACTTCGACCGACCTTGGGACTGATAAGTGTCCAAATGATCATGTTTTACGGGTGTATTTCATATATTATATTAGCATTTTTCTCTCTTATTTCTCCACTTTGGTTAGTTTTCCTCTAGTTTATGTTTTATTCGTTATCTTACAAATTTATTGGTTAAACATGAGGAAAACCAAGCTAGGAGCAAAGTAGACAAAGAGACGAATGCATAGGCGTAAACGGATCTTAAATCGGAGCTGAAACGAACATTTTGGAAGCAAACTAATTTTCGTCCGAACCAGGTCGGTCCGGACACTGATTCATACACTGTAAATGGGACGTCCGTGGCACGTCTGATGAAAAAAGCGCGGACAAGATCAAGGATAGAAGTGTGTCCGTGGCGCGTCCACGGATAAAAGGGCGGACAAAATCGAACCGTCCGAACCATAGTGGTCCGGACACTGGTTCGGACGCACACAAATTGAAGATCCGCCCGTGGAAATTAGCCAGGACACAAGCAAGGTCACAACAGAGACGTCCGTGGAAAAAAGGCAGGACAAGGGATAGAGCTGTCCGTGTAAAAATGCCGGACAAGAAAGAAGAGGCTGTGGCCTGTCCATGGCGTGTCCGTGGATTTAAGGCCGGACAGAAGATGAGAGACCATGCTGTCTGTGGAAATAAGGAGGGACAAGAAAGAAGAGGCTGTGGCCTGTCTGTGGCGTGTCCGTGGATTTAAGGCCGGATAGAAGAAGAGAGACCATGCTGTCCGTGGAAATAAGGACGGACAAGAAAGAAATATCTGTGGCATGTCCGTGGAGAAAAGACCGGACGACAAATAGAGGTGCAACCCAGATCCAGAATAATTGACGCGCCGACCGCCTTCCTCGTTTTTCCTGCGGCGCCTGCAAACAAATCTATCTACTCCATCAGCAATATCAGGCGCCGGCGCACTCATTAATCCTCACACGTGTTCCAGCCTGTCTTCTTCCTACTTCTTTCTTCTATAAAACCCATGCTCCCTCTGCTCAAATAAATCATCCCTTCCAAAATCCAAAGTTCATCATACACGGGAGATTGAAGGAAACAAACAATCGACCACAACACAAGCCACACCTACGATCCATTCCATCCTCTTATCCCCCACTTCTCCATTTTATTTTTATTCTTCATTCCACCACTCAGCAGAAGCAGGACAAGAAGAAGAGAAGAGAAGCAGCTGGAGCAAGAGCGAGCCGCACTCCCGTCTCCTTCAGTAGTCTCCAAAATAATGGCTACTTCTATCTTTATTTTATTTTCGTTCATGTTAATGTCTGAGTAATTTTATATTTGTGTTTAGGATGGGTGTTTAACCCCAAATAATTCAGAGTTATTTATAATACGAGTTTGCTTATAAATATTTGTTTTGTCTCTCTAAATTATTAAATGCTTAAGAACTGATCATTTTTACGCATTTACGGTTTCTCTTATTTCAATGATTTTGTAAATCTGAGAATAGACCACAAAGAGAGACAAACGTTAGATATTATCTCCTTGATTAGCAGATAAAATCCATCGTTGTTATTAAAAGAATTCTTGCTTAATGCTAATTAATGATTTTAGACTTCTTCTGATTGTAAAAAGTCTATTGAATTAATTAAGAGTTGTCCTTATCTATGATTTAGGAAGGCCACAAGATAAATTCTTAAACAGACAAATAGAGCAAATTAGGATTATAATTAATGTTTAAAGTATATTTGGGTGATTTCATCTTCCTTAGCACATTTTCCATCCATTCAATACACTACCGTTTTATTTAAGCTTTTAATTATTTTTATTTTCCCAACACCAAGATTGCCACTGGCTAAACCCCCAGTTTACATTTTATGCACCTTTATTTATCTTCTTGTACATTTACTAACTTGATGATCAATTAGATAGTTGCGAAGTCTCTGTGGATACGACCTTGTTGTACTACAATGATTGGGTTCACTGCTCATAAGTAGCAAGATAGTTTAACTATTATTTTGCCCAACAAGTTTTTGGCGCTGTTGCCGGGGACTTCGGTCCAACTATCTGGTTTATTATCTGATTAGTTTTTCTTTTATTTTCGTATTTGCCCCTTTTGTGCCTAAATTTTTGTTTTGTTTTTAAGGTACTTAATTCTGATGGATGGTCACTACGATCAAGCAGGAGGTTGGTATGATTACCCCTATGGAGCAGAGAACTACAATCAATGGAGTGTATGTCAAAGATGCGGAGAGTACCATGAAAGCCCCCAATGTTCAGACCCAAATGCTGAACTGAGAGCTCTCTTGGAGGATTTCAAGTCATCTCTCAAGCCTATCCCCATCTTTGTGTGCCAAGAGTGTGGAGGAGATCATGAAAGTTCCCATTGTCCTATGGTTGCAATAGAGAGAGACAACGCCATTTTAAGGGAAATGATGGCAAATTTTACCTCAAAGTTTGGAACCTCTGAAATGATCCAGCAAAGAACGCTAGATCGGGTAGAACACATGGAACAACCGGTTCAACAACTGAATGAAGTGGTTCACGAGGAGGAACAACCTGCTGAGGACTTAAGCTACTCTCCACCTCCTCCCCTATTCAAATTAGAGAATCCATCACCAAACAACCATCAGCTTGATTATGAAGACAACTCCTCATAAGAGAGTTCTCCTTGGACTTCATGAAGTCTCCTGCCTCTGAAATCAACTACTATTTCCCCTCCTTCTCCGTGCTCTACCCAGAAGATGAGGGTGGATACATCCTCAACCTTGAGAAGGAGGAGATACCGCCTCCCTCCGAGCCATCAGAAGAGAGTGCTATAGTCAATTTCAAGGAGCCACTTCCCTTTGAAGTTAATTTACATCAAAGCTTGTCCAATGAGCCTCACCAAGAAGATGAGGACATCTACATCCTCAAAATTGAGGAGGATGAGCCATCTAACTTTGATCTTCGTCTGGAGGATCAAGGCCTTCCCCACCTAAGCAACAATGATATAAGGTGGAAGCATAAAGTTCACCCACTAATTGTGGAGGCCACCTTCCCTTTTGATCCCGGACTAGAGATAGAAAACAAAGTCCGCCCCAGAGCTCTCCCTGCACCGCTCATTGAAGATAAGGATGTCTTCATCCTTAATTTCAAAGAGGAGGCTCCACCAAAATTCGATCCTCGCACCAAGGATTAACAATCTCAACACCTTCACCTGAATAAAGATCAGTGGAGCCTACACTTCTACATTCTTAGTGTTGAGATAACATTTCCTTTTGATCCGGGTGGTTTTTCAATAATTCATGATGCCCGTCCCACCCACCCGTTAAAGCCAACTTCAACGTTCATATTCTATCCCGGATGACTTCATGGTGGTATTGTCTAGCCAAAGATGTTAAATAAGGGCAGCTTCCCGGGAGGCAACCCGGATGAAATTTTTCTTTCATTTGCTTTTATTTTTCTTTTAATTTTCAAGTTCTCTTTAATTTTATTTTTTGCTAACACTTACCCCGTTTGTAGTATGGTTGCTTCTAGTGTCTTATGCAGGTGCAACTTCATGTCTACACAGCAACAAAGCTACGCTACTTGAGGCTGAAGCTCAAGTGTGGGGGAACTCCTATAACACTAGCAAAAATAATCTCAGGGGAGTACTAGTTTCTTTAATTATGCTTTTATTTTGCTAAATTCTACTGTGGAGAGCTCGTGCTAAAATGTTTATTTGTGACCTTTGTGTTTTTCTTTCTTTTATCTACTTACCGAAAAGGTCTTCTGAAATCTTCCCTTGTTTTTCTGGTGAACAATGGGGACATTGTTCAATTTAAGTGTGGGGGAGTGCCCTTTTCGGCGACATTTTGTGCTTAAAATGCTTAATCTCTCTGCTTATCTTGCGTTTTTCCAAATTCAATATCGTTGACCCTTTATATGTGGGTTGTTCTCTTTATAAATAAATACTGTTATGAATTGTGGGATAAATGGTACAAAAATTTTAAATTTTGATTGCTTTTGAGGAGCATTTTTTATGCGGTGTGACCAAATGATCTACAATTGTTGGATTTTTATTGCTCAGGGGTTCTTTATGTCTTATATCTTAGGGATTGCTAAGGGGTGCTTCTCTGTCTAAAAAAATATATACAATAAAATATAATAATAAATAAGGGACTTGCGAGACACCATTGGTAACCAACAAAGAGAGTTGAGTGTTCTTAAATACAAAGGCTTGATACCTACATATTATCTTCTCATCTCTTATGCAAAAGTGAAACAAATGCATAATACTATTTTTCCTTTTGTTTTCTCTCAATGCCCATTCTTGAGAGAAGTTGGCCGTGGTAAAAGTTCTCAAAGTCACCTTAACTGAGAAGCATTGAAGTACTCCGAATCATACCCCAAAACTCTAATTTTTGTTTTTACCCTGAGCACACCTGTGCCACCAGCAGTTGATGGATCACACTCCTCAATAAGTTTGAGATCATGTACTGTTCACTTCCTTATCCTACCCTTCATAATAATATTTGTTAGTATTGAGCATTCCCTACTTACTTGGGTACATGGTTTTGCTTGAGGAAAAGCAAAAAGGTAAGTGTGAGGGTGTGATAAGTGTCCAAATGAGCATATTTTATGGGTGTATTTCATATATTATATTAGCATTTTTCTCGCTCATTTCTCCAGGTCGGTCCGGACACTGATTCGGACACTGTAAATGGGACGTCCGTGGCACGTCGGATGAAAAAAGCGCAAACAAGATCAAGGATAGAAGTGTGTCCGTGGCGCGTCCGCGGATAAAAGGGCGGACAAAATCGAACCGTCCGAACCACAGTGGTCCGGACACTGGTTCGGACGCACACAAATTGAAGATCCGTCCGTGGAAATTAGCCAGGACACAAGCAAGGTCACAACAGAGACGTCCGTGGAAAAAAGGCAGGACAAGGGATAGAGCTGTCCGTGTAAAAATGGCCGGACAAGAAAGAAGAGGCTGTGGCCTGTCCGTGGATTTAAGGCCGGACAGAAGAAGAGAGACCATGCTGTCCGTGGAAATAAGGACGGACAAGAAAGAAATATCTGTGGCATGTCCGTGGAGAAAAGACCGGACGACAAATAGAGGTGCAACCCAGATCCAGAATAATTGACGCCCCGACCGTCTTCCTCGTTTTTCCTGCGGCGCATGCAAACATATCTATCTACTCCATCAGCAATATCAGGCGCCGGCGCACTCATTAAATTCCTCGCACGTGTTCCAGCCTGTCTTCTTCCTCCTCCTTTCTTCTATAAAACCCACGCTCCTTCTGCTCAAATAAATCATCCCTTCCAAAATCCAAAGTTCATCATACACAGGAGATTGAAGGAAACAGACAATCGACCACAACACAAGCCACACCTACGATCCATTCCATCCTCTTATCCCCCACTTCTCCATTTTATTTGTATTCTTCATTCCACCACTCAGTAGAAGCATGATAAGAAGAAGAGAAGAGAAGCAGGTGGAGCAAGAGCGAGCCGCACTCCCGTCTCCTCTAGTAGTTTCCAAAATAATGGGTACTTCTATCTTTATTTTATTTTCATTCGTGTTAATGTCAGAGTAATTTTATATTTGTGTTTAGGATGGGTGTTGAACCCTAAATAATTCAGACTTATTTATAATACCGAGTTTGCTTATAAATATTTGTTTTGTTTCTCTAAATTATTAAATGCTTAAGAACTGATCATTTTTACGCATTTACGGTTTCTCTTATTTCAAAGATTTTGTAAATCTGAGAATAGACCACAAAGAGAGACAAATGTTTGATATTATCTCCTTGATTAGCAGATAAAATCCATCACTATTATTAAAAGAATTCTTGCTTAATGCTAATTAATGATTTTATACTTCTTCTAATTGTAAAAAGTTTATTGAATTAATTAAGAGTTGTCCTTATCTATGATTTAGGAAGGCCACAAGATAAATTCTTAAATAGACAAATAGAGCAACTTAGGATTATAATTAATGTCAGAAATATACTTGGGCGATTCCACCTTCCTTAGCTCAGTTTCTGTAACACCCCAACCGTTAAGCTCGTCATTACCTCTTAAATTGTCACCAATTACTCTTACTCACGCAGCGAAACTCTAATTACAACAAGGGGTGAGACAACGCCGATACCCACCCATATGGCTAACCAGGCCTTTCTTACATACCGTAACGGTTTGATGAACTGGAACAACCGAGTATACAACACAGATACAATACTCAAATCATTTCTTTACTATACCGAGTCTACAATAAATGGATGCCAACAACATATTCGGTCTTACACCTCCTTCAATACATAAGTAATTAAAACTACTACCCATGCAACCCACCGACCCCGTCCTACTCTCGAACGGTAACATCTTCGGTGTACCTGTAAAATATAAACATCCCCCCTAGGGGCTCAGCTTAACGCTGCATATGAAATTCGCATACCCCGAGCGCTAACCGGGGTACGCCGACCACTTAGTCGGATATACATGGAGTTCATTTTAGTCAAACAACATGCATCATAGCAATACAATAAGTACATGTAATGCTCAAGGAATCTACATCCAATCATGGAACACAATTCCTAACTAACATAACAAGGTTGTTAGTTGTATCTGGTTACTCTTAGGGCTTGAGGGTTATACCTCACTATGCCTTGTTTACTTATTCAATACCTCACCCGCTCTCTCGGGTTACTTATTCATATACACACCCATTCTCTTGGGCTACTCGTACTATACTCACCCACGCTCTCGGGTTACTTATTCTCATTATCTCACCCATACTCTTGGGTTAATTATACTCAAGCTCATGTAGATTCTCGAGACGCTACAGGTCTCATACGTCACGCTTGTTACTCTTAATACATACTTAGGCCAAAATTCATGGTTCTCTAGCATAGTCTTACTTCCCCGGTTTCGACCCTACTCTGGGTCTAGCATGGTGGGAAGGTTCAACTAGCTCACGAAACTCTCTCTTAGTTCCTATCTCTTTTTACTTAGGTCCGACTACTCTCGGACTACTCTCATTCCCATACACTCCTCTCTTGGAGTTATAATAATATTATGTATATTAGTCTAGAAGCATCACTCTCGATGTATCTAATGACTTGGGAACATTACTTTAGTTCGGTTAATCTTAGTTTTTAAGAGTTACCCATACATTCCACTTACTCATACTTTCGGTTAATTTCCTAAGTCGGTAAAATCCTCATATAGGAGGTTGACCATGTCTCAAGGGAGCTACTAATCCCTTAGGTCTCTTTTACCTTCTTTACTAGTTCACATCTTCGAACTATCGTTAATCCTCTTGAGGGAGGTTCACTTACCCTTCCACTCTTGTTTGTTTCGTGGATTGTGTCATTATGGTTTACCAACCGTTATCGGGTAATTACTCAACCCGCACATCTCCTTATATTCTAGGGAGTTCATATGTTTGCGTTTTCGTTATACTTTAACGGGTAGTTTGTGTGTTTGCTCATTTTCGTTATCATAAGCATAGACCCGATCTATGGGTCTCTAGCCAAACGTTACTCACTAGGAGTCGGTCTTTACTCTATGTTAGACCACACCGGCAAACAAGTATGTTAGCTCATTCAACATACATCAGGACATACATAATCAAACAACGGATTATTTTCATGCTTTAATCTTGATTAAGCCGGCACCCAAACACACAAATCAACGTAACTCGGTTAGCACGCGGAGTATGAGAAAATCATACCTTTCACCGGGGTTTTTACTTTTACCGTGTATCTCACCATGCTCGGGGCACGCACGATTCTGATAATGTTTCAAACATTACTGTTAATACTAAGCTCAGACGGAACATAATTAAATGCTACTCCCGTACTTTCCCCGTTATCCCGTTATCTCGGTTTTACTCTTGTTAATTTGAGTTCTCACTTCTCAATCACTTCTAAACACTTTCTTACACTTCCTAGGGCCTTACATGTCACCAAACAAGGCCTTAACATCTTATAACATCATTAACATTTAAACCCCCATCATTTCCAACCTTTAAAATGCTCTCTGTAGGTTTCTGGGGGTGGTCCGGGACTTGGTCCCCACCCTAAGTCCCGGACCATTACAAGGTATAACTCTCGGCTGAATTTAACAAGTGGTCCGGGACCTTGTACCAAACTCAAGTCCCGGACCAAACATGGTAGGCAACTCTCGGCATAAATAAAGGGGGTGGTCCGGGACCTTATCCATCTCTCAAGTCCCGGACCAAGTACTGGGATGAATTCTCAGTATGAAAACAGGGGGTGGTCCGGGACTTTGTCCATGGACTAGGTCCCGGACCCTGCTACAGATTTTACAAATTTGACAGTTTCTAACTCTGTTCAAGGTCCTCTCTTAGCTCATTGATTACCCAATCTTCACCAACTATAATCCTCATGTTTTAGCAACTAATTACTCATCTAAACCACCTTAAACCAAGCACCAAGTGCACTCACAAACTCTAGTTAATTTCACTTGAAAATTCACTTACACTTCCATAACTAGTTTTCTTGTTTCTACAACTTTGTAACAGATTCAGTTCACTCTTTACCATTCATTCCTCACTCACTAATGCCATTCCCAACACTCAATGGCATTATTTCTACTGCTAAACACTCTTCATCTTGGTTTGGTTTTCAAACCATTAACCACTCATTTAACACCTCCTAAACAACCTAGTTCTCTCCTCTAAAACGAAAACAAAGACCATAAATTCCTAGGTGAATTTTGACAGCACCTACTTACTTTCCTAAGAATTTTAACCACACTAAAACAGCTCACAACACTTCTCACGCCTGTTTGGTTTAGGCATATTAAAAACACAAATTCCCATGGTTCACATATATGCCTAGCTTAGTTTCCTTTTGTTTGCACACTTAAACCACATTAAACATCTCATTCAACTCACAATATTGTGGTATCATACTACTCAAGCTCAAGGTTGTTTATACAACACTAACATAAGTTTTCCCAAGGCAAATAAACAAACACAGGTAAGCCCATTACCTTGTTTATTCTCGGCTTTTACTCCTCTTCTTCCTCTTTCTCTTGTTCCCTCTTCCTCTTCTTGTTTTCACAACATACAAGGGGGTCTAGATTGCTATCTACAATCATTTTCCCCACACCACACACAACAATAAAAATCAATTCAACTTTCCTCACAAAACTAACATTTTAAGAGTTAGTTTTTAGGCTTTAACTTAGGTATTACCTTTGAATGTTCAAAAGGAGGGCTTGGCAATCAAATGATGGAATTTCCAACACTCCACAGGAGCATGGAGAAGCCGACTGAAATGGGGAAAAATTCCAACATTGGAAAATTCTTGATTTTGCAAGGAAGAGTTAGAAATGGATGGAACTCTTGTATTACTTTTACCTTAAGGCATCAAAGAGATGATGGAGAGTCAAAATCAGCTCTTCAAGCTTCAAAAGGCCCCCATGGAAGTGAATATGGAGGAATCAAGGCTTTGTTGGGTGGAAAACGAAGCCCTTGCCGATACGAATCTAACGGTAGTATTTGTGTGCGATTCAGTGAAGGAATGAGCAAATTAGAGGAGGAAGAAGATGGGGCTGTGTGCTTCCTTCTCAAATCGGAAATGTTAACAGAGGAGGAAGGAGAAGAAGGTAGACAGAGAGCTGGGCTGCGTGAGAATAAGGAAGGAAAGGAGGTGAGAGGGTAAGTAAGTTACTTTTTACTATTCCCCCTTTTTCTTTTACTTTATTTATTTATTTGTTATCTTGTTACCAATTAGCTAGCAAGCTTATTAATGAGTGTATACATATTAATTAAAACCGGCCCATACTAATTAATAGCCCGGGTCGTTTTTCGACTTTTCGAATTAAACGCGTTTTATCTCCCGGTTTTGACACTATTCACTTACCGGGTCCGTTTCCGGAATTTTGCCGTTTAATTAATTTTAACGGTTATTAAGCTTCCATTAATACTTAATTACAGTTATTTAATCAACTATAATTTTTACGGGTCCGTTTGACCACTTAAAGTCACGTTTTCGGGTTTTCTCGAAAAATGTGCTTTAAAACTCCGTTAACGTTTTAATCCATTATTTAGATCCGTTTTCTCCGGGAATCCTTTCCGTATGCTAATTAGGCCTAACTAAGCCTTAGGAATCCATCTCGGACCCTTACGAGATCATATATCTCTTATAATCATTTAATGCGCGTTTTAGCATTTTTCGCATTTAACGCATTTTCTCTTTTCTTTTGGTTTTATTCTTTTTACCAATACTCTCTAGGCACCATTAGGCCCTTAATAATCATATTAAAGTAATTTAATCACCACTTTTAGATCCAGGGTATTAAAATCTACCCCCCTTAGGAACTTTGTCCTCAAAGTTGGTGAATCTTATATAGTTACTCTCATGGGCACGCTATGCCAAGGTTATAATACATGTATAACCTTACAGACTCCACAAGTCAGTCTCATTTCACACTACACATACCACACATATAACACAGCATGTATAGCAATCGAAAATACTCTTTATACTCTCTCCATGGAATCGGTCCGAAGACAAGAAGGCACTATAGTCCTCGAATCCATATTGAGTAATACATTACTGATCCCTCAGGTACCGGTCACGTTGAACACTTACTCTTTCTGGTTCACGGCCATTTCATGACAAATGGGCACTTACTCTCTCTGGCCCACGGTCCATTCGGTTCTGATCAAAACATTACACATATACATATCCTCAGGCACTCTGGTTGACTCACTCAACACAGGATCGTCTCAGGTACTCTCCCCGTCCCGCTGCCTTTGGAAAAATCACACACTGTCACCGCCCCAACCGGTCACTTAGGACCGCCGCACGTACGGTGCAATGGTTTCAAAACTAATACACGCCCACCGTTCTACCGGTCATCAAGACTTAAGGCCGTAGCCATCGACGGGTGATAGCTGTTTAAAAACCAGTTTTCATTTCCATCTTCATACTTGAAGAAATTCCTTTTCAAATTCTGTTTGGAAATTGTTTTTAAAACATCACACAACTCCAAATCAAATTTATGGTAGCTGCATCTTTTCTTAGCGTGATTACTTGTGACCACTTATAGGGAGCTTCGAGAATCATCCAACCCTAATGTGATCAGCATCAGTGTTTAACTATCCTTCCACTCCAATTTGTGTTTGGTTTCCCTTGATCGCTAGCAGCTCAAGTTCCACCTCCCACGTCAGTTTCAAACAATCAGATAGTGAAACATTTTTGTTTTCTATCTTTTACTCTTTCTAGTCATATTCACGAAACAATCAATTCGTTTCAATTAATCTCTAGTTCCTAGTACTTGGATCATCCGTCATTATCATTGCTTCACTTGTTTTACCTAGGCATTCCATACTTATGGCCTCATTAGTCAATTTGTTACTCAATTTAAAACACACAACATACAACTCCAAAGGATGGAACTCAATCCATCAATCATTCTCAAATAAAATCACCTAGGGAACTCACTCCCTACAAGGTTACACATCGGTTTCATACCGATTCATACTCATCATACTCATGTCTAATCTCACTAGATATATACTATTAGGATTCTCATTCCCCAGGAGTCTCTCTACTCCTCTTTTCATATTATTATATACTCGTTACTTGCATCCCTCATGCACAATAATCATTATTACACATGAATGGGTCATAATGTTTATGTAACATAAGTTCCAATCATCAAAACAATTTCTTTTGTGCTATGCACATATTTTTACGCACTAAACGTAAACATACTCTAAGCGGTTTCTCGCCCTACCCCCCTTAAAAGGGGTTACGCCCGCGTAACTAACCATATGTATCACTGAACATTGGTTCAATAATTCGAGTATCATGAAGTGTTTTAACTTCAATGTGGTTAATTAACTCATAACCGGGCTCGGTTCTAGCCTCTAAGGCTTCAAGGCATTTATGATGAGCCATCTACTCACATTTGCTAGGTATGCTTAACCTTTGAATTATGGCCCACTAGCTTTTGCTGCGTAACCTGATAGCTAGAGCTTAACTCGCCCTTTTTATATTCTTAATGTATTATCCACTCCCTTTTATCCCTTTTTGACTTGGGATTAAAGGTTTCTCAATCGTCGCTAGGTATCTCTCACCGTATGCGAATTCGACGAGTTATAGGTTTTCTCTCCAGCTCTTGGAAATCTATTCTGTATACTCTGTATACCTTCGTGGTTATTCACTTTACCTTTTCCGACTTATTGTCGGTTGAGATCAAGCTACTACTCAGTATGTAGTGCTTCCTCGTTTAATAGTGCTTCTCAATTATGTTTATTCATTTATTTCTGTACAACAATTTCTCATGCATACTACTCTACATTTACTATTCATCGGTCCTGGGACCTGTGGGTTACAGCCCACATTTTCATGCATCTTTGGCCAAAGGCCGCACGGTTATTTCTTTAGATTCAAATTCGGCAGGCTTCGCTGACATTTCTTAATTCCTGGCTCTCCCACTCGGTCATTACCGCACAAGTGCAATATCAAAACACTCAGTCATACAGAGTGCAGAAGTGTAAACCCTTGACGGTAAATCTCTCATGAGATAGGAATGAACATGTCTCCTTTGCCACATTTCCTCATCAGCTTCATATCACTAACTGAATATACTCTTACAATGGTCGCTTGCTGCGTACCTTGGTCTTTCTCACTTTCATGGCATCTGCTACTACTTTAGCTTCCGCCCAGGTGTTTTTGCCATTTACACTATGGCTTGCCATTCACTTGGCCCAACAACACGTTATTCTTTAACTCTCTCTGCGCACTTGCGCACTGCTTACTCTGCAGTTCATATTGCACACATACTGTGTTTTACTACTTAACCGATTACTCTCTCGGTTTCTTTCCACTGCTATCAACGCCTTACAATGCCCTTTCTCTGTTCGACTTACTCCTTGGCAATTAACACATGCTCAAGTTTCACTACACCGCTTTAGCGGTTTCACATTACATACTTAGGTGGTAGCCTTTCTCTGGAGGATTCACGCAATTACCCCTCCTTAGGCCCCATAATAACAAGTGGTGTCCCCACTCTAAGGTAGTGGTTCGTTCTCCACAATTCCTCTTATGCCTTTATGCATAACGTTTGGATCTACGAATTGTAGTTAGTTTTCTGGCTTACAAGCCACATTGCCTCGCCACGCTCTATGCGGGCTGCTTAAACAGGTTTCTCCTTCTCCGTATACCATTAAATGGTTTGGAAGATATTACTGGGCTCTCGTTATGGTTGTCTCACCACACTTCCGTACCTGGAAGGCCCTTTGTACTTGATATTAATTCATGCCCTCTGGCAATTTAGGGTATCCCGTGTTACGAGGGATCCCTTCGGGTTCTACCCGAGTGTTTGCTTAAACACTTGTGTTCTCAACGCGATGTTTCGTTCAACTACTGTTGACTTCGGCACCCTTCTCGGATTGTTCCTGGGTGTTACTGAGTAATGCCATTACATCTGGTTGTGATGGTTATGTTCAGTTGCGACTTCGCCTTGCGGCTATGTATAACTCGAACTATCCCATTTAGGGTTGTAATGTCTCCCGTTATTGGGTAGATTATTAGTACTTTTCCTTTACCTACTTAATTAGGTCGTTATTCTCTTAGGGAGATATACTGTGGGAATTCTATCCCATTCATCAAACATTGATATGATCATTTAAGGCATTCATCTTATTGCTTACACTGGTATCCATTCCAGTTATTAGGTATTTCCTCCTTGATTCCTGTGACATATCCTATGTCTATATTTAACACTCTGTACTTCTCACACTTATCCACGCTATGTCCTTAGGTCCGTCACCTTACTGGTTTCTAGACTCCTTTAGCTTCGTAAACTTCTTTGTGTTCTTCAATCATTCGAGGTGTCCAAATATCTTGGTTTGGATTGGTTCTTTTGTCCATAGTATGGAGTGGGCTACTTCCCGTGTACCGTACTCTACTTGTATACATACATGGAGTATCTTATTGATACGTTACCACTTACCCGACTAACTCATAACTGGTCTGTCAGGCCCGCAAGCTCCTTCGGAGTGCAGTCGTCCCAGGTCTCATTTAGTACACCGTAGTGTCGGTCACACGCCTAAGTGAAGTATTCTGTTGCCAACTCCTCTTATATCGTCCTATGATAACTTACCGTGATTCTCTGGTTTGGTTTTTAAAAATTTGGGGGGTTTTGAAAAATTCCATGTTTGAAAGAAAAATTCGAGTTGAAAATAAATTCTTCATGGCATTTCAATGCGGTTGCTTCTTACCAGGTCTAGCTACTCGCTGACTGGTATGTTCTTTATACAGTGGTCAGGCCGTTAGGCCTTTCCAAGGTTCGTTCAGAATTCTTAGGGTTTGTGGTGGTATATTGGCTCCTCTCGCCTTCGTACTTGCTAAGTACTGGGCGCTTGTCACAGCTCTTCTTAAAAGTCCCGTTAATACTGCACTTGCCGTGGCAAGTGCGCGGTACAGGCGGTTTTAGGTTAACTCATACCGGTCACGGTATTGTTCACATTGTATTTGGTAGCCTTGTCGGCTCTTCCTTGATCCTTTAATTGGATAACTGCTCCTTAGAGCTGCTTCTCATTCCTTTGTCCTCTTCATTCATTTAGGTGCTTCTCCACAATTCGGAGTTCCTTAATTACTTTAATTCTATGCTTTACCTCGTTGCTCGTTCCCACGTCTTTACTGTGGTTACTGAGGTTTAACTCATTTAGGCACTACTTTTGTAGTCCTATTCGGGTATATCCCATAATTACACTCGTAGCTGTCTAAGCTATATCAGTGAAGTATTGCAACTTCTTCGGGTGTGGCAGGGGGGGCGCACCTACTCTCAACTAGGTTCTTAGTTGGTTAGTATACCGTTAGTGGTATTACATAACCATGGCGGTCCATAGACATGTGTCTCGGTTCTCGTTAGTTCTCATGAATCTGCCTTGTTGCACGGTTAGTGCATCCTTCTTGCTGCTGCTCGGCCAGCTAGGTTCTCGCGACTGCTAAGCATGTCGCCCAAAGCTGCCACAAATTCTGGTCTCCTTGGATTAGGATTTCTCAATCTTCCGCCATTAAGTGTGGTTATTACCGTTCCAGCGGGATCCGCCTCCGAGGTTTCCGGTTCTCTGGATCCACCGCATGACAGGTTCTGGTTCATATTGAAATATTAAATAAGTGCAAGATTGGGTTTCCCCGTCTTTCTGGCGTTCTTTCCCAAGCTTTTTAATACGAGGGTGGTGGAGGGCGGGTTTGGTATTGTAGGTATCCAGATCATACAGGAAGTTCCTAACTAGCGCATCTCTCACGCTACCACTCAACCCTTAGCCCTAAGTCTCTATTTTGTAACTCGGTATTCCCTAAGCTCGGTATTTCCAGTCATCAGAGCGACACTTCGCTCTGATACCATTTTTGTAACACCCCAACCGTTAAGCTCATCATTACCTCTTAAATTGTCACCAATTACTCTTACTCACGCAGCGGAACTCTAATTACAACGAGGGGTGAAACAACGCCGATAGCCACCCATATGGCTAACTAGGCCTTCCTTACATGCCGTAACGGTCTGATGAACTGGAACAACCGAGTACATAACACAAATACAATACTCAAATCATTTCTTTACTATACCGAGTCTACAATAAATGGATGCCGACAACATATTCGGTCTTACACCTCCTTCAATACATAAGTAATTAAAACTACTACCCATGCAACCCACCGACCCCGTCCTACTCTCGAACGGTAACATCTTCGGTGTACCTGTAAAATATAAACATCCCCCCTAGGGGCTCAGCTTAACGCTGCATATGAAATTCGCATACCCCGAGCGCTAACCGGGGTACGCCGACCACTTAGTCGGATATACATGGAGTTCATTTTAGTCAAACAACATGCATTATAGCAATACAATAAGTACATGTAATGCTCAAGGAATCTACATCCAATCATGGAACACAATTCCTAACTAACATAACAAGGTTGTTATTGTATCTGGTTACTCTTAGGGCTTGAGGGTTATACCTCACTATGCCTTGTTTACTTATTCAATACCTCACCCGCTCTCTCGGGTTACTTATTCATATACACACCATTCTCTTGGGCTACTCGTACTATACTTACCCACGCTCTCGGGTTACTTATTCTCATTATCTCACCCATACTCTTGGGTTAATTAACTCAAGCTCATGTAGATTCTCGAGACTACAGGTCTCCTACGTCACGCTTGTTACTCTTAATACATACTTAGGCCAAAATTCATGGCTCTCTAGCATAGTCTTACTTCCCGGTTTCGACCTACTCCAGGTATAGCATGGTGGAAGGTTCAACTAGCTCACGGAACTCTCTCTTAGTTCCTATCTCTTTTTACTTAGGTCCGACTACTCTCGGACTACTCTCATTCCCATACACTCCTCTCTCGGAGTTATAATATATTATGTATATTAGTCTAGAAGCATCACTCTCGTATCTAATGACTTGGGAACATTACTTTAGTTTGGTTAATCTTAGGTTTTAAGAGTTACCATACATTCCACTTACTCATACTTTCGGTTAATTTCCTAAGTCGGTAAAATCCTCATATAGGAGGTGACCATGTCTCAGGGAGCTACTAATCCCTTAGGTCTCTTTTACCTTCTTACTAGTTCACATCTTCGAACTATCGTTAATCCTCTTGAGGGAGGTTCACTTACCCTTCCACTCTCGTTTGTTTCGTGGATTGTGTCATTATGGTTTACCAACTGTTATCGGGTAATTACTCAACCCGCACATCTCCTTATATTCTAGGGAGTTCATATGTTTGCGTTTTCGTTATACTTAACAGGTAGTTTGTGTGTTTGCTCATTTTCGTTATCATAAGCATCGACCCGATCTATGGGTCTCTAGCCAAACGTTACTCACTAGGAGTCGGTCTTTACTCTATGTTAGACCACACCGGCAAACAAGTATGTTAGCTCATTCAGCATACATCAGGACATACATAATCAAACAAGGGATTTTTCATGCTTTAATCTTGATTAAGCCGGCACCCAAACAACAAATCAACGTAACTCGGTTAGCACGCGGAGTATGAGAAAATCATACCTTTCACGGGGTTTTTACTTTTACCGTGTCATCTCACCATGCTCGGGGCACGCACGATTCTCTGATAATGTTTAAACATTACTGTTATACTATGCTCATACGGAACATAATAAATGCTACTCCCGTACTTTCCCCGTTATCCCGTTATCTCGGTTTTACTCTTGTTAATTTGAGTTCTCACTTCTCAATCACTTCTAACACTTCTTAACTTCCTAGGGCCTTTACATGTCACCAAACAAGGCCTTAACATCTTATAACATCATTAACATTTAAACCGCCATCATTTCCAACCTTTAAAATGCTCTCTGTAGGTTTCTGGGGGTTGGTCCGGACTTGGTCCCACCCTAAGTCCCGGACCATTACAAGTATAACTCTCGGCTGATTTAACAAGTGGTCCGGGACCTTGTACCAAACTCAAGTCCCGGACCAAACATGGTAGGGCAACTCTCGGCTAAATAAAGGGGATGGTCGGGACCTTATCCATCTCTCAAGTCCGGACCAAGTACTGGGATGAATTCTCGGTATGAAAAACGGGGTGTGGTCCGGGGACTTTGTCCATGGACTAGGTCCCGGACCCTGCTACAGATTTTACAAATTTGACAGTTTCTAACTCTGTTCAAGGTCCTCTCTTAGCTCATTGATTACCCAATCTTCACCAACTATAATCCTTATTTTTTAGCACCTAATTACTCATCTAAACCACCTTAAACCAAGCACCAAGTGCACTCACAAACTCTAGTTAATTTCACTTGAAAATTCACTTACACTTCCATAACTAGTTTTCTTGTTTTCTACAACTTTGTAACAGATTCAGTTCACTCTTTTTACCATTCATTCCTCACTCACTAATGCCATTCCCAACACTCAAATGACATTATTTCTACTGCTAACACACTCTTCATCTTGGTTTGGTTTTCAAACCATTAACCACTCATTTAACACCTCCTAAACAACCTAGTTCTCTCCTCTAAAACAGAACACTCAAGACCATAAATTCCTAGGTGAATTTTGACAGCACCTACTTACTTTCCTAAGCATTTTCACCACACTAAAACAGCTCACAACACTTCTCACACCTGTTTGGTTTAGGCATTAATAAACACACCAAATTCCCATGGTTCACAATATGCCTAGCTTAGTTTCCTAGGCTTGTTTGCACACTTAAAACCACATTAAACATTCTCATTCAACTCACAATATTGTGGTATCATTACTACTCAAGCTCAAGGTTGTTTATACAACACTAACATAAGTTTTCCCAAGGCAAATAAAACCAACACAAGGTAAGCCCATTACCTTGTTTATTCTCGGTTTTTACCTCTTCTTCCTCTTCTCTTGTTCCCTCTTCCTCTTCTTGTTTTCACAAATACAAGGGGGTCTAGATTGCTATCTACAATCATTTTCCCCACACCACACACAACAATAAAATCAATTCAACTTTCCTAAAACTAACATTTTAAGAGTTAGTTTTTAGGCTTTAACTTAGGTATTACCTTAGAATGTCCAAAAGGAGGGCTTGGCAATCAAATGATGGAATTTCCAACACTCCACAGAAGCATGGAGAAGCCGACTGAAATGGAGAAAAATTCCAACATTGGAAAATTCTTGATTTTGCAAGGAAGAGTTAGAAATGGATGGAACTTGTATTACTTTTACCTTAAGGCATCAAAGAGATGATGGGAGTCAAAATCAGCTCTTCAAGCTTCAAAAGGCCCAACACCCATGGAAGTGAAGATGGAGGAATCAAGGTTTTGTTGGGTGGAAAACGAAGCCCTTGCCGATACGAATCTAACGGTAGTATTTGTGTGCGATTCGGTGAAGGAATGAGCAAATTAGAGGAGGAAGAAGATGGGGCTGTGTGCTTCCTTCTCAAATCGGAAATGTTAACAGAGGAGGAAGGAGAGAAGGTGACAGAGAGCTGGGCTGCGTGAGATAAGGAAGGAAAGGAGGTGAGAGGTAAGTAAGTTACTTTTTACTATTCCCCCTTTTTCTTTTACTTTATTTATTTACTTGTTATCTTGTTACCAATTAGCTAGCAAGCTTATTAATGAGTGTATACATATTAATTAAAACCGGCCCATACTAATTAATAGCCCGGGTCGTTTTTCGACTTTTCGAATTAAACGCGTTTTATCTCCCGGTTTTGACACTATTCACTTACCGGGTCCGTTTCCGGAATTTTGCCGTTTAATTAATTTTAACGGTTATTAAGCTTCCATTAATACTTAATTACAGTTATTTAATCAAATATAATTTTTACGGGTCCGTTTGACCACTTAAAGTCACGTTTTCGGGTTTTCTCGAAAAACGTGCTTTAAAACTCCGTTAACGTTTTAATCCATTATTTGGATCCATTTTCTCCGGGAATCCTTCCCATATGCTAATTAGGCCTAACTAAGCCTTAGGAATCCATCTCGGACCCTTACAAGATCATATATCTCTTATAATCATTTAATGCGCGTTTTAGCGTTTTTCGCATTTAACGCATTTTCTCTTTTCTTTTGGTTTTATCTTTTTACCAATACTCTCTAGGC
Source organism: Limonium bicolor (assembly GCA_023374045.1). Lineage (NCBI taxonomy): Eukaryota > Viridiplantae > Streptophyta > Magnoliopsida > Caryophyllales > Plumbaginaceae > Limonium > Limonium bicolor. The sequence continues at coordinate 181,555,090 of CM041779.1, read as the reverse complement.
ACCATTAGGCCCTTAATAATCATATTAAAGTAATTTAATCACCACTTTTAGATCCGGGGTATTAAACTTTCCATCCATTCAATACACTACAGTTTTATTTAAGCTTTTAATTATTTTTATTTTCCCAACACCAAGATTGCCACTGGCTAAACCCCCATTTACAATTTATGCACTTTTATTTATCTTTTTGTAGATTTACTAACTTGATAATTAATTAGACAGTTGCGAAGTCTCTGTGGATACAACCTTGTTGTACTACAATGATTGGGTTCACTGCTCATAAGTAGCAAGATAGTTTAACTATTATTTTGCCTAACAAGTTTTTGGCGCCGTTGCCGGGGAACGAACATTTTGGAAGCAAACTAATTTTCGTCCGAACCAGGTCGGTCCGGACACTGATTCGGACACTGTAAATGGGACGTCCGTGGCACGTCCGATGAAAAAAGCGCGACCAAGATCAAGGATAGAAGTGTGTCCGTGGCGCGTCCGCAGATAAAAGGGCGGACAAAATCGAACCGTCCGAACCACAGTGGTCTGGACACTGGTTCGGACGCACACAAATTGAAGATCCGTGCATGGAAATTATCCAGGACACAAGCAAGGTCACAACAGAGACGTCCGTGGAAAAAAGGCAGGACAAGGGATAGAGCTGTCCGTGTAAAAATGGCCGGACAAGAAAGAAGAGGTTGTGGCCTGTCTGTGGCGTGTCCGTGGATTTAAGGACGGACAGAAGAAGAGAGACCATGCTGTCCGTGGAAATAAGGACGAACAAGAAAGAAATATCTGTGGCATGTCCGTGGAGAAAAGACCGGACGACAAATAGAGGTGCAACCTAGATCCAGAATAATTGACGCCCCGACCGTCTTCCTCGTTTTTCCTGCGGCGCCTGCAAACATATCTATCTACTCCATCAGCAATATCAGGCGCCGACACACTCATTAAATTCCTCACGCGTGTTCCAGCCTGTCTTCTTCCTCCTCCTTTCTTCTATAAAACCCACGCTCCTTCTGCTCAAATAAATCATCCCTTCCAAAATCCAATGTTCATCATACACGGGAGATTGAAGGAAACAGACAATCGACCACAACACAAGCCACACCTACGATCCATTCCATCCTCTTATCCCCTACTTCTCCATTTTATTTTATTCTTCATTCCACCTGTAACGCCCCTATTTAACATATTTATAGCGGAAATAAAATACTAAAGGCGTACAGACCATCGGGTTCCAAACACCCGGCACCAAACCTCACCAAATTACAACTTAAAGATTACAACTGTCACGGCCTGAACCTCGAGAAAACTTAACAAAAGTAAAACAGTAATAAAACACGTAAACTCTCTGAACCTAATCCCATCCCAATCACTCGCTCTCTTCGTGGCCACATGTAAAATAACTCGTACCTGCAAGATAAAACCAAGCAGCCCACCCCAAGAGGGGTGAGTCAGTTCCCTGGAATGGAACTGGTACGATCCTCCAAAAACAAACTTATAATACAACTCTTAAATACATAATAGCAGGAAAACAATCACTTAAACCACACAGAGGAACAAGACATTTCACAAATCACCAAATCAAGATAACAAGTTAAGAATAAAAAAATGAATAATAGAAAGGTAAGGTTAGTGAAACAAAACCACATCATGTGTTAGTGAACACCCAATGCCTTAGTTAAACCCAATTCCCATTAGGAGTAGAAAAACTCAGATAGTCACAAAGGACTAGGAATGATAAGATAGATCCAATAACCAATAACTCAAGAGTGGAATAATTCAACTGGGAGAGATGGCCCCCACCGCCAAGTACGTCCTTTTAGGACAGGGGATATACAGCCCCTCACTGTCTACTACGTCCCTTTTGGGACAGAGGATTGATAAGTGCGAAACATATAGACTTTTAGGGTTTAATTACCTTATTATTTGCAACACTTTAAAGTAATGTTTCCCATTTGCTATGTGAATTCTCTTAGATTTATGTTTTGATATGAACTGATACATTTTATGTATCAAATGCATAAAAAGGTCTTGGAATCACATAGTACACTTCACAAGCTTCGTAACGCAACAAACGGGGATCAAATCGGAGCTCAAACGAAGATTTTAGTGGCAAAACAATTATCGTCCAAACCACCGTCCGGACGAGCTGATTCGGACAAGACACGCGGAGCGCGCCCGTACAAAAATCGACATGTCCGAACCAGGCTGGTCCGGACGCTGGTTCGGACACGTCTATTTTGACAGCAATCAGGGTGCATCGACATGGGTGTGAAAAGATAAATTATATTTTATCTTTTCACACCGACACCCCCTTCATTTCTACCCCATTTTCACTATAAATACACCTATAACCCTCCATTAAATCATATCTCATTCCACCCCCAAACTAATGCCATTTTTCCTCCATAAAATCATCATTTTCTCTCCAAAAATCATACATCTCATCTACATAATGTCCACATAAATCCTCACATCATCTCATCCCATAAAAACATTCCATTCCCATACCGTTGTTCTGTCCAACCTCTGTCCAAATATTAGCAGTTATAAAGGAGCTGAATTAATTATCTTTCCCAGATGATTTCTTTTACTTCTTATTCTGTCTTTTTAATTATGTTGGGCTAAGAGGATTTACTCCGGGTGAAGGTGTAATTATAGTTTGTATAATTATGTAATCTATATTTTTACCGGTTTAATTAAATACAGTTTGTTACGATTAAAGCTTATCTCTCGCCATTTTAATAAATTTCATGAATTTATTAAAATGGTTTACAAAGTCTATTTTGATCAGAGCAGTGATAAATAGACAGGTTAATTAATCGATAAATCTGTGGAAAACTTATTTTGATAAAATAAGTTAGCAATTTCAGATGTAAAATATATTTCCTCGCACTTAATCTGTTTACATGTGTTTTCCTCAAATCTAGATTAGATCGAGCATTTTCTGGTAAACGAATCTTTCAAGTCTAGGATTTAGTCTTTAAAGATAATAACAGGAATTTTTGCCAAACTATTTGTGAGCCTCGATTTTAAACCCTATCCTGTGCTGACTAAAGCTGATTAGGATCTAATCGGGTTTTAGGTCCACTTATAACCTAAGATTAATAACTATGTCATATAACAATAATTATTAAAACCTAAGATAGCTCACTGGAACCTATTATGAGTCGCCACCTAATTTTAACCTAGAGTAAATCAGGAAAGGTAGAGTTCGGGTTTGGGGGCTTGGTATTCGACTTATTTAGGGTTCAATTACTTTCATTACCCTTCCTAGGTCGTTTTTCCTCTACTTGGTTTATTTACGGCTTATTACGAGTCGTTTTAACCTAAGTGCGCAAGCTTCTTTTTTTTGTGTTTTTAGCATTTTTTGACAGAAAATTAAAGTGAAATTAAAAGCTACCTAAACTAGGGTTTCGGAGGCAAAATTAGGTCGAATTTTGCTTACGTCCGTAGCCACGGACCCCATGTCCGAGACCACGGACCCTAGTTAACCTAGTTATACAGAAGAGTCGAAATTAAAGGAAAACAAAAAATTGTGAAGTCCGGGGCCACGGACATTATTAGAAAATCTAAATTTTGAATTTTTTAAAGTCCCGCCGCCGTCCGTGGGCGTCCGGGCTTACACACAGGGAGTCCGGGACCCCGGACATGACGTCCGTGGGTGCGGACCGCCCTCGGACGGCAGATTTGAGGCTGTTCCCGAAAGTGTTTTTGGCTCAAATTTTATGGGTGTGTAGCCTTTTTTACCTTCGGATTCACAACGATTTTTCACACCGGGATTCGTCGAGTGCTCCGTTGATGGCAGACCCGAAAGGTTTTCGAACCAAGCTTCTGGTTGTTGGTTGTTCCTGCTGTTCTTCACGTTTTGGAGGTGGTTTGGTTGATGTTTGATGATTGATGATGTTGTGGGAGTTGAAAAATATGTTTTGGTGTTGATTTTGGTGAGATTTCGGTGTTTGATTGTGGCTCCGGAGTTCAAAAATGTGGAGAGAGAGAGACGGCTTCCTTATTTGAGAGTCTAGGGTTCTTGAGGTTATCATTTGATCATGGGATAAGGTTCCTTATATAGGCTTCCTTAAAGATAGAAAAATCCGGTAAAAACCGAGATTTACCGACGTTTTAGCTCAAGGGCTTCCAAAAGGAATTTGATTATGAAATTTTACACATGGGTAAAGGATGATATTTCTGAATTTTCTAAAGTGGAATCGAATTTTTTGGATATTGGAATATTTTTAAATTCAATATCTCGTCAGATTCAATCAGAAATTGCTAGAAAATTATTGGAAATTCGAAAAATCAAAATTCCAACACCATTGTGCTTAAAATGTCATCCTCTATCATGGGTTAAAATTTTAAAGCATTTTGAATTGATTTGACCCTTCTTTGGAGGAGAGAGAAAGCCTATAGGGGGCTTAAGAGTCTTGAAAAATTACGAAAATGCCCCTGTAGATGACTAAGCTGTCCCTAGTACTCTGAAATGTGCCGATCGAACTGGGAACCCTCGCTACTAGCCTATTAGTAGAGACTCTCTTCCGGGGGGTTGAAATTTTGGGTATAACAGATTGCCCCCCGTCAACTAGACTTTGTAATGGAAATGAAAAGGCTAGTTGATGCTTGAGTGATACCCCAAAATTTTGGATCTTAAAAGACCACACGTGCAATTCGACAAGTTGCGTCGAGCTATTCTAAGGCGCTGTCTACCTATGAGTAAAGTGGAAGGGTGTCGAGCGGTCCTAAGGCGTCGACCACCTAAAGGTAATAATGAAGTAATGTCAGACTATTCTAAGGCGCCGACTACCTATAAGGATGATATGATGTCAAGCTATTCTAAGGCGTTGACTACCTATAATGAATGAGATGATGTCAAGCTATTCTAAGGCGTTGACTACCTATAAGTGATTGAAAATTGGTGTTGGGTCGAGTTCTTCTATTCAGGTGAGTTCTGCTGCTCTAGTGAGTTCTGCTACTCTGGTGAATCTGAATCTTTGGCTGAGAATCTGTATCCCTGAAGAATCTGTACCTTCGGCTGAGAATCTGTATCCCTGAAGAATCTGTACCTTCGGCTGAGAATCTGTATCCCTGAAGAATCTGTATCTTCGGCTGAGAATCTGTATCCCTGAAGAATCTGTATCTTCGGCTGAGAATCTGTATCCCTGAATTACGACGAGGAGTCTCATACGAATAGATGCAATGGTCATGATTAAAGTTAATTATGCAAGTGCCAAGCGTGGCAATGAGGATGTTCATGTCAAAATACGATCAAAGTGTATGTAAGAAATTTGTCCAAAACAAGAAATTGCTGAAAGAGGTGCCAAACGTGGTAGTGTTTGAAGAATGATCTGTTTAATGAAAAGGAAAGCGAAATTATCATTTCCTAACCATAGACTTCGGACTTGTAATTTATCTCCTAGGAGATGAACATGCCATCGGTGGGGTATGGTGTATGATGTAAAGGTAAGGGCTTATGTGGGCCTGTGGTGTTTGATGTGGAGGTAAGGGCTTATGCGGGCCGGTGGTGTGTGATGGTGGTGGTGATGTTTGAGCTCTGGGTTCCAATTGGTGTTGTCATAGCAACTGTTGGAACCAACAATTGCCCCCAGTATTTTTCCCTTAAGACAATCTGAGCTAGAGTTCATGGCAGTCGATCGTTCCGATCGATTGCCCCTAGTATTTTCTTTTATCAAACGTGCGAACGAGTCTCGTCCTCACAGGGTCAGGGGCTTATGTTTTATGTGGTGCTTCCTAACCTACACTCGGCGTGTTTGGTGCTTGCACTCGTTCCTCACCAACAGTCACAACTTCTAGACCATTGAATTCAATATTTGATGGATTTACGCATTTGATCTGTTACTTTCACGTGATTGGACACACAACTATCAAGTCGGAAGTCTTTAAAGCTTATAACGTGGCCACGGGGTGTGATGAAGGACAACGGGACCATGGAGGGATATTTGAGGTATGTGGAGCTTAAGTGGGTGACCAAAGCTGCAACTTGCGTCTTCTCTCAGATTCATCTTCCTTGTCTTGAAGTCGTCTAACTACTTCATGTTGACGTTGTTTTTGAGCTTCTGGACTTGAGCTTTTGAAGTTGTCCTTTACACCATTTCTCTTTTTGTCTTTTGGATTTCTTCGAGGCACTTCGGTTTTGCCTCTTTATTTGATCCTTTCTTGACTTTGCCTTCGGGGTTCTTGTGTTTCCCGGTTTTGAGTTTTGAGAGCTATTTTGATGTGAGCTCTTTTGATCCTGTGTCACCTTGGGACCATTTGCGGATCACTTCGTCATGCTGATAGCGGCTTTGCTTCTCTGGACTGATGAAAACGTTATCTGAGAGTCAGGCTCCTTGCTTCCTTTGGTCACCGGGTTGGTTATTCATCATGGGCTGGCTTGTTCTGTGGAGCTTTGCAACATCGAAGGGGGATATATGAAAGGCTCAGCGGGGGTGCCTAGGGTTTAATGTCAGGGTTTACAAGCTTTTGGCTATGTGGTGCTGTACCTAGGTGCTTCGTCATTCCTGATAGTTGTGTATCCGTTCTTTGTTACTTTTCGCAGGTCTAAGAGTAAATTTACAAACTATCTCCTTCGGTCAGAGTTATGCCGTTTACCTCACCTTTGAACGTGGCCTCCCCGGAGTCGTGTAAAAATGACACGCTCGTTCACTCATGGTTTTTCCGCTCAAGACACTCTCGTGAATTTCACTCAGAGACTAGTTCACACGCTTAAACGAAAGATTCGAAGACAATGATCCTAAACTCGGATTGCCCCCAGTATTGATTTGGGGTTTGTGACAACAGTTTGATAGATGTAGGCCTTGAACCTCATTGTGGGTTGTTTGGATATTATGGGGTGAGTTGTGGTGTTTGGTTAGGCATGTTCAAATTTATAGAAACAAGAGACGAGTCGTTCCATTGCATAGCCAGAAAATGATTACTTCGTGATCCTTGAAAGATGTGAGTGCTCTTTTTTTTAAGTTTTTTTGAATTAATGAATGATGCTTTGTACAAAAATTATGGAAATGGAACTATGTTTTATTCAACAAAAAGAATAATGTTGGAAATTACAAACTCATGGAAACTACCGAAAATGATCAAGGGAACTAACTACTACAAAAGTTGAAAGACAAATAATCAAGAAAAGAAATGCATTTAATGAGAAACACACTAAAAAAAACAGCATTTCTGATGACGCTTGGGCATGCGTGCTCTACGCTCTCCACCATGTTCGTAGAATTGGAGCCCTTGGTCAATTAGATCCTGGATTCTGTGTTATAGGGCCCTGCAGTGGTCAGTGTCGTGACCGGGAGCTGATGGAAGTGACAAAATTGATTAAGATCCTTCCCCAAATGAGTAGTTCCTGGCCTCAGGGCGAGCGGTTGCATCGGATATCTTCCTCGAAGCTCTTCAAGTGCTTGTCTTGGTGTTCGACCGATGTCTGTAAACTCTCTCTGTCGAGAATTCCGTCGGGGTGGTTCTACTGTCCCAACGCTCCAACCGGGTCCTCTTGACTGTCGATCACTGTCTTCCTCATGTTGCCTGGTTTTCTTGCGGGTGCAGCTTTGGATGCAAGTGCTGCTCCCGGTTGCCTAATCACTTTCCTAGTTCTGTAGCAATTTCTTTACATTCCCTTCGATCCTGGACCCTAATGGAGCCAACTTCAATGCAGTCATAAAGGGTGTTGAGAAGCCTGTCCACTAACTCATCCCGAGCTTGACGTTCGGACTCGAGGGAAAGAGCCTTTGCTTTCAACTCTTCGATAACAGCAACGTAGTTAGATTCCACGGCGTCCATGGCAGCACTATGCCTCTGCTCCATGGCTTCAATGTTGGCCATGTGCTTTTGTTCCAAAATTGCGAGCTGGGCTTCCATGTCGATTGAACCGCACTTGGACTTGAGTCTACCTGTGTCCAAGGTGTCCATTATTAGCTAACAAAAGGAAGTGGGCTGAAAGATACTAAGGTGAGAATGACGCTTCACAAGATAGATCAAAACAGACTTAGGCTGAAAGCAAGTGGGCCAGGATACCCAGAGAATGAGGTGTTTGGGCTGGAGTATCTCTCAGACTATGAACTGGAATTTGGATTGAAATGTAAATAGATGGCTTTGATTGGGCCTGAGAGGTGACACCTAGATCTAGGGTTTGGGGCTAGGGCCCGAATAAGAAGTCTACCTAGTCTAGAATGAGCCCTTGGGCTGGAATGTGTTTGGGCCTGGAGTAAAGCACAATGGGCTGGAATGGTCCCTAAATCACAAATGGGCCCAACTTTCTTTGGGCCAGAGAAGATGGTTGCTAAGCAGAAAAAGATTTTATTTTCATAACTTGTGGGTTATTTCAAGTCCAGGTGGATTTCTTTTTTACGGGCCTAGAACTAATTGGATAATTCAAATTGGGCCAGAAGAGAAATCACCTAAGCCTAGGCTTTTGGGCCGAAGCCCGAACGACTCACATGTTAAACCAAACAGGGCCTCTGGGCCGCAAACAAATAGAGCTGCCAATTCGTGTTGGGCTAGGTTGATGAAGGAGAAGTTCCTATCAATCTCTAGGCTGGGTAGTGGGCCGATCATACAAGCAAACAGGGTCCACACAAATTCAACATGTCCTCACTAGACGCTTAAACCAAACCGGGTATGGGTCGATCCGGAGAGGTGCTTGGGGCTTGGGCCCAGGTCGCCACAAAGGAATAGGGCTTGCACGCTATTCTCTTTGGGCTTCCCCACTTTTTTCACATCACCTGAAGGTGTGCGTCTGCGGCCGGGTCTTTGACTGACCAAACAATGGGCTAGGTAAGGACACTGCCAGGAAAACGCTTGGGGCTAAGGCCCAAGTATTAAGGGTATGTGGTTAGACGACATCCTCCTCTTTTCCCCCGCTTATTCACATCACCTAAAAGGTGTGAGTCCCTGACACGGGACCCTCAAACGGGTCCCGGGATGAAATCGGTTTAGGTGGACCCTCGCTCTCATATGATGCAAGGTGCAGAAAATTAAAGTGCGCACAAAGTAAACAAACAAGTAATAATCCATAAATAAACATTTTTCGAGTTAATCCCTCTTTCTTAAAATTAAACAAGTTAATATTAAGAGTTTGTCCCAGCAGAGTCGCCAGTCTGTGAGCCTCGATTTTAAACCCTATCCTGTGCTGACTAAAGCTGATTAGGATCTAATCGGTTTTAGGTCCACTTATAACCTAAGATTAATAAGTATGTCATATAACAATAATTATTAAAACCTAAGCTAGCTCACTGGAACCTATTATGAGTCGCCCCCTAATTTTAACCTAGAGTAAATCAGGAAAGGTAGAGTTCGGGTTCGGGGGCTTGGTATTCGACTTATTTAGGGTTCAATTACTTTCATTACCCTTCCTAGGTCGTTTTTCCTCTACTTGGTTTATTTACGGCTTATTACGAGTCGTTTTAACCTAAGTGCGCGAGCTTCTGTTTTTTTTTGTTTTTAGCATTTTTTGACAGAAAATTAAAGTGAAATTAAAAGCTACCTAAACTAGGGTTTCGGAGGTAGAATTAGGTCGAATTTTGCTTACGTCCGTAGCCGCGGACCCCATGTCCGAGACCACGGACCCCTTAACCTAGTTACAGAAGAGTCGAAATTAAAGGAAAACAAAAATTGCGAAGTCCGGGCCACGGACAGGACGTCCGTGGGCCCGGACATTATTAGAAAATCTAAATTTTGAATTTTTTAAAGTCCCGCCGCCGTCCGTGGGCGTCCGGGCTTACGGACAGGGAGTCCGGGACCCCGGACATGACGTCCGTGGGTGCGGACCGCCCTCGGACGGCGGATTTGAGGCTGTTCCCGAAAGTGTTTTTGGCTCAAATTTTATGGGTGTGTAGCCTGTTTTACCTTCGGATTCACAACGATTCTTCACACGGGATTCATCGAGTGCTCCGTTGATGGCAGACCCGAAAGGTTTTCGAACCAGCTTCTGGTTGTTGGTTGTTCCTGCTGTTCTTCACGTTTTGGAGGTGGTTTGGTTGATGTTTGATGATTGATGATGTTGTGGGAGTTGAAAAATATGTTTTGGTGTTGATTTTGGTGAGATTTCAGTGTTTGATTGTGGCTCTGGAGTTTAAAAACGTGGAGAGAGAGAGACGGCTGCCTTCTTTGAGAGTCTAGGGTTCTTGAGGTTATCATTTGATCATGGGATAAGGTTCCTTATATAGGCTTCCTTAAAGATAGAAAAATCCGGTAAAAACTGAGATTTACCGACGTTTTAGCTCAAGGGCTTCCAAAAGGAATTTGATTATGAAATTTTACACATGGGTAAAGGATGATATTTCTGAATTTTCTAAAGTGGAATCGAATTTTTTGGATATTGGAATATTTTTAAATTCAATATCTCATCAGATTCAATCAGAAATTGCTAGAAAATTATTGGAAATTCGAAAAATCAAAATTCCAACGCCATTGTGCTTAAAATGTCATCCTCTATCATGGGTTAAAATTTTAAAGCATTTTGAATTGATTTGACCCTTCTTTGGAGGAGAGAGAAAGCCTATAGGGGGCTTAAGAGCCTTGAAAAATTACGAAAATGCCCCTGGAGATGACTAAGCTGTCCCTAGTACTCTGAAATGTGCCGATCGAACTGGGAACCCTCGCTACTAGCCTATTAGTAGAGACTCTCTTCCGGGGGGGTTGAAATTTTGGGTATAACACTATTATAATTAACCGGTAGAGATAGCATAATTAATCAGATTATATAAACCCGAACCCGGAGTCCCGTTTAATTTATCTTCCACTGAGTTAATTTTATCTGTTGTTTTACTTTACAAAACAAGTCAATTATCCCCCCTTTTGTGACAAGCTTAGGTACTATATTATTTCGCTATAAGTCCCACGGTTTGACCCCGGCCGCTTCTGTCTTCTATACTACTGCGACCGGGTTTTGTTTGCAGCCTGAAGGATATTTGAGTTATTAATTTCTTTCTCAATTGTTTAAAATACACCAGTTCCAACCTCTCTCATTTTCCTGTCTGCAAAATGGTGTCGTTGCTGGGGACTTGATTTATTCTAGTCCCTAAGCCCCGGATAATTCACCTGTTATATTATAATATTCTGTTTTCTTTATTCTGTTAATATGTAACACCCCGTCCAAAGCCAATCGTGGTTGTCGCAAATCTTAACACTTAATCGAATTCGTCGCAGCGGAAATAACATACACCGGGACCTTGCCACGGTCTGATCGTTAGAATGTACCGGCCTTATCAATTTACAACACTTAACCAAAGTAAACAACCAACCAAAACATCACCATCCAAAATACCACCAACCAACCGAGTTTAAGTATCTAAGTCATAGCCACAATCTTACATTAGTTTCAATATAAACAGACGGGAGCACAAGCGCAACCCGTACTCAAAATAAACAACCCATCCTAAGTCTAACCGCTCCTACTCTCGTGGTGCGACTTCACGGGCCTCTTACCTGCAAGTGTAAAAACAGCCCCCAAAGGGGGTCAGCACGAATGCTAGTACTCCCTCTCATGGCCCCCAAGCTAACGGGGCTACGACGACTAATTGTCAATAGCATGGAAATTGATTAAGTACACAAGCATGATAAGAAGTGCAATAAACAACAATCCACAGATGAACATACATAGTTCACACACAATGACGACACAAAGCGTTCCCTTATCAAGCGGTTAGTAACCCCCAACTTAGTCCTGATTTCCTTAACCTCAGTTCCTTATCTTACCTCAATCTTAACCTTAACTTAATCTCAGTATACAAACCGTTCCTAGAAGGGAATGGTTGTAGCTTAATCTCAAACCAAGGATTTAGGTGATCCTACCGCACCATCTTAATGCCACCTACCTTGGACGGGAGTCCAGCGTAGCTGTGCCGGCAACTGGCCCTAGGCAACAAGTCCGAAGACGAGTCCTTAAGCGGAGGGCGGATCTGATTCAGATACCGTCCCCCTTTCTTTAGCATGCATGACCGGAGTCAGTCCCGGGTTTCCTCACTCAAGTTCCAGTTAGTAAAAATCTTACCCACCATGTGTTAGTTAAACCTTATCGGGTATTAACCAACATTCACCAATACTTAACTCTTATCCTTAACTCAGTAAGTACTAAACTTAGTTAGTAACAATCTCAAGTCTCGTGGGTTAGTGTAAAGAAAACACATTCACAACGAGACAAATATAACCGGTTGCATGCTTTATCTTGTCTTAGTCATAGCAATGAAACAGATAGCACACAAGCCGAGGGACACCTCGTTAGCAAGCAGGTCACAAGAAAGATTGTACCGTTCACCGTCGATGATTGTTTGGTTTATCTCCTTCCAAGTCCCAATTCACCAATCCTAAAACATTCATTCAGTTTTAGGTTATTATTCAATTCAACTCAATACAATTACTTAGCCTCCCTAGACATCAACTTTTACTCATTGTTTTTCACGAGGCCTTATGGTTTTTAACTTAACTTCTAAGTGCATCACTTCCTCATTATCTATTATACTTGTTCACCCACTTAATAACCATTACACCCACCAAACATGCCCTTAATAACTTCGTAACACCAATTCAAAATCATTCCCACCATTTTCTAACACTTCCCAAGCTTAAACACGATTTTTAGTGTGGTCCGGGACCTTATCCTCAACCTAAGTCCCGGACCTATACTTAGTTCAAACTCTCGGCTATTTAATGTGGTGGTCCGAGACTTTGTATGGGACTTAAGTCCCGGACCAATGTAAGCTAAAATCCTCGGGGGTAAATTAGGGTGTGGTCCGGTACTTCTTACAAATCTTAAGTCCCGGACCCTATGGTTGAAACAACTCTCGGTAGGAATTTTAGGTTGGTCCGGGACTTCACCCTGGACTTAAGTCCCGAACCAGCTACAGATTTCTTTCTTTTGCATTGTTCTAAGTGTTGTTACACTTGTTCTCTTCATCCATAAATCACCCAAACTTCACACATGACTTAGGCATATTCTAATGCCAAAATAACATCCTAAACCTGCCCATCCTCATCTCCAGCCTTATAACCTAATTTCTTACATAATCTCTCAACACTTGTGATATTTTCCTTAGGTGTTCTAAGTGGTGTTTCATTCCTATTATAACCACTATGCCAAAATGTTTCCTCACCACCAAACATTATCTCCCAAGCATCTTTAACCATCTAGGTTCCTTTATGTAACTACATGAAGTCTCTTCACCTTTAAACACATTACTTTACTCTTCTCCTAACAAGATTGCATATTTCCTAAACACATTCTCAAATTGCCCTTGGTGCATACCTAAAATTCTTTCGATTCCAAGATCCTCCCTGATAATGCCTAAGTCATTCTAACTCACAAGAACACCTTAAACTCATTCTTTTTCCTTCGAGACAACCTCTAAACTTCCTAGTAATATCCTAGTCATGAAATCTCCTTAGAACATCTTAATCACTTAGGTTCTCCACTAAATTTGCCATGGGTTCTCTAGTATATTGTTACACCTAAACACTTGGTTTTTCACCATCAAACAACCAAGACACTCAAATTCTCATTACACATCTTAACACATAATTTACACCAAACTACACCACATCATCATATAGTGTATATACTTTAAATGCTTGGCACTTAGGCCCTTAAATGACAATAATCTTAACCACTGAATTTCCACATATAGTTGCCTTTAACCTGCAAATACACACAACAAGGCTCCCATTGAAATAAAATGCTTCTTGTAATTCATCTCAACATTGTTTGACTATCTCTTTTCTCATTGGCTCCTTAGTCACAAGTTCTCAAACATAGTCATTGTTCTCCTAGGTTATATATAGCCCTTTTCTAATGTAAACTCTACACTAAACTCATCACATATCTAAATCCCATTCCCTTAAACAAAAAAACACCTTAAGGTAAGTAATTTACCTTGTTCTTTTTCAAGCTTTACAAACTTTCTTCCTTAGGTTTTTCCTTGCTCAATCTCGGTCACCACATAAACTCTCCTTGCCAATGTTCTAACCAATATCCAATGACTCCAATGAGTGCTAGATAATACATTAACCCTAAGGAACAAACCCTAGGTTAAAAATGTGCTTTAAGGTATTAAGGTGATTGTTTTACCTTGGTTTCTCAAGACAAGCTTGGATATGAAGCAAGAAGGACCTCCTTTATCCTTTGGAGATTAGAAAACAAGCTAGAACAAGGCATAAACATGGAGTCCCATGAGTACAGATTTTCGGACAAGGGAAGAAATGATGGAAACCTAGATTTTCTTACATATTCTTTACCTTAAGAGAATGGAGAAGCTAATGGAGTCTCCAAGCTTGAGTTTCCTCCTCTAATGGCGATTTGCCTTGGCTCCAAAATGAGGCTCTTGAAGTTTTGAAAAGATAGAAAGAAGGAACTTGAGCTAACTAAGAGATATATGTGCTTGGTTTTGATTTTGGAGCTTAAATGAGCAAGATGTGGGCAAAAGAAGATGGAGCTAGCATGGTGGTTGCTTCTTACGTGAGAGATCGATGAAGATGCTGAAGAATGAAGAAAGGAGGAGAGAGGACCACTAAAGGTAAGATATTATGTTAAAAAGGTAAATAGTGTTTTTACTTACTTTTGCTTTATTCAATACTTAGCTAGATAAGTGTGGTGAGTCACACTTAAAAACCGGCCCCCTTAGTCAAACAAGGTATATTGTGGTCTTTGTTGACCATTTAATTGACTTACTTTGACTAATGTCTTAAACTAGCATTATTTGGTTACTATTCACTAAACAAGGCACTAATTGTGAAATTTTTGATTTCCCATTGATTTAGACTTCCTAATGTGATACTAATTAGTACACATGTTAATTAAAGAGTAATGATGGACATTTAGTGTAACACCCCATCCAAAAACAAACACATAACAACAATCTGCAGCGGAGAATATACTACTTCACATAACTTAACTCGTTGGTGTTACACGCCGTTAGCCACCCACGTGGCTAACAAGGCTATTACATATACATTGTACCGGTATGATGGACTAGATTCCCGAGCAACTGTACATTACTATACCTTTTTATTAACAACAACTGACATACATAAGCCTTCCAACTATACCGAGTATTCACAAACTGATGCCGACAACAATCTCGGTCTTACTACACCTACTATACATATACAACTTAAATGATTACCCATGTACAACGACTACCCCGTCCTACTCTCGAACGGCTTCCAGCTCTTGTACCTGAAATAGGAAAAGAAGAGAAAGGGTGGCCCCCAAGGGGCTCAGCACCTTTGCTGGTATGGTAATCCCACAGCCCGCATGCTACCGGGCCACGCACAACTAATTGTCGTCTTAGCATGCGGTTGATTACATTTAAATCATGCATGTAACTTAAAACACACAACACGAATCATTCCGCCTCAATGGGCTCAACAACAGATAACATATCCATACTTGATAGGTCACTAATGGTATTCATTACCCCTGGAGTGTTTCTCCTCTAATGGAGCTACTTCCTTAACAGACGACACTTACCCGTTATTCGGGTTATCCTTAAACGCCTCTTATCACAAACTGGGATTCATATCCATGATCCACAAACTCCACATTTTACAACATAACTACACTACATAACAACACTAACACAACATTTTCACGTTTCAACGTGCACATAATAACACCGCAATAGAAATTGCATTATATCAACAACACATAACATAACGTGAACGGTTCTCTTAGGAACCGACCCAAACATTGTTAATTCACTGGTGAGCCTAGAGAATGATGTCACCCCCATGGTAAGCTCGTTATACAACACTCATTACCGTCATAATAGTCGGACGAGTAACTTAAGATAAGATGGTTCGGGTTTTGTGGCCCGAACACATCACACAAACACATGTTCCCCCTAAACCGATCATAAGTCAGAATAGCTAAGCTTTGGAATAAGCTAATGGGAGATCATAACCCGTGAGGGAAACAACCATAACAGAGAGAAGGGTAAGGCTAAGAAGGATACCCACTCCCAAACAACGCGCGACCGGCCAAACCGGATTCCTCACCACTGTTAGTACATACTTACTTTTAAATATTAGTTAGAACCCCACTATGGAGCCTATCACATAACAACACATACAGTATTACAACTGGGTTAAACACACAAGGGAGATCCCTACATTCACATACACATATCATACAATTAACACACGCATAGCCGTGGTTAGAACGTCCCATGGTTCGGGTCGTTTAATCTGAATACCGAACTCTCATGTGATCCTAGACTCAGTTAACTAAGGTTAACACTTCCGAGGTTAAATGGTATCGGAGTTGAACACGCCACATAAATGAATTACTGTAAACTCATTACATGTTTTATCTTACAACGTGGCAAACATACAGAAAAACACATTGGCATACAAGTCGGTGTAATCCGGTAGGACACAGGTTACAAGAAAACCATGTATGTCACCGGAGTCCACTTTACCATGTCCACTTATGTTCCTCGAGCAATTCTCGAACAACTGATAACATTACATTTACTTTCATTAACATCGGGGTAACATGGTTGTTAAAGTCTAATGCTCATAACTATCCCCGTTAACTTAGTTAAATAATTCACATTTTAACTTGTTTACTTTTACATTTTAATACAACTTTTCCCCACACTAAACTGTCATTATAACTCACTTAACATGTCCTTAACAATCTTATAACATCATTACTTAATAATCCCCATCATCTTATAACCTTAAACAATGTTTTGTTTTTTTTTTACATAATTTTGTGCCGTCCGACCCACCGTCCGACCCACAACTGGGTCGGACCGTTCCAGAGACTCTTCCCATCTTTTAAATACACCTGTCCGACCCACCGTCCGACCCACAACTGGGTCGGACCGTTCCAGAAACTCCAACGGTTGCATTTAAAAGAGCTGTCCGACCCACCCTGGGTCGGACCACTGGGTCGGACAACACCACAAGTTGTCCAAAACTTGTCAAACTTTCTCCAAACTTTTCCTCAAGCCTCCTAATGTGTTCTAACATCATTTGGCACATCAAACATACCTTTAGCCATGTACTAAACTCTTTAAATCACACACCAAAACCATCTTATCATTCACAAATTTCTTACAAAATTCTTAGCACTTGGAATGTTTTCTCCTTAAGATTTCTAAGTGGTATTTCACCAATAATGACCACTATACCAAGGTGTTTCCTCTACACTTAACATCATCTCTCAAACTTCTTTTCTAACTAACTAAATCTCCTTTTCACATCTTACCTAAACATCATTTCTTCCTTGTACATCAACATTCCTAAACCTTAAACAAACTTCTCCAAGACTTTAATACATTCTCAAAAACACACATTGAGTTCCTAGAACTTCCAAGGTAATACCTAAATCCTTGTATCACTCTAAATCACCTTAATACATGCTTTCTTCCCTAGTAAAACACTTGTTCACCTTTAACACTTCCTAGTTCACCAAAACTTATTTAAAACACTTAGAACTTCATATACATTTTCCAAATTTTGCCATAGCTCCCCTTGTATATTCTCACATCCAAACACTTAGGGTTTTTTTACCTTATTTCCTTCAAAAACACCTAAAATCCACCAAGAGTATTCTCACACACAACATACACCAAATTTTACACTACATCGTAATATAGTGCATGAACTTAAATGATTGGCACTTAGGCCCTTAAATAACATGGCTCTTAGGCCCTTAAATTGCATAAACCTTAAACACTGAATTTCCCACATAAATAATGCCTTTGACCTGCAAATACAACCAACAATACATACGCCCTTAATAAACTCATTGAGAGCATTTCACTAGCTCATTTACCATTGGCTCCTTAGGTATTTTATTAAGAAAATCAAGCTCATTTTCCTAAGGCATTTAAACTACATTGAGATAGCATATTTACCTCTTTTCCTCACAAACTTCTTTCTTGTTTCCTTGACTAAATTGGCAAGGCTTTTAGTTGCTTGTCAACTTCTAAACATTATACAAATAATATAATGAGTATACAAGCTTTAAGCTTCATCTCATTGTAAACCCTAGTTACATATTATCTTAACACATTAAGGTAATTATTTTACCTTGGAATTGGAAGAGAGCTTGAATAAGTATCAAGAGAGGACTCCTCCTAGCCCTTGGAAGATTCAAATGAAGCTAAAACAAGCAAGGTAAAGACACCATGGTGAGGTGAATTTTCGGACATCATACAAACATGGATGAAACATTATTTTTCTTTGAGATTTCTTACCTAGAAGCAAGGGAGAACAACAAGGTGTGAAAATATTAGCTCAAGCTCCTTCAATGGTGAATCTCCATGGCACCAAAATTGAGTTCTTGAAGATTTGAAAGAGGGAAATGAAGAGCTTGATCTAACTAAGACAAAGGTAGTCTTGAAATTGATTTTGGAGCATGGAATCATAAGTTACAAGTGAAAGAAGATGAAGAATGAGATAGGGCTGTAGCAAACCGAGAATGGAGCTTGGAAGAGATGAAGAACCGTGTGAAATGAGAAGGAAGAAGAGAATGAGAAGGTAAGTTTGCTTTTGGAAGATATTTATGTTATAAAGTAACTTTCTTCCTTTACTTACTTTTCCTTCCTTTCCTTAATTGATTTATTTTACATGTTGGTGACTCACCATAACAAAAACCGGCCCCCAATAGTTACCTAGGGGTGTTTGGTCTTTGTTGACCAATTAACTTACTTATAATAACATAGTTACAAACTAGCTTATAAAAGTTACTATTCATAAAAACAAGGCACATAGGAGTGAAATTTTTGATTTCCCATTGATATAGACTTCCAAATGTGATACTATATAGTACACATGTTAATTAAAGAGTAATGATGGACATTTAGCCATTCAAAACTCATTTACGAGACAATTTTTCAAAAACGTGCTTAAGACTCCTTAAAGCACTTTTTGTGTTTTAACTTGTTTTCAAGCTTGGTTTTCTTTGGTAATTGATTTAATATGTTCATTAACATATTTATAAGGTATATGCATGACCATTAGGTCTTATACAAATTTATCCCTAGCTTAGAGCACATTTTTGCCCATATTGACTTTAAGGCATTTATTTGTGTTTTGTTTGGTTTAATTGTCTACCAAGGTTTCCTAAGGACTTAATTAGCCTTATTAAATCATAATTGAATATTATTAAGTCTTGTTAGGCTCTTTGGGTCCTAACCAAGTTCACTCATAGCTTAGAGCATGTTTTTGCTCAAACTGTATCTTAGTGCTTTATTGCATTTACTATAGTTTAAATTGTTCACTGATGTCTCTAAGGCACTTTTTAGCCTTTATATACCATAGTTTAATATTTAAACCACATATCAAGGTTTGGGGTATTTCAATCTACCCCCCTTAAAAGAACTTCGTCCTCGAAGTTCACACTTCCCACACACCATTAGATTAGAACATAGGAATCACTTGGAAATAAACTTCCATAACCAAACACACTTTACATCACAACCTCGGACTTAATGGTCCGGGTAACACATTCACATCCATACATAACATAACATATTCACAAGATAACCTCAGACTCAATGGTCCGGGTATCTTAACAACATTTACACATACATACAACCCTTAGACTCTCTGGTCTTGGGTAACATAACAACATTTAGACACATAGTCTTAATAACATAACAGCCTTTAGACACATAGGTCTATGTAACACAACACATTTAGACTCATGGTCTTGATAGCATACACTTTAGGAAATCAAAGTCAAAATAACATTTATTACACATACCACACAACATGTCATAGCATGTATAACAATCAAAAATATCTTTGATATACACTGTGATCCCGCAGAACCCGGTCGCGATGGACACCGTCCGTCCCCGTGCCTTTGGGAGATCAAAACAATCACTTAAATTTGAAATTTTTCCTTGTGAGGTTAAGTAAGAGAACTTTATTATGTAAAGTATCTATCGACGTTTTATAAATACCAATCCAAAATCCTTTTGAAAACACATACAACTCCAAGTCCAACTTATGCTCTTTGCTTCTTTCTTAGCGTGGGTTTTGTGACCACTTATAGGGAGCTTCAAGAATCATCCAACCCTGATGTGATCAGCATCAGTGTTGAACTATCCTTCCACTCCAATTTGTGTTCGGCTTCCCTTGATCACATGCAAATCAAGTTCCACCTCCCATTCATTTTCAAGCATCAATTAAATCACTCTTCCAATTTTCTATCTTTTAAATCATTCTAGTCGTGATCATAACATCTCCAAGGGATAGAACTTCGTCTATCAGTTATTTCCATACAATTTAATGTTGTTACCTAGGGAATCTCATTCCCACTAGGTTCTATGTCGGTTCCTACCCTTTCATGAATCACTATATAGATATATATATACACATATATTTATCAAAATACAACACACAGTTTCACATTTATACACTGTCGGGGTTTTGTTCCCCGGGAGTTTCTCTACTCCCACACTTGTACTATCACACACAATTGTTAACAAATCAACACATTTATCACAATGGTATTCGCATCTTTTGTGTGCAATTACCACAATTAACCATGAATGAATGCGTATGTTTACATAACACACACACCAATCATCAAAACAAATTAATTTGTGCTATGCACAACATAAATCACGTACACTTGTACGGTAATACACACTAAGCGGTTTTGCGCTCTACCCCCCTTAAAAGGGATTACGCCCACGTAATCAATCACTTAATCATTGGTTTAAAAAAAATTCTACCGTGTGAAGTGTTTCAACTTCCACGCGGTTTGTTATACAATGCATTCCGATTAGAGGATCTTAACCATATTGGCGGTTTAGCTCCTAACCAAGAATTCTCATTGGAGTTTGCTTTAACTCTTAACTGGTTTCGGTTCTAGCCTGTGAGGCTTCTAGGCATTAATACTAGCCATTCACTCATGTTCACCATGCACATTCAACACTCGAATCACTGGCTCACTAGTTTCTGCTGCGAAACTCTAATAACTGTAGGGCTTAATTGCCTCATTTGTTATTCTCACTGTATTGTACATCTCCCATATATCACCTTTATCTTGGTAATAATGGTTTCTCAACCGACGCGTGGTATCTCTTACCGTGAGCGAATTCGGTGAGTTATAAACTTTCTATCCACTTCCATAACAATTTACTGTGTATACAGCTATGTATTTCACAATGATTGACTTGTTCCCTTCCGACTTATTGTCGGTTGAGATTGAGCTACTACCTAGTGTGTAGTGCTCTCTCAGCTATTTACAACATTTGGGGTATATTCCATACCGATATTTGGCAGTTAGTGCTACTGTAGTCACTTACTGTTAATCATGGCTCCACATTTGGTTTTGTACATGTATTCTTTCATTGGTGCGGCCTTGCATTTCCTATGCATCGGCCATTATAACATTATTCCTCCACAATTACATGTTTCCAATTCCTAGCTATCCCACTCGATCATTACTGCGCAAGTGCAATACCAAAACACTCAGTCATACAGAGTGCAGAGGCGTAAACTCTTGACAGTAAATCTCTTATGCAATTCGCCATGGAATTCACACTGTGTTTCATTGAGATTCCGATCTCGTAATACTGGCTACTGGCTTACTGCCGAGTTTGTTTATCATCACTTACCTTGCATCACCACTGAATTTAATTCATAACTGCCCTTATCTGCCATATCATTATTTAACAACACTTATACAACGGTCGCTTGCTACATACCGTGCTCTTATTTATTGTATAACAATAACTTATATGGTATTTACTGTCACATTAATTTCCACACATATACTTACATCATTCGTATTATGGTTCATCACTCATTTGGATGACTACTGAATGCTCCTTGAGCATTGATCATTCGAGTCACAAGCCGGCATAATTCAGCTCGGTGTTTCACCTTATACACACATACTACTAAGCTAAGTGCTCTCTTTCAATAATAACATCGTCCATCCTTAACATATTTCTTGAACTTGATTCACATAACTACCGCTCCTACGGTCTCACAATATCGAGAGGTATCCCCACTCTTAATGCAGTGGTTCGTTTACCACTCTATTCACTTATACAACATAAACTTCTGCAATCAATCTAATTTATATAACATATCTTGTTTATGGCTTATAAGCCTTATTTGCCTTGAGCTGAGCTCATTGTAGGCTGTCCAAACACATGTACTTCTCTGTACAACATTACATGGTTTGGATGTCATATTGGGCTCCATGACAAGGTCGTTGCATCACGTTTCCTTTCATGAGATGCCCCTTAGGATTGTCAGTCCGTCTCCTGACAACTTATGTCTAAACTGGGTGTTAGTTTCAACCCTGGTGTTTCTGTCACATCATTTCATGCAACAATTGTTGATGCGAACACCCTTCAAGGATTGCTCATGGGTGTCGCTAAGTCATGCCATTACATCTGGTTCGCACTTATTGACATATCGAGTTAGCCACGCCGTTTGCGTTCTTAACTGGCTTATTATCTTCTTCTATGAAGATCAACATTTCCTGGTAGTGTAGGTAATCATTCCGGGTGTTTCATCCCGTTCTTTGCACATTAATGTGTCCATATTAGACATCTGCCTTGCCATGTATAGGCTGGGTCACCGTTCCAACTATCATGCTTATCCCTGAGGATCCCTAAGACATATATGCTGTCTTTACATAACAGTTTGTGCACTTCGCACTTCCTAACTCTTAAACATTTCCTTGAAAGGAATTCACTAATTCCTTTAGTCTCGTTAACTTAACTGAGTCCCTTAACTTTAACCATTCATGGTAATCCTTAGCTCTTGTTTGATTTATACTGCTGACCGTAGTACAGAGTCGACTACTTCCCGTGTTTCAGACTCTACTTGTATACATATGTGGGGTACCATACTGATACATTGCTACTTACCCAACTAACCCATAAGTAGGTCTGTCAGGCCCACAAGCTCCTATCGGAGTGCGGTCGTCCCACATTTCAGTTGGTACACTCGTAGTGTCCGTCACACGCCTAGGTGAAGTATCTGTTGTCAACTCCCTTAATTGTCCCGTGACAATATTCATTCCATGCTTCCCGAACTTAATCGAGGGAAAGTTTATCCATTGTTGAATTCTTATCAATTGCCCTTGGTTTTACTGGTTTGGTTTAGAAGAAGGTTAGAAATAAATATTGGTTTGAAAGAAAATCTGGTTTTGAAAGGAAAGAGTTTGAATAAATCTGGGTTGAAAGAAAAATTCTCATGGTTTTACAATGCCTTCTTGCCTTAACCAAATCTAGCTTCTTGCTGACTGGTGTACTTCCAACTACAAAGGTCAGGCTGTTAAGCCCTTCCATGGTTATAATGATCACACTTAACTTCGTGGTACTTTACTAAGTACTTTGTAGTGGTTATAAATTTCCCGAACAGCCCTGTTATAGCAGCACTTGCTATAGCAAGTGCGCCATGCTAACTGGCTATCGGTTAAGCACACATACTGGTTGCGGTATTGTTCTTACTCGCACTATTATCAGTGGCCTCGTTGGCCCTCACTTGATCTTACAGTCTTGACAATAACCCTCTGGGTAACTCCTCACTGTATTCATATGGTAATTATCAACTGGGGTGTCTCCCACTCTTGGAGTCCCCCTTTACTTAGTATCGTATCCTCTTTATAGCCCGTTCCACGCACTTCTCGTGGTTACTGAGACTTGTCTCTTGTTTGGGCACTACGTTGTAGTTCCTTTGTCGGTTGGTATACCGTTGGTGTATTATTTATCAACTGTGGTCCCGTAGACACTTGTCTCGGGTTCCATTACTTCACTTCTTGCCTGTTGCACGGTCAGTGCGTTGCAAGCTGGTTATCCTCGACTGCTCAGCAAGTCGACCCAGGTTGCCGGAAATTCTATTCTCCTATACACAAGATTCTTCATTCTTCGCTATTACATGCGGTTAACATTGTTCAGATGGAAACCGTCTCCAGGATTCTCACCTTTCGGGATCTATCGTATGACAGGTTCTCCATACCTTTAGAGGTACTTAATAACAGCCAGATCGGGTATTCCCGAGTATGAGAGGACTTTCATCTCTCTGGCGTTGTTTCCCAAGTTATAAAACAGGGATTGTGGAGGGCGGGAAGGATATAGTAGGTTTCCAGTAGTCACTGGTAGTTCCTAACTAGCGTATCTCTCACGCTATCACTCAACCCTTAACCCAAAGTCCTAAAATCCTAACTCGGTACTTCCTAAGCTCGGTAATTCAGTCATCAGAGCGATACTTCGCTCTGATACCACTTTTTGTAACACCCCATCCAACAACAAACACATAGCAACAATCTGCAGTGGAAAATATACTACTTCACATAACTTAACTCGTTGGTGTTACACGTCGTTAGCCACCCACATGGCTAACAAGGCTATTACATATACATTGTACCGGTCTGATGGACTAGATTCCCAAGCAACTGTACATTACTATACCTTTTTATTAACAACACCCGACATACATAAGCCTTCCAACTGTACCGAGTATTCACAAACTGATGCCGACAACAATCTCGGTCTTACTACACCTACTGTACATATACAACTTAAATGATTACCCATGTACAACGACTACCCCGTCCTACTCTCGAACGGCTTCCAGCTCTTGTACCTGAAATAGGAAAAGAAGAGAAGGGTGGCCCCCAAGGGGCTCAGCACCTTTGCTGGTATGGTAATCCCACAGCCCGCATGCTACCGGGCCACGCACAACTAATTGTCGTCTTAGCATGCGGTTGATTACATTTAAATCATGCATGTAACTTAAAACACACAACACGAATCATTCCGCCTCAATGGGCTCAACAACAGATAACATATCCATACTTGATAGGTCACTCATGGTATTCATTACCCCTGGAGTGTTTCTCCTCTAATGGAGCTACTTCCTTAACAGACGACACTTACCCGTTATTCGGGTTATCCTTAAACGCCTCTTATCACAAACTGGGATTCATATCCATGATCCACAAACTCCACATTTTACAACATATAACATACACTACATAACAACACTAAACAATACTTTTCACGTTTCAACGTGCACATAATAACACCGCAATAGAAATTGCATTATATCAACAACACATAACATAACGTGAGCGGTTCTCTTAGGAACCGACCCAAACATTGTTAATTCACTGGTGAGCCTAGAGAATAATGTCACCCCCATGGTAAGCTCGTTATACAACACTCATTACCGTCCTAATAGTCGGACAAGTAACTTAAGTTAAGATGGTTCGGGTTTTGTGGCCTGAACACATCACACAAACACATGTTCCCCCTAAACCGATCATAAGTCAGAATAGCTAAGCTTTGGAATAAGCTAATGGGAGATCATAACCCGTGAGGGAAACAACCATAACAGAGAAAGGGTAAGGCTAAGAAGGATACCCACTCCCAAACAACGCGCGACCGGCCAAACCGGATTCCTCACCACTGTTAGTACATACTTACTTTTAGATATTAGTTAGAACCCCACTATGGAGCCTATCACATAACAACACATACATTATTACAACTGGGTTAAACACACAAGGGAGATCCCTACATTCACATACACATATCACACAATTAACACACGCATAGCCGTGGTTAGAACGTCCCATGGTTCGGGTCGTTTAATCCGAATACCGAACTCTCATGTGATCCTAGACTCAGTTAACTAAGGTTAACACTTCCGAGGTTAAATGGTATCGGAGTTGAACACACCACATAAATGAATTACTGTAAACTCATTACATGTTTTATCTTACAACGTGGCAAACATACAGAAAAACACATTGGTATACAAGCCGGTGTAATCCGGTAGGGCACAGGTTACAAGAAAACCATACCTGTCACCGGAGTCCACTTTACCATGTCCACTATGTTCCTCGAGCAATTCTCGAACAACTGATAACATTACATTTACTTTCATTAACATCGGGTAACATGGTTGTTTAAAGTCTAATGCTCATAACTTATCCCCGTTAACTTAGTTAAATAACTTCACATTTTAACTTGTTTTACTTTTACATTTTAATACAACTTTTCCCCACACTAAACTGTCATTATAACTCACTTAACATGTCCTTAACAATCTTATAACATCATTACTTAATAATCCCCATCATCTTATAACCTTAAACATGTTTTGTTTTTTTACACATAATTTTGGGCCGTCCGACCCACCGTCCCCACAACTGGGTCGGACCGTTCCAGGACTCTTCCCGTCTTTAAAATACACCTGTCGCGACCCCCGTCTGACCCACAACTGGGTCGGACCGTTCCAGAAACTCCAACGGTTGCATTTAACAGAGCTGTCCGACCCACCCTGGGTTGGACCACTGGGTTGGACAACACCAGAAGTTGTCCAAAACCTGTCAAACTTTCTCCAAACTTTTCCTCAAGCCTCCTAATGTGTTCTACATCATTTGGCACATCAAACACACCTTTAGCCATGTACTAAACTCTTTAATCACACACCAAAACCATCTTATCATTCACAAATTTCTTACAAAATTCTTAGCACTTGGAATGCTTTCTCCTTAAGATTTCTAAGTGGTATTTCACCAATAATGACCACTATACCAAGGTGTTTCCTCTACACCTTAACATCATCTCTCAAACTTCTTTTCTTACTAACTAAATCTCCTTTTTCACATCTTACCTAAACATCATTTCTTCCTTGTACATCAACATTCCTAAACCTTAAACAAACTTCTCCAAGACTTTAATACATTCTCAAAAACACACATTGAGTTCCAAGAACTTCCAAGGTAATACCTAAATCCTTGTATCACTCTAAATCACCTTAATACATGCTTTCTTCCCTAGTAAAACATTCTTTCGATTCCAAGATCCTCCCTGATAATGCCTAAGTCATTCTAACTCACAAGAACACCTTAAACTCATTCTTTTTCCTTCGAGACAACCTCTAAACTTCCTAGTACTATCCTAGTCATGAAATCTCCTTAGAACATCTTAATCACTTAGGTTCTCCACTAAATTTTGCCATGGGTTCTCTAGTATATTGTTACACCTAAACACTTGGTTTTTCACCATCAAACAACCAAGATCACTCAAATTCTCATTACAACATCTTAACACACAATTTACACCAAAACTACACCACATCATCATATAGTGTATATACTTTAAATGCTTGGCACTTAGGCCCTTAAATGACAATAATCTTTACCACTGAATTTCCACATATAGTTGCCTTTAACCTGCAAATACACACAACAAGGCTCCCATCGAAATAAAATGCTTCTTGTAATTCATCTCAACATTGTTTGACTATCTCTTTTCTCATTGGCTCCTTAGTCACAAGTTCTCAAACATAGTCATTGTTTCTCCTAGGTTATATATAGCCCTTTTCTAATGTAAACTCTACACTAAACTCATCACATATCTAAATCCCATTCCCTTAAACAATAAAACACCTTAAGGTAAGTAATTTACCTTGTTCTTTTTCAAGCTTTACAAACTTTCTTCCTTAGGTTTTTCCTTGCTCAATCTCGGTCACCACTTAAACTCTCCTTGCCAATGTTCTAACCAATATCCAATGACTCCAATGAGTGCTAGATAATACATTAACCCTAAGGAACAAACCCTAGGTTAAAAATGTGCTTTAAGGTATTAAGGTGATTGTTTTACCTTGGTTTCTCAAGACAAGCTTGGATATGAAGCAAGAAGGACCTCCTTTATCCTTTGGAGATTAGAAAACAAGCTAGAACAAGGCATAAACATGGAGTCCCATGAGTACAAATTTTCAGACAAGGGAAGAAATGATGGAAACCTAGATTTTCTTACATATTCTTTACCTTAAGAGAATGGAGAAGCTAATGGAGTCTCCAAGCTTGAGTTTCCTCCTCTAATGGAGATTTGCCTTGGCTCCAAAATGAGGCTCTTGAAGTTTTGAAAAGATAGAAAGAAGGAACTTGAGCTAACTAAGAGATATATGTGCTTGGTTTTGATTTTGGAGCTTAAATGAGCAAGATGTGGGCAAAAGAAGATGGAGCTAGCATGGAGGTTGCTTCTTACGTGAGAGAGAAGAAAGAGAGCAAGATAAATCGATGAAGATGGTGAAGAATGAAGAAAGCAGGAGAGAGGACCACTAAAGGTAAGATATTATGTTAAAAAGGTAAATAGTGTTTTTACTTACTTTTGCTTTATTCAATACTTAGCTAGATAAGTGTGGTTAGTCACACTTAAAAACCAGCCCCCCTTAGTCAAACAAGGTATATTGTGGTCTTTTTTGACCATTTAATTGACTTACTTTGACTAATGTCTTAAACTAGCATTATTTGGTTACTATTCACTAAACAAGGCACATAATTGTGAAATTTTTGATTTCCCATTGATTTAGACTTCCTAATGTGATACTAATTTGTACACATGTTAATTAAAGAGTAATGATGGACATTTAGCCACTCAAAACCCATTTACAAGACAATTTTTCAAAAATGTGCTTTAAGACTCCTTAAAGCACATTTTGTGTTTTAACTTGTTTTCAAGCTTGGTTTTCTTTGGTAATTGGTTTAGAATGACCATTAGGATATTACTAAGGTCTTAGAATGATATTTGGGTGCTCACCCAAGTCTCTCCAAGCTTAGAGCTCGTTTTTGCTTAAACTGCTCTTTTGGTGCTTCCTTATGTTTTCTTTGATTAGAAATGTTTCTTAATGTTTCTAAGGCATTATTCAGCCTCCTTATAACTTAGTTTATCACTTAAACACCATATCTAAGTTTGGGGTATTTCAATCTACCCCCCTTAAAAGAACTTTGTCCCCAAAGTTCACACGTGTACTAAGTCATTCACGGTACTCAATTCTCTTAATCTTAACACCACATCTTATATTCTCATTCACACACCTCAAGACTCAATGGTAAATTACCAAT
This sequence comes from Limonium bicolor, assembly GCA_023374045.1. NCBI lineage: Eukaryota > Viridiplantae > Streptophyta > Magnoliopsida > Caryophyllales > Plumbaginaceae > Limonium > Limonium bicolor. The sequence goes on along the minus strand of CM041779.1, from coordinate 181,526,247 downwards.
ACAATACATAAGTATTATACATAACTCAAGCTTATCACCAAAGTGTAGCAACTTACACAAAATCACATCTTACACAACCAAACAAACGACAAACATGCTCGTTTCCTAACTCAAAAGCGAGGAAGCTCTACCCCCTTAAAAGGGGTACATCCCGTACCCTATACAGATGATCTAGTAAGTAAACAAAGAAGGGTACTTCGCCCTCATCTTATCCTGTAATTCCCACGTGGCCTCTTCGACATCCTGGTTAGACCAGAGAACCTTCACCAGTCGCAATGACTTATGGCGAGTGTCCCTAGTCTTACTATCCAAGATTCTCTGAGGAAGCTCCACTGATCTCATATTCGGTTCTAATGTCAACCTCTCAGGTTCTAACACATGGGAGGGGTGGTGCATGTATTTCTTTAGCTGTGAAACATGAAAAACATCATGCACTTTACCCAGTTCAGCAGGTAAATTCAACCGGTAAGCAATCGGGCCCACCCGCTCCGTAATCTCATAAGGACCAACAAACTTCAGGCTTAATTTGCCCTTCTGCCCAAATCTGAATACACCCTTCATCGGTGAAACTCGCAGAAATACCCGGTCGCCTATTGTGAACTCCAGGTCTCGTCGTCGAACATCAGCATACGACTTCTCCCTATCTTGAGCCGCTTTCATATTCTCCCTGATTTGCTGAACTTCAGCCTTAACTTGCTCTAAATATTCTGGTCCTATAATGACCATCTCACTCGACTCATTCCAGCAGAGCGGTGTACGACATGGTCTACCGTACAACGCTTGAAAAGGTGCCATCTTGATCGAAGTGTGATAGCTGTTGTTGTACGAAAACTCGATCAGATGTAATTTGTCAATCCAACTGCCCTAGAAGTCTAAGGCACATGCTCTCAGCATGTCCTCGAGTGTCTGAATCGTACGCTCAGTCTGACCATCTGTCTGAGGATGGAACGCGGTACTCAGCTTCAGTTCTGTACCCAACGCTTCTCTGGTAGCTCTCCAGTACCTCGAAAGGAATCTGGTATCTCTATCTGACACTATCGTCTTTGGTATGCCGTGATGTCTCATTATTTCTTTATCAAATAACTCAGCTAATTTGGTCACCTTCCAAGTATCCTTCATCGGTATGAATCGGGCTACTTTGGTAAGGCGATCCACCTCCACCCATATCATGTTGAGACCTCCCCTAGCAGGTGGGAGTCCAACTACAAAGTCCATGGAGATATCATGGAAATTCCACTCCAGAACTGGCATCGACTATACCATTCCACCCGGTCGTTGGTGCTCAAATTTCACCTTCTGGCATGTGAGACACCTCAAGATGAACTCGGTAACATCTGTCTTCATCACCGACCACCAGAAGTACCTCTTCATGTCTTTATACATCTTAGAGGCTCTCGGATGGATGGAAACTTAAGAACAGTGTGATTCTCCAAGTATACGGTCTTTCAAATCCGTGTTGCCCCGTGGTATGCATAACCGGCCCTTAAGTCTGATCAGATCATCGTCGTGAAGTCTGAAGTCATATTTCTGACTCTCAAAGGTACCATCTGTCAGCTTTTGTCTGACCTCTCTCATGTACTCATCTGTCCTCTAAGCCTCTCACACCTCATCAACCAAGCTGGAGAAAGAGACTAGCGAATGGAGTGAGTGTGCTCGATGGCTCAGGGCGTCTGCTACAACATTGGCCTTTCCCTCTTTGTATTGGAGGTCAATGTCATAGTCTTTCAACAATTCCAACCATCTCCTCTGTCTGAGATTCAACTCCTTCTGAGTATATATGTATCTTAAGCTCTTATGATCGGTGTAGATCGTCACACTAACCCAATATAAGTAGTGGCGCCATATCTTAAAAGCGAAGACTACAGCTCCCAGCTCCAAATCATGTGTGGGGTAGTTCTCCTCATGTTTCTTCAACTGGCGTGAGGCATATGCCACCACCTTGCCATGTTGCATGAGCACGCAACCCAGCCCTCTGCCGGATGCATCACAGTAAACCTTAAAGCCCTTTGTACCGTCTGGAATAGTCAGGACCGGTGCAGTGGCCAGTGAGTCTTTCAAACTAATGAAATGATCTCACAGTCAGCCGTCCATAAGAACGGTGCATCTTTCTTCATCAGACTGGTCATCGGTTTCGCGACCTTGCTGAAATCCCTAACAAACCTCCTGTAGTAACCTGCCAGACCGAGAAAGCTCCGGATGTCGGCAACAGTCTTCGGTCATGGCCAAGTACGCACGGCATCAACCTTCGCTGGATCCGCTGAGATCCTAGCATCTGAGATGACATGACCTAGGAAAGAGACCTGGTCAAGCCATAACTCACACTTGGAGAACTTACCATATAGCTGGTTCTCCCTTAGTAATTCCAATACTCTCCTCAAGTGTTCCTCATGCTCAGTCTTCGACTTCGAGTATATCAAAATATCATCAATAAACACCACAACCGACTTGTCCAGCTGCTCCCGGAACAAGCGGTTCATCAGATCTATAAACATCACCGGTACGTTCGACAAACCGAACGGCATCACTGTAAATTCATAGTGGCCGTATCGTGTCTGGAATGCCGTCTTCTCAATGTCTCCTTCTTTAATGGCTATCTGATGATACCCCGATCTGAGATCAATCTTGGAAAACATAGATGCTCCCTTCAACTGATCGAACAGATCGTCAATGCGGGGTAGTGGATACTTATTCTTCACTGTTACAGCATTCAACTCTCTGTAGTCAATGCAGAGGCGGAAGCTACCATCCTTCTTCTTCACGAAGAGAACTGGCGCTCCCCAAGGTGACACACTTGGTCTTATAAATCCCTTATCTAACAAATCTTTCAGTTGTTCCTTTAATTCATTCATTTCTGCCGGAGCCATACGGTATGGTGCCTTGGCTATCGGTCCGGTACCAGGTAGCAGTTCGATGGTGAATTCTACCTCCCGAGTGGGTGCATGCCGGGCAGTTCCCGTGGAAATAGGTCGGGGAACTCCGACACTACCGGTAAGTCGGGGTCGAACTCGAGGTCTCTCTCTATGTCTTATACATAGCAGAGGTACACCTCTTCCTTTCTCCTCAACTCCTTATACATTGCCATGGCGGTGATGATCTTAGTCGAAGGCTCTCTGGGCCTCTGGCGGTATGATATTGTTACCCCAGACGGACTCCTGAGCAGCAGTCTATGCTCGGCGCAGAGGATACGACCCTTGTGCCGCTCCAACCAGTTCATCCCGAAGATAACATCAAATCCTAGCTCACTGAACTCAATAAAACTGACTGGAAAGTCTTCCCCCTTAATTCTGACAATGGCTCCTCGGTAGTAACGAGTGCAATGAACCTTCTCCTTAGACGGGAGCGTAACCGTGAAGTCGGTAGCTCTTCAGCGTCTAGCCCCAACCTGCTCGCGAAAGATGCCGAGACAAAGGTATGCGAGGCCCCTGAGTCGAAGAGAACTGATGCCTCAATCCCATTAATCGGAAAGGTGCCGGTGAGGATAGTACCGCTGGCGTCGGCCTGTGCTCTATAAGTATGCTTAGCGCACCTTCCGTACCGAGTCCAAACCTAATTGTGTTCACAAGCTTCATGAGTATTGATGGTATAACAAGAGTCGTAACAATTTATATGAACAACACTGTTATTTTTTATAACCATCCTGTTTACAACATGTGCTTAAGTTAATCTCATTCCTCATCTCATTCTAACATTACATGTCTAATATTGTCTAAAGGTTAGGTTTAACCGTCCTGGTTTCATATGTGTCGCATTAATCACTACTGACGGTGCTGTATTCAGCTTGATTCTCTTAATCCCATGGTACAACATCCTTGATTCTCCTCCCATAACCAATACATCCCCTGACTTAAGTATTAACTTATTCGCACGGTCCGCACGCTTCTGCTCGCCGTATAAAAACTCTGCATCATCCCCAATGGACCAAGACACTACGGGTATCCCTCTTTCGAGAGACTCCGTTGTCTCGTCCTTATCCTGGTGTAGTCCAAGTCACCCCGCCTTCTCGTAGAAGTTCACAATGCAAATGTCTGCTTGTATGTCTGGAATCGGTTCAGCTTCCAACTGCTGAGCGATCTCCACGACTTGTGTAATAACTGGATGGAACTCTTCGGGTATTCCCGGTGGTGAGACTCCATCTTGCATCCTCATGGTTTGGTAGGTCTTGGCATACGGATTCCAATCCTTGCCTAAGCTCATCATTCTTAATTTCATCCTTGCTCCCCCTGGGACTCCGGTGTGTAAAAACCTCCCGGTCCCACTCCTAGTTGGCTGCATCTCCTGATGATGGCTATTTGTGCTGCTGGTGTCAGGTATCCCCTTAATAAAATCATACCTGGGCGGATAACCTGACATTGTTCGGTTGGAAAGTCCATGGTTTCGATGTCGGTGCACTCCGGGTTAGGTGTAAATGGTATTGGATAGCAGATGTTGAAGCTTCCTAAAGTGGTAGTAGGTTATATCTTACTTAAGTTCTAATCTCATCTCATTCTTACTTAACTCAATTATTCACCAAGCATGCATGATAATGCGGTAAGCAGGTAGTTTTATCATTAAATGGTTATAGCGGTACCTGGCCTCGATGAGGGTTCAGGCTCATCGTCCCGGTCCACCAAGTGTAGTGTGGGTCCCGACTTCTGGGTCACCCGTGGGTTCTTGTCTGCAGCTTGCTACACCTTCCTCTGACCGTTAGATCTAGCTCCCTGATCGGTCTTGCCCTTGCCCCTAGTATCAGGCCTATAGGCTCTGCTAGTGGGGTTCCGGAAGCACTCATATGCTCGGTGTCCGTATACCCCACAATAGTTGCACTCCACCTTATTCGCCTTGCAATCGAGCCCGGGGTGGTCCTTGTGACACCACCTACAGATGTAGTGTCGCTGGTAGCCACCACCGGCTCCCTTCTCAGTATCAGATCCTGATCATTCGCAATATTAGTACTCATATCTCAAACGGTTATTAGTGTCTCATAACTCACTCAATACCAATCCCTTACCCTTTGGCGCCCTAGAGCGCAGGGGTGTAGCTGCGTATGGCTTACGTCAACTTCAATGGCTCTTCCGGAGCCTTCTCCTTTTCTTTCCCTTTTTGGTTTTGACTTTTCTAGGCCTGAGGCTGGTACTTCTGTTTCTTGTACCCACCTTGCCTTTGGTTCTCCGTGCTCTTACCGGCACTCTTCCTCTAGCATTCTCCTCGTCCCTCAGCTGGACGGTTATCTCAACCTTAGCAGCGGCATGATAGCACTCCTGCTTTCCACAGTATTAGTCACTCTTATTTCTATAATCTAAATCTTACTCATTTACTTACTCAAATCTCAACCATTTTATTACCTGCAGGTAGTGTAACTCGTCGGCCCCATGCCGTAGCGGAGTCGATGGCTAAGCCCTCCATAGAAGCGGTCCACCAGGATCTGGTCTGAATATCCAAGACCTGGCAGAAGACGGAGCAAGGCGGTGAACTCTGAGTAATACTCGTCCACCGTCATCTTGTCGGTCTGCTTAAGCGCATCCAACTGCAAGCGCTTCTTCGTCTGGACAGGGGGGGTATACTTTGCTCGTAGCAAGGCGGTGTACTGCTCCCAGCCGAACTCTGGATTGGCCACATGCTCGGCCCTCACCAGCTTCCACCAATCGCCTGCCGCCCCCTTCAGATAGAAAGCAGCCAGACGCACCTTGATCCCAGCAGGGACGTCAAGGGTCTCAAAGGTGGTCTCAGCTCGGAGATGTACGCCTCGAGCTTGGCGGGATCGGTCTCCCCCTTAAAGTGTGCGGGTCGAGGTTGCAAGACTTTCACCCAATTCGGTTCCCGGGGTTGTGGCGGTGGAGGTGGTGCACCCACACCAGGCTGATAGCCCATGTGCCCTAATGCGGCAGCTACGATCTCTGATCGTTGCCCCTCCGGTATCTCAGTCTCGTCGCCTCTAGGACGGCCTCGGCCTCTCCTTCCTGACATCTGAACATTCATAACTCACATTAGATTCGTATCCACCACTATTTCGGTTAACGAATTTATAACGTCCGTAGACGGTAAGACGATCCACACTTATTAGTGGTCATCTGACTCTACTCACACTAACAGTACACCCTTAACCCATCACTTATTTCTTAACTTATATCCTAACTTGGTGGTTTCTTATGTCTGGTATTTCTTGATCAGAGCGTAACTACGCTCTGATACCACTTTTTGTAACACCCCGTCCAAAGCCAATCGTGGTTGTCGCAAAATCTTAACACTTAATCGAATTCGTCGCAGCGGAAATAACATACACCGGACCTTGCCACGGTCTGATCGTTAGAATACCGGCCTTATCAATTTACAACACTTATCCAAAGTAAACAACCACCAAAACATCAACAACCACATCCAAAATACCACAACCAACGAGTTTAAGTATCTAAGTCATAGCCACAAACTTACATTAGTTTCAATATAAACAGACGGGAGCACAAGCGCAACCCGTACTCAAAATAAACAACCCATCCTAAGTCTAAGTCTAACCGCTCCTACTCTCGTGTGCGACTTCATGGGCCTCTTACCTGCAAGTGTAAAAACAGCCCCAAAGGGGGTCAGCACGAATGCTGGTACTCCCTCTCATGGCCCCCAAGCTAACGGGGCTACGACGACTAATTGTCGATAGCATGGAAATTGATTAAGTACACAAGCATGATATGAAGTGCAATAAACAACAATCCACAGATGAACATACATAGTTCACACACAATGAACGACACAAGCGTTCCCTTATCAAGCGGGTTAGTAACCCCCTCCTTAGTCCTGATTTCCTTAACCTCAGTTCCTTATCTTACCTCAATCTTAACCTTAACTTAATCTCAGTATACAAACCGTTCCTAGAAGGGAATGGTTGTAGCTTAATCTCAAACCTAGGATTTAGGTGATCCTACCGCACCATCTTAATGCCACCTACCTTGGACGGGAGTCCAGCGTAGCTGAGCCGGCAACCGGCCCTAGGCAACAAGTCCGAAGACAAGTCCTTAAGCGGAGGGCGGATCTGATTCAGATACCGTCCCCCTTTCCTTAGCATGCATGACCGGAGTCAGTCCGGGTTTCCTCACTCAAGTTCCAGTTAGTAAAAATCTTACCACCATGTGTTAGTTAAACCTTAACGGGTATTAACCAACAATCACCAATACTTAACTCTTATCCTTAACTCAGTAAGTACTAAACTAGTTAGTAACAATCTCAAGTCTCGTGGGTTAGTGTAAAGAAAACACATTCACAACGAGACAAATATAACCGGTTGCATGCTTTATCTTGTCTTAGTCATAGCAAGAAACAGATAGCACACAAGCCGAGGGACACCTCGTTAGCAAGCAGGTCACAAGAAAGATTGTACCGTTCACCGTCGACGATTGTTTGGTTTATCTCCTTCCAAGTCCCAATTCACCAATCCTAAAACATTCATTCAGTTTTAGGTTATTATTCAATTCAACTCAATACAATTACTTAGCCTCCCTAGACATCAACTTTTACTCATTGTTTTTCACGAAGCCTTATGGTTTTTAACTTAACTTCTAAGTGCATCACTTCCTCATTATCTATTATACTTGTTCACCCACTTAATAACCATTACACAACCCACCAATGCCCTTAATAACTTCGTAACACCAATTCAAAATCATTCCACCATTTTCTAACACTTCCCAAGCTTAAACAACGATTTTTAGTGTGGTCCGGGACCTTACCTCACCCTAAGTCCGACCTATACTTAGTTCAAACTCTCGGCTATTTTAATGTGGTGGTCCGGGACTTTGTATGGGACTTAAGTCCCGGACCAATGTAAGCTAAAATCCTCGGGGGTAAATTAGGGGTGGTCCGGTAACTTCTTACAAAATCTTAAGTCCCGGACCCTATAGTTGAAACACTCTCGGTAGAATTTTAGGTTGGTCCGGGACTTCACCCGGACTTAAGTCCCGGCCACTACAGATTTCTTTCTTTTGCATTGTTCTAAGTGTTGTTACACTTGTTCTCTTCATCCATAAATCCCCAAACTTCACACATGTCTAGGCATATTCTAATCCAAAATAACAACATCCTAAACCTGCCTTCTTCATCTCCAGCCTTATAACCCAATTTCTTACATAATCTCTCAACACTTGTAATATTTTCCTTAGGTTTCTAAGTGGTGTTTCATTCCTATTATAACCACTATGCCAAAATGTTCCTCACCACCACCATAACATTATCTCCCAAGCATCTTACCATCTAGGTTCCTTTATGTAACTACTTGAAGTCTCTTCACCTTTAAACACATTACTTTACTCTTCTCCTAACAAGATTGCATATTTCCTAACACATCTCAATTGCCCTTGGTGCATACCTAACATTCTTTTGATTCCAAATCCTCCATGATAATGCCTAAGTCATTCTAACTCACAAAACACCTTAAACTCATTCTTTTTCCTTCAAGACAACCTCTAAACTTCCTAGTACTATCCTAGTCATGAAATCTCCTTAGAACATCTTAAACACTTAGGTTCTCCACTAAATTTTGCCATGGGTTCTCTAGTATATTGTTACACCTAAACACTTGGTTTTTCACCATCAAACAACCAAGATCACTCAAATTCTCATTACAACATCTTAACACACAATTTACACCAAAACTACACCACATCATCATATAGTGTATATACTTAAAATGCTTGGCACTTAGGCCCTTAAATGACAATAATCTTAACCACTGAATTTCCACATATATTTGCCTTTAACCTGCAAATACACACAACAAGGCTCCCATTGAAATAAAATGCTTCTTGTAATTCATCTCAACATTGTTGACTATCTCTTTTCTCATTGGCTCCTTAGTCACAAGTTCTCAAACATAGTCATTGTTTCTCCTAGGTTATATATAGCCCTTTTCTAATGTAAACTCTACACTAAACTCATCACATATCTAAATCCCATTCCCTTAAACAATAAAACACCTTAAGGTAAGTATTTACCTTGTTCTTTTTCAAGCTTTACAAACTTTCTTCCTTAGGTTTTTCCTTGCTCAATCTCGGTCACCACTTAAACTCTCCTTGCCAATGTTCTAACCAATATCCAATGACTCCAATGAGTGCTAGATAATACATTAACCCTAAGGAAAAACCTAGGTTAAAAATGTGCTTTAAGGTATTAAGGTGATTGTTTTACCTTGGTTTCTCAAGACAAGCTTGGATATGAAGCAAGAAGGACCTCCTTTATCCTTTGGAGAGTAGAAAACAAGCTAGAACAAGGCATAAACATGGAGTCCCATGAGTACATTTTCGGACAAGGGAAGAAATGATGGAAACCTAGATTTTCTTACATATTCTTTACCTTAAGAGAATGGAGAAGCTAATGGAGTCTCCAAGCTTGAGTTTCCTCCTCTAATGGCGATTTGCCTTGGCTCCAAAATGAGGCTCTTGAAGTTTTGAAAAGATAGAAAGAAGGAGCTTGAGCTAACTAAGAGATATATGTGCTTGGTTTTGATTTTGGAGCTTAAATGAGCAAGATGTGGGCAAAAGAAGATGGAGCTAGCATGGAGGTTGCTTCTTACGTGAGAGAAGAAAAAGAGAGCAAGAGAATCGATGAAGATGGTGAAGAATGAAGAAAGGAGGAGAGAGGACTACTAAAGGTAAGATATTATGTTAAAAGGTAATAGTGTTTTTACTTACTTTTGCTTTATTCAATACTTAGCTAGATAAGTGTGGTGAGTCACACTTAAAAACCGGCCCCCTTAGTCAAACAAGGTATATTGTGGTCTTTGTTGACCATTTAATTGACTTACTTTGACTAATGTCTTAAACTAGCATTATTTGGTTACTATTCACTAAACAAGGCACATAATTGTGAAATTTTTGATTTCCCATTGATTTAGACTTCCTAATGTGATACTAATTAGTACACATGTTAATTAAAGAGTAATGATGGACATTTAGCCACTCAAAACCCATTTACAAGACAATTTTTCAAAAATGTGCTTTAAGACTCCTTAAAGCACATTTTGTGTTTTAACTTGTTTTCAAGCTTGGTTTTCTTTGGTAATTGGTTTAAAATGACCATTAGGATATTACTAAGGTCTTAGAATGATATTTGGGTGCTCACCCAAGTCTCTCCAAGCTTAGAGCACGTTTTTGCTTAAACTGCTCTTTTGGTGTTTCCTTATGTTTTCTTTGATTAAAATGTTTCTTAATGTTTCTAAGGCATTATTTAGCCTCCTTATAACTTAGTTTATCACTTAAACACCATATCTAAGTTTGGGGTATTTCAATCTACCCCCCTTAAAAGAACTTTGTCCCCAAAGTTCACACGTGTACTAAGTCATTCACGGTACTCAATTCTCTTAATCTTAACACCACATCTTATATTCTCATTCACACATCTCAAGACTCAAGGTCAATCACCAATACAATACATAAGTATTATACATAACTCAAACTTATCACCAAAGTGTAGCAACTTACACAAAATCACATCTTACACAACCAAACAAACGACAAACATGCTCGTTTCCTAACTCAAAAGCGAGGAAGCTCTACCCCCCTTAAAAAGGGGTACGCCCCGTACCCTATACAGACGATCTAGTCAGTAAACAAAGAAGGGTACTTCGCCCTCATCTTATCCTCTAATTCCCACGTGGCCTCTTCGACATCCTGGTTAGACCAGAGAACCTTCACCAGTCGCACTGACTTATGGCGAGTGTCCCTAGTCTTACTATCCAAGATTCTCTGAGGAAGCTCCACTGATCTCATATTCGGTTCTAATGTCAACCTCTCAGGTTCTAACACATGGGAGGGGTGGTGCATGTATTTCTTTAGCTGTGAAACATGAAAACATCATGCACTTTACCCAGTTCAGCAGGTAAATTCAACCTGTAAGCAACCGGGCCCACCCGCTCCGTAATCTCATAAGGACCAACAAACTTCGGGCTTAATTTGCCCTTCTGCCCAAATCTGAATACACCCTTCATCGGTGAAACTCGCAGAAATACCCGGTCGCCCACTGCGAACTCCAGGTCTCGTCGTCGAACATCAGCATACGACTTCTGCCTATCTTGAGCCGCTTTCATGTTCTCCCTGATTTGCTGAACTTCAGCCTTAACTTGCTCTAAATATTCTGGTCCTATAATGACCGTCTCACTCGACTCATCCCAGCAGAGCGGTGTACGACATGGTCTACCGTACAACGCTTGAAAAGGTGCCATCTTGATCGAAGCGTGATAGCTGTTGTTGTATGAAAACTCGATCAGATGCAATTTGTCAATCCAACTGCCCTGGAAGTCTAAGGCACATGCCCTCAGCATGTCCTCGAGTGTCTGAATCGTACGCTCAGTCTGACCATCTGTCTGAGGATGGAACGCGGTACTCAGCTTCAGTTCTGTACCCAACGCTTCTCTGGTAGCTCTCCAGTACCTCGAAAGGAATCTGGTATCTCTATCTGACACTATGGTCTTTGGTATCCCGTGATGTCTCATTATTTCTTTCTCAAATAACTCAGCTAATTTGGTCACCTTCCAAGTATCCTTCATCGGTATGAATCGGGCTACTTTGGTAAGGCGATCCACCACCACCCATATCATGTTGAGACCTCCCCTAGCAGGTGGGAGTCCAACTACAAAGTCCATGGAGATATCATGGAACTTCCACTCCGGAACTGGCATCGACTGTACCATTCCACCCGTCGTCGGTGCTCGAATTTCACCTTCTGGCATGTGAGACACCTCAAGACGAACTCGGTAACATCTGTCTTCATCCCCGACCACCAGAAGTACCTCTTCATGTCTTTATACATCTTAGAGGCTCCCGGATGGATGGAAACTGAAGAACAGTGTGATTCTCCAAGTATACGGTCTTTCAAATCCGTGTTGCCCCGTGGTATGCATAACCGGCCCTTAAGTCTGATCAGATCATCGTCGTGAAGTCTGAAGTCATATTTCTGACTCTCAAAGGTACCATCTGTCAGCTTCTGTCTGACCTCTCTCATGTACTCATCTGTCCTCTGAGCCTCTCGCACCTCATCAACCAAGCTGGAGAAAGAGACTAGCGAATGGAGTGAGTGTGCTCGACGGCTCAGGGCGTCTGCTACAACATTGGCCTTTCCCTCTTTGTATTGGAGGTCAATGTCATAGTCTTTCAAGAATTCCAACCATCTCCTCTGTCTGAGATTCAACTCCTTCTGAGTAAATATGTATCTTAAGCTCTTATGATCGGTGTAGATCGTCACACTAACCCCGTATAAGTAGTGGCGCCATATCTTCAAAGCGAAGACTACAGCTCCCAGCTCCAAATCATGTGTGGGGTAGTTCTCCTCATGTTTCTTCAACTGGCGTGAGGCATATGCCACCACCTTGCCATGTTGCATGAGCACGCAACCCAGCCCTCTGCCGGATGCATCACAGTAAACCTCAAAGCCCTCTGTACCGTCTGGAATGGTCAGGACCGGTGCAGTGGTCAGTGAGTCTTTCAAACTCTGAAATGATCTCTCACAGTCAGCCGTCCATAAGAACGGTGCATCTTTCTTCTTCATCAGACTGGTCATCGGTTTCGCGACCTTGCTGAAATCCCTAACAAACCTCCTGTAGTAACCTGCCAGACCGAGAAAGCTCCGGATGTCGGTAACAGTCTTCGGTCTTGGCCAAGTACGCACGGCATCAACTTTGCTGGATCCACTGAGATCCCAGCATCTGAGATGACATGACCTAGGAAAGAGACCTGGTCAAGCCAAAACTCACACTTGGAGAACTTAGCATATAGCTGGTTCTCCCTCAGTAATTCCAATACTCTCCTCAAGTGTTCCTCATGCTCAGTCCTTCGATTTCGAGTATATCAAATATCATCAATAAACACCACAACCGACTTGTCCAGCTGCTCCCGTGAACAAGCGGTTCATCAGATCCATAAACTTCGCCGGTGCGTTCGACAAACCGAACGGCATCACTGTAAACTCATAGTGGCCGTATCGTGTCCGGAATGCCGTCTTCTCAATGTCTCCTTCCTTAATGGCTATCTGATGATACCCCGATCTGAGATCAATCTTGGAAAACACAGATGCTCCCTTCAACTGATCGAACAGATCGTCAATGCGGGGTAGTGGATACTTATTCTTCACTGTCACTGCATTCAACTCTCTGTAGTCGATGCAGAGGCGGAGACTACCATCCTTCTTCTTCACGAAGAGAACTGGCGCTCCCCATGGTGACACACTTGGTCTAAAATCCCTTATCTAACAAATCTTTCATTGTTCCTTTAATCATTCATTTCTGCCGGAGCCATACGGTATGGTGCCTTGGCTATCGGTCCGGTACCAGGTAGCAGCTCGATGGTGAATTCTACCTCCCGAGTGGGTGGCATGCCGGGCAGTTCCCGTGGAAATAGGTCGGGGAACTCCGACACTACCGGTAAGTCGGGGTCGAACTCGGGGTCTCTCTCTATGTCCTGTACATAGCAGAGGTACACTTCTTCCTTCTCCTCAACTCCTTATACATTGCCATGGCGGTGATGATCTTAGTCGAAGGCTCTCTGGGCCTCTGGCGGTATGATATTGTTACCCCAGACGGACTCCTGAGCAGCAGTCTATGCTCGGCGCAGAGGATACGACCCTTGTGCCGCTCCAACCAGTTCATCCCGAAGATAACATCAAATCCTAGCTCACTGAACTCAATAAAACTGACTGGAAAGTCTTCCCCCTTAATTCTGACAATGGCTCCTCGGTAGTAACGAGTGCAACGAACCTTCTCCTTAGACGGGAGCGTAACCGTGAAGTCGGGTAGCTCATCAGCGTCTAGCCCCAACCTGCTCGCGAAAGATGCCGAGACAAAGGTATGCGAGGCCCCTGAGTCGAAGAGAACTGATGCCTCAATCCCATTAATCGGAAAGGTGCCGGTGAGGATAGTACCGCTGGCGTCGGCCTGTGCCTCTGTAAGTATGCTTAGCGCACCTTCCGTACCGAGTCCATAACCTAATTGTGTTCACAAGCTTCATGAGTATTGATGGTATAACAAGAGTCGTAACAATTTATATGAACAACACTGTTATTTTATTCATAACCATCCTGTTTACAACATGTGCTTAAGTCTTACATCTCATTCCTCATCTCATTCTAACATTACATGTCTAATATTGTCTAAAGGTTAGGTTTAACCGTCCTGGTTTCATGCGTCGCATTAATCACTGCTGACGGTGCTGTATTCAGCTTGATTCTCTTAATCCCATGGTACAACATCCTTGATTCTCCTCCCATAACTAATACATCCCCTGACTTAAGTATTAACTTATTCGCACGGTCCGCACGCTTCTGCTCGCCGTATAAAAACTCTGCATCATCCCCAATGGACCAAGACACTACGGGTATCCCTCTTTCGAGAGACTCCGTTGTCTCGTCCTTATCCTGGTGTAGTCCAAGTCGCCCATCCTTCTCGTAGAAGTTCACAATGCAAATGTCTGCTTGTATGTCTGGAATCGGTTCAGCTTCCAACTGCTGAGCGATCTCCACGACTTGTGTAATAACTGGATGGAACTCTTCGGGTATTCCCGGTGGTGAGACTCCATCTTGCATCCTCGTGGTTTGGTAGGTCTTGGCATACGGATTCCAATCCTTGCCTAAGCTCATCATTCTTAATTTCATCCTTGCTCCCCCTGGGTACTCCGGTGTATAAAAACCTCCCGGTCCCATTCCTAGTTGACTGCATCTCCTGATGATGGCTATTTGTGCTGCTGGTGTCAGGTATCCCCTTAATAAAATCATACCTGGGCGGATAACCTGACATTGTTCGGTTGGAAAGTCTATGGTTTCGATGTCGGTGCACTCCGGGTTAGGTGTAAATGGTATTGGATAGCAGATGTTGAAGCTTCCTAAAGTGGTAGTAGGTTATATCTTACTTAAGTTCTAATCTCATCTCATTCTTACTTAACTCAATTATTCACCAAGCATGCATGATAATGCGGTAAGCAGGTATTTTATCACTAAATGGTTATAGCGGTACCTGGCCTCGATGAGGGTTCAGGCTCATCGTCCCGGTCCACCAAGTGTAGTGTGGGTCCCGACTTCTGGGTCACCCGTGGGTTCTTGTCTGCAGCTTGCTGCACCTTCCTCTGACCGTCAGATCCAGCTCCCTGATCGGTCTTGCCCTTGCCCCTAGTATCAGGCCTATAGGCTCTGCTAGCGGGGTTCCGGAAGCACTCATATGCTCGTGTCCGTATACCCCACAATAGTTGCACTCCACCTTATTCCCCTTGCAATCGAGCCCGGGGTGGTCCTTGTGACACCACCTACAGATGTAGCGTCGCTGGTAGCCACACCGGCTCCCTTCTCAGTCTCAGATCCTGATCATTCGCAATATTAGTACTCATATCTCAAACGGTTATTAGTTGTCTCATAACTCACTCAATACCAATCCCTTACCCTTTGGCGCCCTAGAGCGCAGGGGTGTAGCTGCGTATGCGTACGTCAACTTCAATGGCTCTTCCGGAGCCTTCTCCTTTTCCTCCTCCCCTTTTTGGTTTTGACTTTCTAGGCCTGAGGCTGGTACTTCTGTTTCTTGTACCCACCTTGCCCTTGGTTCTCCGTGCTCTTACCGCACTCTTCCTCTTAGCATTCTCCTCGTCCCTCAGCTGGACGGTTATCTCAACCTTAGCAGCGGCATGATAGCACTCCTGCTTTCCACAGTATTAGTCACTCTTATTTCTTAAATCTAAATCTTACTCATTTACTTACTCAAATCTCAACCATTCTTATTACCTGCAAGGTAGTGTAACTCGTCGGCCCCATGCCGTAGCGGAGTCGATGGCTAAGCCCGCCATAGAAGCGGTCCACCAGGATCTGGTCTGAATATCCAAGACCTGGCAGAAGACGGAGCAAGGCGGTGAACTCTGAGTAATACTCGTCCACCGTCATCTTGTCGGTCTGCTTAAGCGCATCCATCCAACTGCAAGCGCTTCTTCGTCTGGACATGGGCGGGGTAGTACTTTGCTCGTAGCAAGGCGGTGTACTGCTCCCAGCCGAACTCTGGATTGGCCACATGCTCGGCCCTCACCAGCTTCCACCAATCGCCTGCCGCCCCCTTCAGATAGAAAGCAGCCAGACGCACCTTGATCCCAAGCAGGGACGTCAAGGGTCTCAAGGCGGTCTCCAGCTCGGAGATGTACGCCTCAAGCTTGGCGGGATCGGTCTCCCCCTTAAAGTGTGCGGGTCGAAGGTCTGCAAGACTCTTCACCCAATTCGGTTCCCGGGGTTGTGGCGGTGGAGGTGGTGCACCCACACCAGGCTGATAGCCCATGTGCCCTAATGCGGCAGCTACGATCTCTGCGATCGTCTGCCCCTCCGGTATCTCAGTCTCGTCGCCTCTGGGACGGCCTCGGCCTCCCTTCCTGACATCTAACAATCATAACTCACATTAGATTCGTATCCACCACTGTTTCGGTTAACGAATTTATAACGTCCGTAGACGGTAAAGACGATCCACACTTATTAGTGGTCATCTGACTCTACTCACACTAACAGCTCACACCCTTAACCCATCACTTATTTCTTAACTTATATCCTAACTCGGTGGTTTCTTATGTCCGGTATTTCTTGATCAGAGCGTAACTACGCTCTGATACCACTTTTTGTAACACCCCGTCCAAAGCCAATCGTGGTTGTCGCAAATCTTAACACTTAATCGAATTCGTCGCAGCGGAAATAACATACACCGGACCTTGCCACGGTCTGATCGTTAGAATATACCGGCCTTATCAATTTACAACACTTAACCAAAGTAAACAACCACCAAAACATCACCATCCAAAATACCACCAACCAACCGAGTTAAGTATCTAAGTCATAGCCACAATCTTACATTAGTTTCAATATAAACAGACGGGAGCACAAGCGCAACCCGTACTCAAAATAAACAACCCATCCTAAGTCTAACCGCTCCTACTCTCGTGGTGCGACTTCATGGGCCTCTTACCTGCAAGTGTAAAAACAGCCCCCAAAGGGGGTCAGCACGAATGCTGGTACTCCCTCTCATGGCCCCCAAGCTAACGGGGCTACGACGACTAATTGTCGATAGCATGGAAATTGATTAAGTACACAAGCATGATATGAAGTGCAATAAACAACAATCCACAGATGAACATACATAGTTCACACACATTGAACGACACAAGCGTTCCCTTATCAAGCGGGTTAGTAACCCCCTCCTTAGTCCTGATTTCCTTAACCTCAGTTCCTTATCTTACCTCAATCTTAACCTTAACTTAATCTCAGTATACAAACCGTTCCTAGAAGGGAATGGTTGTAGCTTAATCTCAAACCTAGGATTTAGGTGATCCTACCGCACCATCTTAATGCCACCTACCTTGGACGGGAGTCCAGCGTAGCTGAGCCGGCAACGGCCCTAGGCAACAAGTCCGAAGACAAGTCCTTAAGCGGAGGGCGGATCTGATTCAGATACCGTCCCCCTTTCCTTAGCATGCATGACCGGAGTCAGTCCCGGGTTTCCTCACTCAAGTTCCAGTTAGTAAAATCTTACCCACCATGTGTTAGTTAAACCTTATCGGGTATTAACCAACATTCACCAATACTTAACTCTTATCCTTAACTCAGTAAGTACTAAACTTAGTTAGTAACAATCTCAAGTCTCGTGGGTTAGTGTAAAGAAAACACATTCACAACGACAAATATAACCGGTTGCATGCTTTATCTTGTCTTAGTCATAGCAATGAAACAGATAGCACACAAGCCGAGGGACACCTCGTTAGCAAGCAGGTCACAAGAAAGATTGTACCGTTCACCGTCGACGATTGTTTGGTTATCTCCTTCCAAGTCCCAATTCACCAATCCTAAAACATCATTCAGTTTTAGGTTATTATTCAATTCAACTCAATACAATTACTTAGCCTCCCTAGACATCAACTTTTACTCATTGTTTTTCACGAAGCCTTATGGTTTTTAACTTAACTTCTAAGTGCATCACTTCCTCATTATCTATTATACTTGTTCACCCACTTAATAACCATTACACCCACCAAACATGCCCTTAATACTCGTAACATCAATTCAAAATCATCCCCACCATTTTCCTAACACTCCCAAGCTTAAACACGATTTTTAGTGTGGTCCGGACCTTATCCTCAACCTAAGTCCCGGACCTATACTTAGTTCAACTCTCGGCTATTTTAATGTGGTGTCCGGGACTTTATGGGACTTAAGTCCCGGACCAATGTAAGCTAAAATCCTCAGGGTAAATTAGGGGGTGGTCCGGTACTTCTTACAAATCTAAGTCCCGGACCCTATGGTTAAACAACCTCGGCAGGAATTCAGGTTGGTCCGGACTTCACCCTGGACTTAAGTCCCGGACCAGCTACAGATTTCTTTCTTTTGCATTGTTCTAATGTTGTTACACTTGTTCTCTTCATCCATAAATCACCCAAACTTCACACATGACCTTAGGCATATTCTAATGCCAAAATAACATCCTAAACTCCCATCTTCATCTCCAGCCTTATAACCCAATTCTTACATAATCTCTCACACTTGTGATATTTTCCTTAGGTTTCTAAGTGGTGTTTCATTCCTATTATAACCACTATGCCAAAATGTTTCCTCACCACCATAACATTATCTCCAAGCATCTTTAACCATCTAGGTTCCTTTATGTAACTACATGAAGTCTCTTCACCTTTAAACACATTACTTTACACTCTCTCCTAACAAGATTGCATATTTCCTAAACACATTCTCAAATTGCCTTGGTGCATACCTAAACATTCTTTTGATTCCAAGATCCTCCCTGATAATGCCTAAGTCATTCTAACTCACAAGAACACCTTAAACTCATTCTTTTTTCTTCAAGACAACCTCTAAACTTCCTAGTACTATCCTAGTCATGAAATCTCCTTAGAACATCTTAAACACTTAGGTTCTCCACTAAATTTTGCCATGGGTTCTCTAGTATATTGTTACACCTAAACACTTGGTTTTTCACCATCAAACAACCAAGATCACTCAAATTCTCATTACAACATCTTAACACACAATTTACACCAAAACTACACCACATCATCATATAGTGTATATACTTTAAATGCTTGGCACTTAGGCCCTTAAATGACAATAATCTTAACCACTGAATTTCCACATATATTGCCTTTAACCTGCAAATACACACAACAAGGCTCCCATTGAAATAAAATGCTTCTTGTAATTCATCTCAACATTGTTTGACTATCTCTTTTCTCATTGGCTCCTTAGTCACAAGTTCTCAAACATAGTCATTGTTTCTCCTAGGTTATATATAGCCCTTTTCTAATGTAAACTCTACACTAAACTCATCACATATCTAAATCCCATTCCCTTAAACAATAAACACCTTAAGGTAAGTATTTACCTTGTTCTTTTTCAAGCTTTACAAACTTTCTTCCTTAGGTTTTTCCTTGCTCAATCTCGGTCACCACTTAAACTCTCCTTGCCAATGTTCTAACCAATATCCAATGACTCCAATGACTAATGATGCTAGATAATACATTAACCCTAAGGAACAAACCCTAGGTTAAAAATGTGCTTTAAGGTATTAAGGTGATTGTTTTACCTTGGTTTCTCAAGACAAGCTTGGATATGAAGCAAGAAGGACCTCCTTTATCCTTTGAGAGTAGAAAACAAGCTAGAACAAGGCATAAACATGGAGTCCCATGAGTACAAATTTTCGGACAAGGGAAGAAATGATGGAAACCTAGATTTTCTTACATATTCTTTACCTTAAGAGAATGGAGAAGCTAATGGAGTCTCCAAGCTTGAGTTTCCTCCTCTAATGGCGATTTGCCTTGGCTCCAAAATGAGGCTCTTGAAGTTTTGAAAAGATAGAAAGAAGGAGCTTGAGCTAACTAAGATATATGTGCTTGTTTTTGATTTTGGAGCTTAAATGAGCAAGATGTGGGCAAAAGAAGATGGAGCTAGCATGGAGGTTGCTTCTTACGTGAGAGAGAAGAAAGAGAGCAAGAGAAATCGATGAAGATGGTGAAGAATGAAGAAAGGAGGAGAGAGGACCACTAAAGGTAAGATATTATGTTAAAAAGGTAAATAGTGTTTTTACTTACTTTTGCTTTATTCAATACTTAGCTAGATAAGTGTGGTGAGTCACACTTAAAAACCGCCCCCTTAGTCAAACAAGGTATATTGTGGTCTTTGTTGACCATTTAATTGACTTACTTTGACTAATGTCTTAAACTAGCATTATTTGGTTACTATTCACTAAACAAGGCACATAATTGTGAAATTTTTGATTTCCCATTGATTTAGACTTCCTAATGTGATACTAATTAGTACACATGTTAATTAAAGAGTAATGATGGACATTTAGCCACTCAAAACCCATTTACAAGACAATTTTTCAAAAATGTGCTTTAAGACTCCTTAAAGCACATTTTGTGTTTTAACTTGTTTTCAAGCTTGGTTTTCTTTGGTAATTGGTTTAAAATGACCATTAGGATATTACTAAGGTCTTAGAAATATTTGGGTGCTCACCCAAGTCTCTCCAAGCTTAGAGCACGTTTTTGCTTAAACTGCTCTTTTGGTGTTTCCTTATGTTTTCTTTGATTAGAAATGTTTCTTAATGTTTCTAAGGCATTTTTAGCCTCCTTATAACTTAGTTTATCACTTAAACACCATATCTAAGTTTGGGGTATTTCAATCTACCCCCCTTAAAAGAACTTTGTCCCCAAGTTCACACTTGTACTTAAGTCATTCACGGTACTCAATTCTCTAATCTTAACACCATATCTTATATTCTCATTCACACACCTCAAGACTCAATGGTCAATTACAATACAATACATAAGTTTATACATAACTCAAGCTTATCACAAGTGTAGCAACTTACACAAAATCACATCTTACACAACCAAACAACGACAAACATGCTCGTTTTCCTAACTCAAAAGCGAGGAAGCTCTACCCCCCTTAAAAAGGGGTACGCCCCGTACCCTATACAGACGATCTAGTCAGTAAACAAAGAAGGGTACTTCGCCCTCATCTTATCCTCTAATTCCCACGTGGCCTCTTCGACATCCTGGTTAGACCAGAGAACCTTCACCAGTCGCAATGACTTATGGCGAGTGTCCCTAGTCTTACTATCCAAGATTCTCTGAGGAAGCTCCACTGATCTCATATTCGGTTCTAATGTCAACCTCTCAGGTTCTAACACATGGGAGGGGTGGTGCATGTATTTCTTTAGCTGTGAAACATGAAAAACATCATGCACTTTACCCAGTTCAGCAGGTAAATTCAACCTGTAAGCAATCGGGCCCACCCGCTCCGTAATCTCATAAGGACCAACAAACTTCGGGCTTAATTGCCCTTCTGCCCAAATCTGAATACACCCTTCATCGGTGAAACTCGCAGAAATACCCGGTCGCCACTGCGAACTCCAGGTCTCGTCGTCGAACATCAGCATACGACTTCTGCCTATCTTGAGCCGCTTTCATATTCTCCCTGATTTGCTGAACTTCAGCCTTAACTTGCTCTAAATATTCTGGTCCTATAATGACCGTCTCACTCGACTCATTCCAGCAGAGCGGTGTACGACATGGTCTACCGTACAACGCTTGAAAGGTGCCATCTTGATCGAAGCGTGATAGCTGTTGTTGTACGAAAACTCGATCAGATGCAATTTGTCAATCCAACTGCCCTAGAAGTCTAAGGCACATGCTCTCAGCATGTCCTCGAGTGTCTGAATCGTACGCTCAGTCTGACCATCTGTCTGAGGATGGAACGCGGTACTCAGCTTCAGTTCTGTACCCAACGATTCTCTGGTAGCTCTCCAGTACCTCGAAAGGAATCTGGTATCTCTATCTGACACTATGGTCTTTGGTATCCCGTGATGTCTCATTATTTCTTTATCAAATAACTAACTCAGCTAATTTGGTCACCTTCCAAGTATCCTTCATCGGTATGAATCGGGCTACTTTGGTAAGGCGATCCACCACCACCCATATCATGTTGAGACCTCCCCTAGCAGGTGGGAGTCCAACTACAAAGTCCATGGAGATATCATGGAACTTCCACTCCGGAACTGGCATCGACTATACCATTCCACCCGGTCGTCGGTGCTCGAATTTCACCTTCTGGCATGTGAGAACCTCAAGACGAACTCGGTAACATCTGTCTTCATCCCCGACCACCAGAAGTACCTCTTCATGTCTTTATACATCTTAGAGGCTCCCGGATGGATGGAAACTGAAGAACAGTGTGATTCTCCAAGTATACGGTCTTTCAAATCCGTGTTGCCCCGTGGTATGCATAACCGGCCCTTAAGTCTGATCAGATCATCGTCGTGAAGTCTGAAGTCATATTTCTGACTCTCAAAGGTACCATCTGTCAGCTTCTGTCTGACCTCTCTCATGTACTCATCTGTCCTCTGAGCCTCTCGCACCTCATCAACCAAGCTGGAGAAAGAGACTAGCGAATGGAGTGAGTGTGCTCGATGGCTCAGGGCGCTGTGCTACAACATTGGCCTTTCCCTCTTTGTATTGGAGGTCAATGTCATAGTCTTTCAAGAATTCCAACCATCTCCTCTGTCTGAGATTCAACTCCTTCTGAGTATATATGTATCTTAAGCTCTTATGATCGGTGTAGATCGTCACACTAACCCATATAAGTAGTGGCGCCATATCTTCAAAGCGAAGACTACAGCTCCCAGCTCCAAATCATGTTGTGGGGTAGTTCTCCTCATGTTTCTTCAACTGGCGTGAGGCATATGCCACCACCACCTTGCCATGTTGCATGAGCACGCAACCCAGCCCTCTGCCGGATGCATCACAGTAAACCTCAAAGCCCTCTGTACCGTCTGGAATAGTCAGGACCGGTGCAGTGGTCAGTGAGTCTTTCAAACTCTGAAATGATCTCTCACAGTCAGCCGTCCATAAGAACGGTGCATCTTTCTTCATCAGACTGGTCATCGGTTTCGCGACCTTGCTGAAATCCCTAACAAACCTCCTGTAGTAACCTGCCAGACCGAGAAAGCTCCGGATGTCGGTAACAGTCTTCGGTCTTGGCCAGTACGCACGACATCAACCTTCGCTGGATCCACTGAGATCCCAGCATCTGAGATGACATGACCTAGGAAAGAGACCTGGTCAAGCCAAACTCACACTTGGAGAACTTAGCATATAGCTGGTTCTCCCTCAGTAATTCCAATACTCTCCTCAATGTTCCTCATGCTCAGTCTTCGACTTCGAGTATATCAAAATATCATCAATAAACAACAACCGACTTGTCCAGCTGCTCCCGGAACAAGCGGTTCATCAGATCCATAAACTTCGCCGGTGCGTTCGACAAACCGAACGGCATCACTGTAAATTCATAGTGGCCGTATCGTGTCCGGAATGCCGTCTTCTCAATGTCTCCTTCTTAATGGCTATCTGATGATACCCCGATCTGAGATCAATCTTGGAAAACACGATGCTCCCTTCAACTGATCGAACAGATCGTCAATGCTGGGTAGTGGATACTTATCTTCACTGTTACAGCATTCAACTCTCTGTAGTCGATGCAGAGGCGGAGGCTACCATCCTTCTTCTTCACGAAGAGAACTGGCGCTCCCCAAGGTGGGGACACACTTGGTCTTATAAATCCCTTATCTAACAAATCTTTCAGTTGTTCTTTAATTCATTCATTTCTGCCGGAGCCATACGGTATGGTGCCTTGGCAATCGGTCCGGTACCAGGTAGCAGTTCGATGGTGAATTCTACCTCCCGAGTGGGTGGCATGCAGGGCAGTTCCCGTGGAAATAGGTCGGGGAACTCCGACACTACCGGTAAGTCGGGGTCGAACTCGGGGTCTCTCTCTATGTCCTGTACATAGCAGAGGTACACCTCTTCCTTTCTCAACTCCTTATACATTGCCATGGCGGTGATGATCTTAGTCGAAGGCTCTCTGGCCTCTGGCGGTATGATATTGTTACCCCAGACGGACTCCTGAGCAGCAGTCTATGGCGCGCCGAGGATACAACCCTTGTGCCGCTCCAACCAGTTCATCCCGAAGATAACATCAAATCCTAGCTCACTGAACTCAATAAAACTGACTAGAAAGTCTTCCCCCTTAATTCTGACAATGGCTCCTCGGTAGTAACGAGTGCAACGAACCTTCTCCTTAGACGGGAGCGTAACCGTGAAGTCAGGTAGCTCATCAGCGTCTAGCCCCAACCTGCTTGCGAAAGATGCCGAGACAAAGGTATGCGAGGCCCCTGAGTCGAAGAGAACTGATGCCTCAATCCCATTAATCGGAAAGGTGCCGGTGAGGTGAGGATAGTACCGCTGGCGTCGGCCTGTGCCTCTGTAAGTATGCTTAGCGCACCTTCCGTACCGAGTCCATAACCTAATTGTGTTCCCAAGCTTCATGAGTATTGATGGTATAACAAGAGTTTAACAATTTATATGAACAACACTGTTATTTTTTTTCATAACCATCCTGTTTACAACATGTGCTTAAGTCTTACATCTCATTCCTCATCTCATTCTAACATTACATGTCTAATATTGTCTAAAGGTTAGGTTTAACTGTCCTGGTTTCATATGTGTCGCATTAATCACTGCTGGCGGTGCTGTATTCAGCCTGATTCTCTTAATCCCATGGTACAACATCCTTGATTCTCCTCCCATAACCAATACATCCCCTGACTTAAGTATTAACTTATTCGCACGGTCCGCACGCTTCTGCTCGCCGTATAAAAACTCTGCATCATCCCCAATGGACCAAGACACTACGGGTATCCCTCTTTCGAGAGACTTCGTTGTCTCGTCCTTATCCTGGTGTAGTCCAAGTCGCCCATCCTTCTCGTAGAAGTTCACAATGCAAATGTCTGCTTGTATGTCTGGAATCGGTTCAGCTTCCAACTGCTGAGCGATCTCCACGACTTGTGTAATAACTGGATGGAACTCTTCGGGTATTCCCGGTGGGTGAGACTCCATCTAGCATCCTCGTGGTTTGGTAGGTCTTGGCATACGGATTCCAATCCATGCCTAAGCTCATCATTCTTAATTTCATCCTTGCTCCCCCTGGGTACTCCGGTGTATAAAAACCTCCCGGTCCCACTCCTAGTTGGCTGCATCTCCTGATGATGGCTATTTGTGCTGTGGTGTAAGTTATCCCCTTAATAAAATCATACCTGGGCGGATAACCTGACATTGTTCGGTTGGAAAGTCCATGGTTTCGATGGTCGGTGCACTCCGGTTTGGGTGTAAATGGTAGGATAGCAGATGTTGAAGCTTCCTAAAGTGGTAGTAGGTTATATCTTACTTAAGTTCTGATCTCATCTCATTCTTACTTAACTCAATTATTCACTAAGCATGCATGATAATGCGGTAAGTAAGCATGTAGTTTTATCACTAAATGGTTATAGTGGTACCTGGCCTCGATGAGGGTTCAGGCTCATCATCCCGGTCCACAAAGTGTAGTGTGGGTCCCGACTTCTGGGTCACCCGTGGGTTCTTGTCTGCAGCTTGCTGCACCTTCGTCTGACCGTCAGATCCAGCTCCCTGATCGGTCTTGCCCTCGCCCCTAAAATCAGGCCTATAGGCTCTGCTAGCGGGGTTCCGGAAGCACTAATATGCTCGGTGTCCGTATACCCCACAATAGTTGCACTCCACCTTATTCCCCTTGCAATCGAGCCCGGGGCGGTCCTTGTGACACCACCTACAGATGTAGCGTCGCTGGTAGCCACCACCGGCTCCTTTCTCAGTCTCAGATCCTGATCATTCGCAATATTAGTACTCATATCTCATACGGTTATTAGTTGTCTCATAACTCACTCAATACCAATCCCTTACCCTTTGGCGCCCCTAGAGCGTAGGGGTGTAGCTGCGTATGCGTACGTCAACTTCAATGGCTCTTCCGGAGCCTTCTCCTTTTCCTCCTTCCCTTTTGGTTTTGACTTTTCTAGGCCTGAGGCTGGTACTTCTGTTTCTTGTACCCACCTTGCCCTTGGTTCTCCGTGCTCTTACCGGCACTCTTCCTCTTAGCATTCTCCTCGTCCCTCAGCTGGACAGTTATCTCAACCTTAGCAGCGGCATGATAGCACTCCTGCTTTCCACAGTATTAGTCACTCTTATTTCTCATAATTTAAATCTTACTCATTTACTTACTCAAATCTCAACCATTCTTATTACCTGCAAGGTAAGTGTAACTCGTCGGCCCCATGTCGTAGCGGAGTCGATGGCTAAGCCCTCCATAGAAGCGGTCCACCAGGATCTGGTCTGAATATCCAAGACCTGGCAGAAGACGGAGCAAGGCGGTGAACTCTGAGTAATACTCATCCACCGTCATCTTGTCGGTCTGCTTAAGCGCATCCAACTGCAAGCGCTTCTTCGTCTGGACATGGGTGGGTAGTACTTTGCTCGTAGCACGGCGGTGTACTGCTCCCAGCCGAACTCTGGATTGGCCACATGCTTGGCCCTCACCTACTTCCACCAATCGCCTGCTGCCCCCTTCAGATAGAAAGCTGCCAGACGCACCTTGATCCCAGCAGGGACGTCAAGGGTCTCAAAGGAGGTCTCCAGCTCGGAGATGTACGCCTCGAGCTTGGCGGGATCGGTCTCCCCCTTAAAGTGTGCGGGTCGAAGGTCTGCAAGACTCTTCACCCAATTCGGTTCCCGGGGTTATGGCGGTGGAGGTGGTGCACCCACACCAGGCTGATAGCCCATGTGCCCTAATGCGGCAGCTACGATCTCTGCGATCGTCTGCCCCTCCGGTATCTCAGTCTCGTCGCCTCTGGGACGGCCTCGGCCTCTCCTTCCTGACATCTGAACATTCATAACTCACATTAGATTCGTATCCACCACTGTTTCGGTTAACGAATTTATAACGTCCGTAGACGGTAAAGACGATCCACACTTATTAGTGGTCATCTGACTCTACTCACACTAACAGCTCACACCCTTAACCCATCACTTATTTCTTAACTTATATCCTAACTTGGTGGTTTCTTATGTCCGGTATTTCTTGATCAGAGCGTAACTACGCTCTGATACCACTTTTTGTAACACCCCGTCCAAAGCCAATCATGGTTGTCGCAAATCTTAACACTTAATCGAATTCGTCGCAGCGGAAAAAACATACACCGGGACTTGCCACGGTCTGATCGTTAGAATGTACCGGCCTTATCAATTTACAACACTTAACCAAAGTAAACAACCAACCAAAACATCACCATCCAAAATACCACCAACCAACCGAGTTTAAGTATCTAAGTCATAGCCACAATCTTACATTAGTTTCAATATAAACAGACGGGAGCACAAGCGCAACCCGTACTCAAAATAAACAACCCATCCTAAGTCTAACCGCTCCTACTCTCGTGGTGCGACTTCACGGGCCTCTTACCTGCAAGTGTAAAAACAACCCCAAAGGGGGTCAGCACGAATGCTGGTACTCCCTCTCATGGCCCCCAAGCTAACGGGGCTACGACGACTAATTGTCGATAGCATGGAAATTGATTAAGTACACAAGCATGATAAGAAGTGCAATAAACAACAATCCACAAATGAACATACATAGTTCACACACATTGAACGACACAAGCGTTCCCTTATCAAGCGGGTTAGTAACCCCCACCTTAGTCCTGATTTCCTTAACCTCAGTTCCTTATCTTACCTCAATCTTAACCTTAACTTAATCTCAGTATACAAACCGTTCTTAGAAGGGAATGGTTGTAGCTTAATCTCAAACCTAGGATTTAGGTGATCCTACCGCACCATCTTAATGCCACCTACCTTGGACGGGAGTCCAGCGTAGCTGAGCCGGCAACCGGCCCTAGGCAACAAGTCCGAAGACAAGTCCTTAAGCGGAGGGCGGATCTGATTCAGATACCGTCTCCCTTTCCTTAGCATGCATGACCGGAGTCAGTCCGGGTTTCCTCACTCAAGTTCCAGTTAGTAAAAATCTTACCCACCATGTGTTAGTTAAACCTTATCGGGTATTAACCAACATTCACCAATACTTAACTCTTATCCTTAACTCAGTAAGTACTAAACTTAGTTAGTAACAATCTCAAGTCTCGTGGGTTAGTGTAAAGAAAACACATTCACAACAGACAAATATAACGGTTGCATGCTTTATCTTGTCTTAGTCATAGCAATGAAACAGATAGCACACAAGCCGAGGGACACCTCGTTAGCAAGCGGGTCACAAGAAAGATTGTACCGTTCACCGCCGACGATTGTTTGGTTTATCTCCTTCCAAGTCCCAATTCACCAATCCTAAAACATTCATTCAGTTTTAGGTTATTATTCAATTCAACTCAATACAATTACTTAGCCTCCCTAGACATCAACTTTTACTCATTGTTTTTCACGAAGCCTTATGGTTTTTAACTTAACTTCTAAGTGCATCACTTCCTCATTATCTATTATACTTGTTCACCCACTTAATAACCATTACACCCACCAAACATGCCCTTAATAACTTCGTAACACCAATTCAAAATCATTCCCACCATTATCTAACACTTCCCAAGCTTAAACACAATTTTTAGTGTGGTCCGGGACCTTATCCTCAACCTAAGTCCCGGACCTATACTTAGTTCAAACTCTCGGCTATTTTAATGTGGTGGTCCGGGACTTTGTATGGGACATAAGTCCCGGACTAATGTAAGCTAAAATCCTCGGGGGTAAATTAGGGGGTGGTCCGGTACTTCTTACAAATCTTAAGTCCCGGACCCTATGGTTGAAACAACTCTCGGCAGGAATTTAGGTTGGTCCAGGACTTCACCCTGGACTTAAGTCCCGGACCAGCTACATATTTCTTTCTTTTGCATTGTTCTAAGTGTTGTTACACTTGTTCTCTTCATCCATAAATCACCAAACTTCACACATGACCTTAGGCATATTCTAATGCCAAAATAACATCCTAAACCTGCCCATCTTCATCTCCAGCCTTATAACCCAATTTCTTACATAATCTCTCAACACTTGTGATATTTTCCTTAGGTGTTCTAAGTGGTGTTTCATTCCTATTATAACCACTATGCCAAAATGTTTCCTCACCACCATAACATTATCTCCCAAGCATCTTTAACCATCTAGGTTCCTTTATGTAACTACATGAAGTCTCTTCACCTTTAAACACATTACTTTACTCTTTCCTAACAAGATTGCATATTTCCTAAACACATTCTCAAATTGCCCTTGGTGCATACCTAAACATTCTTTCGATTCCAAGATCCTCCCTGATAATGCCTAAGTCATTCTAACTCACAAGAACACCTTAAACTCATTCTTTTTCCTTCGACAAACCTCTAAACTTCCTAGTACTATCCTAGTCATGAAATCTCCTTAGAACATCTTAATCACTTAGGTTCTCCACTAAATTTTGCCATGGGTTCTCTAGTATATTGTTACACCTAAACACTTAGTTTTTCACCATCAAACAACCAAGATCACTCAAATTCTCATTACAACATCTTAACACACAATTTACACCAAAACTACACCACATCATCATATAGTGTATATACTTTAAATGCTTGGCACTTAGGCCCTTAAATGACAATAATCTTAACCACTGAATTTCCACATATAGTTGCCTTTAACCTGCAAATACACACAACAAGGCTCCCAATGAAATAAAATGGTTCTTGTAATTCATCTCAACATTGTTTGACTATCTCTTTTCTCATTGGCTCCTTAGTCACAAATTCTCAAACATAGTCATTGTTTCTCCTAGGTTATATATAGCCCTTTTCTAATGTAAACTCTACACTAAACTCATCACATATCTAAATCCCATTCCCTTAAACAATAAAACACCTTAAGGTAAGTAATTTACCTTGTTCTTTTTCAAGCTTTACAAACTTTCTTCCTTAGGTTTTTCCTTGCTCAATCTCGGTCACCACTTAAACTCTCCTTGCCAATGTTCTAACCAATATCCAATGACTCCAATGAGTGCTAGATAATACATTAACCCTAAGGAACAAACCCTAGGTTAAAAATGTGCTTTAAGGTATTAAGGTGATTGTTTACCTTGGTTTCTCAAGACAAGCTTGGATATGAAGCAAGAAGGACCTCCTTTATCCTTTGGAGAGTAGAAAACAAGCTAGAACAAGGCATAAACATGGAGTCCCATGAGTACAAATTTTCGGACAAGGGAAGAAATGATGGAAACCTAGATTTTCTTACATATTCTTTACCTTAAGAGAATAGAGAAGCTAATGGAGTCTCCAAGCTTGAGTTTCCTGTGAGCCTCGATTTTAAACCCTATCCTATGTTGATTAAGATCTAGTCGGGTTTAGGTCCACTTATAACCTAAGATTAATAACTATGTCATAAACAATAATTATTAAGACCTAAGCTAGCTCACTGGAACTTATTGTGAGTCGCCACCTAATTTTTACCTAGATCAAATTAAATTAGGAAATGGAGTTCGGGTTCGGGGGCTTGATATTCGACTTAATTAGGGTTCAATTACTTTCATTATCCATAGAAGTCGTTTTTCCTCTACTTAGTTTAATTACGGCTTATTACGAGTCGTTTTTAACCTAAGTGCGCGCTTCTGTTTTTTTCATTTTTTAACATTTTGACAGAAAATTAAAGTGGAAATTAAAATACCTAAACTAGGGTTTTGGAGGCAGAATTAGGTCAAGTTTTGTTTGTCCGTGGCTACGGACCTAATGTCCGAGACCACGGACCCAGTTTACCTAATTATACAGAAGAGTCGAAATTAAAGGAAAACAGAAAATTGCGAAGTCCGGGGCACGGACAGGCTGTCCGTGGGCCCGGACATTATTAGAAAACCTAAATTTTGAATTTTAAAAATCCCGCCGTTGTCCGTGGGCGTCCGGGCTTACGGACAGGGAGTCCGGGACCCGGACATGACGTCCGTGGGTGCGGACCGCCCTCGGACGGCGGCGTTGAGGCCGTTCCCGAAGGTGTTTTTCGCTCAAATTTTATGGGTATGTAGCCTGAAAGATGTACAAGATGTTAGTGATCGAAAGTTTTCAATTTGAATTCGAATTAAACACGAAACTTAGTAAACAAGTTATTGGACAGAAGCTTAAACAAATAGCAATACAGAAGCGTAGAAGGGTTGGTTTAAGCCTAAATTTTGAGGCAAGACAGATAATACCGTAGAGAATTAGGGAAGTGGAGTGTCTACCTGTTTTACCTTCGGATTCACAACAATTCTTCACACCGGGATTCGTCGAGTGCTCCGTGATGGCAGGCAGACCCGAAAGGTTTTCGAACCAAGCTTCTGGTTGTTGGTTGTTCTTGCTGTTCTTCACGTTTTGGTGTGTTTTTGTGGGGTTTTGATGATTATTGGTGCTTTGGGGATTGGAAAACGTGTTTAGATGGTGATTTCGGGGGATTTTCGGTGTGATTTGGGTGGCCGGGGGTTGGAAAACGTGAGAGAGAGAGAGGAGGCTGTGTTTTCTGACTCTCTAGGGTTCTTGAGCATATGAGGTTCTCCTTTTATCCAAAAACCTATCCCCTTATATAGACTTTCTTAAAGATAAAGAAAATCTAGTAAAAGTAAGATTTTTTGGTATTTTAATTAAAAGACTTCCCAAAGGAATTTTGCTGTGAAATTTTAACCACATGTCAAGGATGGATATTATGAATTTTCTGAGGTGGAACCGAATTTTTTAAATGTTGGAATATTTTTAAATTGAATTTCTTGTCAGATTCAGTCAGAAATTACTAGAAAATTATTGGAAACTCGAAAAATCAAAATTCCAACGCCATTATGCTTAGAATGTCATCCTCTATCATGGGTTAAAATATCAAAGCATTTCAAGCTGATTTGGGCATCCTTTGGAGGAGAGAGAAAGCTTATAGGAGGTCTCAGGAGCCTTTAAAGATTACCAAACGCCCCTGAAAATGACGAAGCTGCTCCCCATGCCATGGAACGCGCCGATCGAGCCGGAATCCCTCACTACTTGATTAAAATGCCTCTCACAACACCAGCACCCCGTAGACCCTACCCAGGGGGTCAAAATTTTGGGTATAACAGATTGCCCCCCGTCAACTAGACTTTGTAGTGGATGTGAAAAGTCTGGTTGATGCTTGAGTGATGCCTCAAAATTTTGGACTTCATGAAATTCTCCATGTTGTGCGAAACCGCGTTGATTGCGTGCAGCTATTCGGAGGCGCTGACTACCTAAGCAACAAAAACGCTGTCGAGCTATTCTAAGGTGCTGACTACCTATAAGTGAAAATGTGTCAAGCTATTCTAAGGCGTTGACTACCTAGGTGACGAAAACGGAATAATGTCAAGCGGTTCTAAGGCGTTGACTACCTATAATACATGAAATGATGCGATGCCAAGCGATTCTAAGGCGTTGACTACCTATGATGTGAGAACTGGGTGTTATGCAAATGCGAGAATGCTGAAATGCCAACGATGCTAATGATGCTGATGATGATGATGCTCGGATGCTTCTGGGGACCGAAACCCGTACTAATGCTCCTAGCTGGACCCAATGTGGACTTATTACCATCGCCCCCCAGCCGGTGTGCAGGGATAACTCCTAGTAAAAACCCTGGGGACTTATTGCCTTCGCCCACCATTCGTTGATCCCGAAAATAAGTTGATATCACAAAAGGAGGATTTATTGCCATCACCTCGCCAACTTTTCTGTCGCCAGGTCTTGTGACGTGCCTGGAAATGCAACTAGGTCTTATGACGAGCCTATAGGATGGTTCTAGGTCTTATGACGAGCCTAAAGGAATGCAACTAGGTCTTATGACGAGCCTAAAGGAAGAATCTAGGTCTTATGACGAGCCTAAGGGTGTGCAACTAGGTCTTATGACGAGCCTAAAGGAAGAATCTAGGTCTTATGACGAGCCTAAGGGTAGTTCGAAGTGAAAGTGAGTAACATGTATAATGGGTCTAAATGGATGTAGAAGGATTAGGGTTTATGTCAAATCTGGAGATAGTAGGGCTCAAGATGGGCCTACGGATGTTTGGGTGTGAAGGTAGGGCTTAAGACGGGCCTGTGGGAATTTGATGTGGAGGAAGGGCTTAGGACGGGCCTGTGAATGTTTGGATGTGGAGATAGGGCTTAGGACGGGCCTGTGGGATGTGAGAATGGTTTGAACCTTTGGGTTTTGGACTTTTGGGCCTCAATCGGTGTTGTTGTTGCAATTGCTGGAACCAACAATTGCCCCCAGTATTCTTTCTTAAGGCAACCTGAGTTAGAGTTCATGGCGATTGATCGGAACGATCGATTGCCCCCAGTATTTTCTTGTGCGAACAAGTCTCGTCCTCACAGGGTCAAGGCTTATGTTTTGATGTGGTGCTTCCTACACTCGACATGTTTGGTGTTTGCACTCGTTTCTCACTTACGAGCACAACTTCTCAACCATTGAATTTGACATTTGTTAGATTTACACGTTCAACCTGCTACTTTCACACGATTGGATACGCAACAATTAAGTCGGAAGTCTTTTGAGCTTATACGTGGCCATGGGGTGTGATGAATGACAACAGGGTACGGAGGAAGGTTTAGGATATGTGGAGCTTTAAGGATGACCAAAGCTGCAACTTGCACGTCTCTCGGACTTATCTTCTTTGCCTTGAAGTCATTTGGCTACTTCGTGATGACTTCGCTTGGGACTTGGAACTTTTGATTGTTCCTTGCATCTTCTTTCTTTTTTCCGATTCTGGTTTCTTTGAGGCTTTTCAAGTTTGCCTTCCTTGAATCTCCTTTCCTTCGGGGTTCTTGTGTTTCCCGGTTTTGAACTTTGAGAGCTGTTTTTGATGTTAGCTCGTTTGGATCCTGTGTCACTTTGGGACCATTTGCGGATCGTTTCGTCATGCTGGTAGCAATTTTGCTTCTTTGGACTTGTGAAGTTGTTGTTCGGAAGTCGGGCTCCTTGCTTCCTTTGGTCACTTGGTCGGTTATTCATCATTGGCGGGCATGTTTGTGGAGCTTGTAATGTTGTAAAAAGGTATATATGAAAAGCTCAGCGGGGGTGCCTAGGGTGTAATGTCAGGGTTCATAAGCTTTTGGTTGTGTGGTGCTGTGCCTAGGTGCTTCGTCATCCCTAATAGTTGTGTATCCGTTCTTTGTTACTTTTCATAGGTTTAAGCGTAAATTTACAAAATATCTCCTTCGGTTGGAGTCATGCCGTTTACCTCGCCTTTGAATGTGGTCTCTCTGGAGTCATGTGAAAAAGATATGCTCTTTCACTCTTGGTTTTACCGCTCAAGGCACTCTCGCGAAGCGTGCACTCAAAGACTCGTTTGCACATTTAAACAAACGAAATAACATTATCGTTCCTTAACTCAGATTGCCCCAGTATTGTTGTGGGGTTTTCTTGACAAACCTTAGAATGCCCAAGTTATTTGTGGAGGGTGATTGCATGTGTGGTGGTGAACAATGGTGGTGAGTGGTGATGGGCTGATTGCTGGGTGATTTATTTTTCCTGTTTCGAAACCTCTTCCAGTTTATACCTTGGTGAAGTGGTGGAGAGGTAAAGCGATAGAACACACGGTGAAATGACTTGTTTTTTTTTACCTCGTTTTGACGACAAAGATGCATACCTGACTTGTAATAATGGACAATGATTTTCTACATGCAAGAGATTTTCGAATAACACTAAACGAAACATGCAACAAATGTCAAAGCACAAAACATCGAAAGAGAGCTCATGTCAGGTAGTACAGCTAAAAGAAAAGACAGCATCCTAATCATAAAATACATAGAGAAAATATGAAGTCCTAAAACTACGGCTGTGGAGGAGGTGGACGTGGAAAGGCCGAGTACATATGAGTCATGAAATCGTCCATACGGCCCTCCATGCGTATCTGCCTACGCTCCATACGCCCCTGAGTAATGTGAAGAGATCTGATATCCCTCTGTAAGCTCTCAAGCGTAGCCGGCTGTGGTGGTGGCGGTAGGAGGCGGTAGGGCGTAGTAGGAGGAGAGTGGTGTAGGGTACTCGGTGCCCATGTAGCTCGACCCCTCACCCTGGTAGGTGTATCCTCCTGACGGGTCCTCGTGGTGCAGGATGTCCTCGGGCTCCGGTGCCTGCTGCCTCTGCCTGGGCCGGACTGGTCTCTGAGAAAAGACTCTGGCCTGCTGTGGGAAGGCCCAACCCTGATCGGCTGAGTAGCCAAGGGACCTCAGCATCTCCATGGTGTAGGTAGGGTATAGAGGCTCCCAATCGTCATCCCCCATCGGAACCTGTGTGCACTCACATAGCCACTGGATGAAACTCGGGTAAACTAAGGCATGACGACCGGCCCGGGCTGCTACCATCAGGTGGTCTCTCATCAAAACCGACAACGGGATCAAGCCCTCCTCTGAGTCAGGTGGATGCTGAATGTACCTCATAAGGAAGCAGTAGCGAGCGGAGACGTCATTACGCGCTTTCGGTAGCACGTTACGGGACAAGACCTCCAATAACACCCTGTCAAGAGCAGTAGGTAAAGCGGAGGGGAGGATCACCTGCTTCCTTGGCTAATCCCTCGTGGAAGAACGAACACGCTCTGACAGAGTAGAGTGCTGCAGATAGAACTGGCGTGCCTCGCTCCAAGGCTGCAATCGTCTCTAGTCCCTTGTGCTCAGGGTCACTAGGATGCAAGCCGTAAAAATGCACAAAATCATCCAGGCCCATTGTAATGGGCTGACCACGTACATAGGATACCACAGCCCCAGTATCGTCTTGGTCCAAGTTAGCATAGAACTCTATGACTAACTCCCTAACGTAGCTCTTCGGGCAAGTAAGCAACCCCACCCAGTGAGAGGTGCTGAAGCAGGTGATCGAGATCAAAGGTGGCGATCACCTCGTCGCTGAAGAGACGCTCCTGCTGGATGGAAATATCCTAATTCTCATAAAACCAACGCTCCTGGTGAGCTCCTCTGAAACGGGTATGGTCATAGGTAGGGGATGTCTCTCTGCGGCGCCTGCGACGTGGCTGAGAGCCTGATGCCCCAGCCCCAGCTACCCCACGGGAACTCCTACGACCCTCCATGGTATGCCTGTGGATTCAACGAGACAAAAGACATATAATTCTGCAGGAATTTTGACAGAGTTTTCCCTAGATTTTTCATGAATCCCGTGCTCTCAAATGCACTCCACACCATATAATCAGTCCTAGGATCTATCATTCATGCAAACTTTAAACATTCCACGAGCTAGAAACACGAGAAACCTCATTTCGCACTTAAAACGCACAAAACTAAAACGGGCGACCGTCGGCCATTACAAGCGGTTTCGGCCTTCCAAATGAACTTTTCACGTTTTAAAATGCCTTTTAAAGCTAGTTGGCCATTTAAAACATAAAAAATCAAACTTCGAAAATTTGACCCGAGAACCACCATTGTCGTCTTCTTCCTAGCTCCAAATTTCGTTTTTCTTCGTTTCTTCACCAAAATAGACAAATGAGTGGTCAAAACGTAGAGAAAATTTACCCAAATGCAATGGTGGAAGAAGATTTCTGATTGGAAGTTAAGAGCTACGCGAATCTGGCCCTCGAAGGTCCGCCTCGGTCTGGACTTCGGACGCGAGTTTCCGCCCTCGTAAGTGCTCAAAACAGGAAGATCTTGGTATGGAAATGCTCAGAATTGAAAGAGGGATGTTTTGTGAGCAAAATGGCGGTGGAATGGAGTGATTTGGTCAAGAAACGAGTGAGATATGGAGGAGAGAAGTTAGGGTTTTGGAAATGGTGAGTGCTGGGATGAAAATGGAGCTTTTGGGACGAATTCCCGATTTGAATCGGCTGGGGGAAGGCACTAAGTGGAACGGCGTCGTTTGGAGGTCAAACGGGCGCATCTGAGTCAACGTCCGGGGCCACGGACGTCGCGTCCGGGGCCACGGACGTCGCGTCCGGGGTCACGGACGGCCATTTCTCTTCCTTTTTTTTTCCGAAAATTGATTGATTAAATTAAAGAGGACTAAACAAAACAAAATATTCCCTTTATTCATCTCGAGATTAAAAGAAGTACAATCTATAGAGTTCTAAGAAAATAGAAAATGCCTAGGATTAAATGTCTAAAATGCAAGCTTCCTCTTGACAACTCTTGGCTCGGCTACCCCCTCCTTTTCCGTTTTTGAATGCATCTACCTCCTCCTTTCGACCGTATAGCCATTTCCGATAACTTGCTGAGAGCTCCAAGTCTTCAGGTGCCAGGGCCTTCACCACTTGAACCTCCCCTTCGAGTCGATCCATCATGATCGCATGAAGAGCCTCATGATCGTATGCTTTCCTTGGCGCTTCATACAACGAACCCTTGGGTCGGCTCTGGGCTCGCCCAATCTGACGGCTGGAACGCCACGGGTGGATGACATGAAAGCTCTCAAAACCGGGTAATGAGATCCCTCCGTAGTAACCTCCACACATTCGAACTCCTTCAATTTTCCAAGCTGAGACCATCCATCGGACTTGATGTCCCTGCCGTATGGAGTTCAAAAGGGCCGGCCATCCATCAACCGGCTCCTCGAGGGCTCGCCTTCTAGGGAGATGCTGGATCGTGAACGTTTGGTTATACTCAGGAATCAGCTTGAGCCGCTCGAGAAGC
Source organism: Limonium bicolor (assembly GCA_023374045.1). Classification (NCBI taxonomy): domain Eukaryota; kingdom Viridiplantae; phylum Streptophyta; class Magnoliopsida; order Caryophyllales; family Plumbaginaceae; genus Limonium; species Limonium bicolor. The sequence continues at coordinate 181,488,779 of CM041779.1, read as the reverse complement.
CAGACTTGCAGAAGATAAATGCTTCCTTCGAAGAAGTAAGGGTTATCCTTCGACTTAGGCCATGAATCCAGACTCTGAATAATCTGTGCGACTATCAATGGTCCCAAGGCGAAACCAGCTCGAACCTGTAGAAGCAAAGGGAAAACTCTTCGGTGTATAGCCATGTATGGGGTTCTAAAGAGGTAGATTGCCAGCAATGCGAGGTCGAGAAAGTTCCTCTTGTGCTCTAAAGAAATCTCAGAGGTAACGAAGTCTGAAAGAGTTTCCACCGGCAATCCCTCGGGCCCTACCATTCCTAGCAACTGGGTCGGACTTAGCCCAAGTAAATGGGAATGGGCCTCGACCGGTGAGGGTGTCAAGTTCGGTACTACCGGGCTAGCTAGGGTATTGGCCCCTAGAAGTGCGTCAAATTCCTCAGGCAGTAAAGTCAGCTCATTGTCTCCAAACTTGAAAAGATGTTCAACCGGGTCCCAATGGTTAATAGCCGCTCTCAGGAAATCTTCGTGCAATCGTGTCTGGGATAAATATGCCAGAGTGTGGAGGATAGACACTTATTGACCTTCTTTAACCAGTTGAATACGTCTTTCATAGTTCTGTCACAGGACTTGTTGAATTCGAAGCGGTGGGCCATGGACTTTTTCCTGTTTTTACCAAGAAAAGAAAACACACACAGGGTATCAATCAGCACTCAACCTTGCTTATGGGCCTCAAACGACTGGGACTTCGAACTGGGTTGGGCCGACAGTGGGGGTAATTCCCTATCCGTTCTAAGTCTGGTCATGGGCCAATCACAAGAGCAAGCAAGGTTCCACGCAAATTCAAAATGCCCTCACCCGACGGCCTTGATTAATGGGTATGGATCAATCCGGAGAGGTGCTTGGGGCGTGGCCCAGGTCACCACAAAGGAATAGGGCTTGCACGCTATCCTCTTTGGGCTTCCCCACTTTTTTCACATCACCTAGAGGTGTGCGTCTACGGTCGGGTCTTTGACTGACCAAACAATGGGTTAGGTAATGGTACTGCCAGGAAAATGCTTGGGGCTAAGGCCCAGGTATTAAGGGGGTGTGGTTAGACGACACCCTCCTCTTTTCCCCCACTTATTCACATCACCTAAAAGGTGTGAGTCCCTGACAGGGGACCCTCAAATGGGTCCCGGGGTGAAATCGGTTTATGTGGACCCTCGCTCTCATATGATGCAAGGGTGCAAAAATTGAAGTGCGCACGAGAGTAAACAAACAGAGTAAATAAAGCCATAAATAAACATTTTCAAGTTAAGCTCTCTTTCTTAAAATTAAACAAGTTAAAATTAAGAAGTTTGTCCCCAGCAGAGTCGTCAGTCTGTGAGCCTCGATTTTAAACCCTATCCTATGTTGATTAAGATCTAGTCGGGTTTTAGGTCCACTTATAACCTAAGATTAATAACTATGTCACATAACAATAATTATTATGACCTAAGCTAGCTCACTGGAACCTATTGTGAGTCGCCACCTAATTTTTACCTAGATCAAATTAGGAAAGGAGAGTTCGGGTTCGGGGGCTTGATATTCGACTTAATTAGGGTTCAATTACTTTCATTACCCATAGAAGTCGTTTTTCCTCTACTTAGTTTAATTACGGCTTATTACGAGTCGTTTTAACCTAAGTGCGCGCTTCTGTTTTTTTATTTTTTAACATTTTTGACAGAAAATTAAAGTGGAAATTAAAATACCCAAACTAGGGTTTCGGAGGCAGAATTAGGTCAAGTTTTGTTTCGTCCGTGGCTACGGACCTAATGTCCGAGACCACGGACCCCAGTTTACCTAATTATACAGAAGAGTCGAAATTAAAGGAAAACAGAAAATTGCGAAGTCCGGGGCCACGGACAGGCTGTCCGTGGGCCCGGACATTATTAGAAAACCTAAATTTTGAATTTTTAAAAATCCTGCCGTCGTCCGTGGGCGTCCGGGCTTACGGACAGGGAGTCCGGGACCCCGGACATGACGTCCGTGGGTGCGGACCGCCCTCGGACGGCGGTGTTGAGGCCGTTCCCGAAGGTGTTTTTCGCTCAAATTTTATGGGTGTGTAGCCTGAAAGATGTACAAGATGTTAGTGATCGAAAGTTTTCAATTTGAATTCGAATTAAACACGAAACTTAGTAAACAAGTTATTGGACAGAAGCTTAAACAAATAGCAATACAGAAGCGTAGAAGGGTTGGTTTAAGCCTAAATTTTGAGGCAAGACAGATAATACCGTAGAGAATTAGGGAAGTGGAGGGTCTACCTGTTTTACCTTCGGATTCACAACAATTCTTCACACCGGGATTCGTCGAGTGCTCCGTTGATGGCAGACCCGAAAGGTTTTCAAACCAAGCTTCTGGTTGTTGGTTGTTCTTGCTGTTCTTCACGTTTTGGTGGTGTTTTTGTGGGGTTTTGATGATTATTGGTGCTTTGGGGATTGGAAAACGTGTTTAGATGGTGATTTCGGGGGATTTTCGGTGTGATTTGGGTGGCCGGGGGTTGGAAAACGTGAGAGAGAGAGAGGAGGCTGTTTTTCTGACTCTCTAGGGTTCTTGAGCATATGAGGTTCTCCTTTTATCCAAAAACCTATCCCCTTATATAGACTTTCTTAAAGATAAAAAAATCTAGTAAAAGTAAGATTTTTGGTATTTTAATTAAAAGACTTCCCAAAGGAATTTTGCTGTGAAATTTTAACCACATGTCAAGGATGGATATTATGAATTTTCTGAGGTGGAACCGAATTTTTTAAATGTTGGAATATTTTTAAATTGAATTTCTTGTCAGATTCAGTCAGAAATTACTAGAAAATTATTGGAAACTCGAAAAATCAAAATTCCAACACCATTATGCTTAGAATGTCATCCTCTATCATGGGTTAAAATATCAAAGCATTTCAAGCTGATTTGGGCATCCTTTGGAGGAGAGAGAAAGCTTATAGGAGGTCTCAAGAGCCTTTAAAGATTACCAAAACGCCCCTGAAAATGACGAAGCTGCTCCCCATGCCATGGAACGCGCCGATCGAGCCGGAATCCCTCACTACTTGATTAAAATGCCTCTCACAACACCAGCACCCCGTAGACCCTAACCCAGGGGGTCAAAATTTTGGGTATAACATTTCCTCCTCTAATGGCGATTTGCCTTGGCTCCAAAATGAGGCTCTTGAAGTTTTGAAAATATAGAAAGAAGGAGCTTGAGCTAACTAAGAGATATATGTGCTTGGTTTGTTTTGATTTTGGAGCTTAAATGAGCAAGATGTGGGCAAAAGAAGATGGAGCTAGCATGGAGGTTGCTTCTTACGTGAGAGAGAAGAAAAGAGAGCAAGAGAAATAGATGAAGAAGGTGAAGAATGAAGAAAGGAGGAGAGAGGACCACTAAAGGTAAGATATTATGTTAAAAAGGTAAATAATGTTTTTACTTTACTTTGCTTTATTCAATACTTAGCTAGATAAGTGTGGTGAGTCACACTTAAAAACCGGCCCCCTTAGTCAAACAAGGGTATTGTGGTCTTTGTTGACCATTTAATTGACTTACTTTGACTAATGTCTTAAACTAGCATTATTTGGTTACTATTCACTAAACAAGGCACATAATTGTGAAATTTTTGATTTCCCATTGATTTAGACTTCCTAATGTGATACTAATTAGTACACATGTTAATTAAAGAGTAATGATGGACATTTAGCCACTCAAAACCCATTTACAAGACAATTTTTCAAAAATGTGCTTTAAGACTCCTTAAAGCACATTTTGTGTTTTAACTTGTTTTCAAGCTTGTTTTCTTTGGTAATTGGTTTAGAATGACCATTAGGATATTACTAAGGTCTTAGAATGATATTTGGGTGCTCACCCAAGTCTCTCCAAGCTTAGAGCACGTTTTTGCTTAAACTGCTCTTTTGGTGTTTCCTTATGTTTTCTTTGATTAGAAATGTTCTTAATGTTTCTAAGGCATTATTCAGCCTCCTTATAACTTAGTTTATCACTTTTAAACACATATCTAAGTTTGGGGTATTCATAAATTTTGTTTATACTATTTAGTTTGTTGTTTATTTTGTTTCTATTAATTTCTATCATTTAATTATTCCAGCAATTTAAATATCGCATTAATTACAGTTATTTATTTTCCAGTCATTTACTTTACTGTCATTTACTTCCCAGTCATTTATTCCCTGTCATTTACTTTCCAGTTATTTAAATTCCATTGTCCTTTAAATTTCAGTAATTAATTCTGACATTTAAATTCTGTAATCTAACTTCTAACATTTTAATTTCAGTAAACTAATTTCTGACATTTAAATTTTGTCATCTAATTTCTAACATTTAAATTTCTGTCATTAAATTCAGTTCTTTTTTACTGTCATTTAAATACCTTGTCATTTAAATTCCAGTTCTTTATTTTCTGTCATTTAAATTACTGCCATTTAATTCCCTTGTCATTTAAATTCCAGCAATTAAATTCTGCCTTTTTTCCTTTATTTTATTTTATTATTTACTTAAACTGCATTTATTTTATTTCTTGTATGTTTATTTATTTTCGGTTTATTTTCTCTTGTTAAAAAAAAGTTCTTTTTTTCTATTGAATTGTTTCTTTTCAGTTGTTGGAGATTCCCCTCCATAATTGCTCCCTATTTCTATTTTATTTTATCACATCACAGTTTCTTTTTCTGTTTTGAGTGGTGAATGCCTGTTACTACTCGATCACAAAGCCTTCCGGACGATTTTAACAATCATACAGGTAGCTACATCCCTGAGATCGAGAGAACCTTTCTGCGCACTTTGAGGCAGAAACGATCTCAACAGAACATAACCACCACGGTGATAGAATCAAAGCAGGAAGCAGATATGTCATCTACTCCAGCTACAGTTTGTAACATCAACAGGCTGTCTAACCAAGGTCAACAGCCCGCCATCATCCTTCCCCACCTTACCCCATCCGAATACGATGAGTGGCAAAAGCTTAAGCCATATCATCAGATCCGATGTGTAAAGGAGTTGGGCATGTTCGATGGCTCCAGTCCTGACGAAGCACTGTTGCATGTCACCAAGTTTCTGCAGCATGCCAACAGCCTAACTGCTACCGACACAGTACTCCAGTACGCGTGGGTGTCATTATTCCCTCACAGCCTGACGGGAAATGCAAGTAAATGGTATCACAGCCTTACACCAAGTACCATTGGTACTTCGGATGAAATGGCCACCAAGTTCTATGACAAATTCCTACCCCCGAGCCGAATGTTGGAAATGATTGCTGAAATCTACAATTTCAAGCAGCCAGGGTCAGAAAACATCTGTGAAACTTGGGACCGTTTCAAAGGACTACTACTTACTTGTCCTCACCATGGTCTGACGAAAGAACAAGTATCTCAATTGTTCTACAAAGGCTTAATCGGTCCGTGCAAAACAATGGTACTATCCTCTTTAGGTGCTGACATTCTGAAAAAGCCAGGAAAACAGTTTTTGAATGGGATAGAGTCCCTCTGTGAAGAATCAGAGACTAGGCCACGGGCGGATCAAGAGGCGGCACTCCAGGTTTATACCAAGTAGGGGAAAGTGACAACAAATATGACCAGCTGATGAAGAGCCATGAACAACTCATGGAGAGCAATGCCCAGCAGGAAACAAAAGTGAGCACCCTGCAGAAAGTAGTAGAGCAGATGACCATGAATTCCTACTCCCACCAAGCAAAGTCGATGATATCTCGATCATCTACAACCCCTCCAGGCTATGCTCCTCTATCCCTGTCATCTCCTGATGTTTCTTGTACGCAATGTGGTGGGCCACACGATTATGAAAAATGCCCCCAATTACAAGGATTAAAAGCAGCAGAGGAGGCAAACTTTGTTGGTAACAATCAAGGGTACAGAAAACCATGGCAGCACAACATGCACCCCAATTTTAAATAGGCCAAAGGCAGTATCAGCAACCGCCTTATGGTAATGATGCTTCTTCAAGCCGACAGACTCAACAACCTTCAATTCCCGACTCTGGAATGTCCCAAATGTAGGAGATGTTTAAAGCAATGATGAGTAAGACCCGAGACACACAAGATGAAGTCACAGCCCTTCGTAATGACCAAAAAGCCTTGCAGTCCCAAATTCAACAACTTCTCATCCAACAAAGACCTCCTGGCCAACTCCCCTGACAAACCAATCCAAACCCACGAGAGTATGCAAACGCAATTCATGTAGTGGACCAGCCCATACCACTAGCTCAAAGGGAGCAACAACCCGAGAGTGAAATGGTCCAAGAAGTGGAACAGCGGGCTGAGGAAGAATACCTCGACATGAACCAACTGAAGCTCTATGCCAAATTAGTTGAGATAAATGAAATGATGGAAGGTTCACTAAACCTTGCATCACAGCAACCGGAGAGCGAAATGGTTCATATAGTGCACAACTTTACTGAGGATTTGAGTTACTCTCTGTCACCACCCCCGTTCGAACCTAAGCAAACGACATCAAACCTTCTGCTTGAGCTTGAAGACAAGCCATCAGAGGACAGCTTCTACCTCAACTTCATGGAGTCTCCTCCCTCTGAAGTCAATTACCGTTATTTTCCCTCTTTCTCTGTGCTATACCCAGAAAATGAGTATAGTTACATCCTCGAAAATGAAGAGGAGGAAATGCTCGCTCCCGCCAGAACATCCAAACAAAACGCCACTATCACATTCGAAGAATCAATTTTCTCTGAAGATGATATCGATCAGCGTTCTTTCTATGAGCCTCACCTACAGAAGGAGGATGTCTTCATCCTCCAATTTGAGGGAGAGCAACAGTCAACACCTGGTCTTCTGTTTGAGACCCGTTACCAATAATATCTCCCTAAAAAATAGGTTTTATGGAGTAACTATTTTCTTAATTTAATTGTTGAGGTAATGTTTTGTTTTGTTCCAGGTGGTTCAATCCTGATTGTTAGCTATTTCATTTTCCCGTTAACGTCAATGTCAACTTTCATCTTTGATCCGGGAAAATGAAGTGCATACGTCTAGCTAGAGACGTTAAACCCGGGCGACTTGGTGGGAGGCAACCCACTATCTATACTTTGCCTTTCCTTTTATTTTGTTTTCTCTTTTGTACTATATTTCCCTTTTATTTGTTATAATAAAAGTCGGGTTTTACTTGAGTTCTTCTGGTTGTGTAGAATATTCTTTACAGGTACATTTCATGTAATTCTACAGCTGCACTCAAGTGTGGGGGCTCTGCACACTCTATGAACTCTGGGGAGTACACTCTTTCTCTTCTGATATTTCATATTCCCTTTTGCTTTGATTTGTATAAATTTCCTTGTACAAATTGCATTGCCCTGTTAATTTAATTCTTTCTACGCAATGAGGGCATTGCTTGAGCTTAAGTGTGGGGGAGTACTCGTACCCTCGTAGATTGTTCTTTAAGTTTTCTCTTTTGACAATTTGTTTAATTTGTTAAGTTAGAAATAGTCAAAAAGGGAGCCATAGAGGAAATATTGCAATCCTGCAAACATTATGGGGTACTAAAAATTTTCAACCATTTTTAAATTTATTCTGATTAGAATTTGCTTAAAGTTTAAGAATAATTATCATTTGAGCCCTGTTTTTAGCTTTGAGCCTAGATTTGAATTGGAATGAAAAGGTGGAAAAAGAACAAGGCAAGGTACTCCTCTGATCCAAACAGGCATATTCTAAACCTAAGCCGGCCTCATCCACTCGGTTATTAAGTTCTTTGGGTGCTTTATCACCTAGCTACCTAAGGTACTTTATATCTGGGATAGTTGACCCAAAACCGCTACAAGGGTGGAGAGAAAAGTCTGAGGTGAAAGGAAATTTAACTTCAATCGAAGTATCTTTGCATTATGTACTTAAATGATAAAAACTTCATTATTATGGATCATGAGTATGTGGCATTGAAAGGTATAATGGAATATGATTTTACTTCATGCCCCTTGTCGTTTCAGGAAATGTGAAAGAAAATAGTGGATTGGCTCAAGGTTAAAAACTGGATTCTTATGGTTCTACTTCTCCTTCTTAAAATAGTTGTTTTTATAATTTCTAGGTTCTTTTCAAAACTTAAAAAAAAAGAAAAGAAAAAAAAGTTTCTAGTACCCTTTAATCTAGAAGTTTTGTAGCAATCTTTTCTGTGCTATCCATGTTTGGTTATTTTGTATTTAACTTGTTTAAAGATTCTGTCTCTTAGATTTATGTTTTGATATGAACTGATACATTTTATGTATCAAATGCAGAAAAAGGTCTTGGAATCACATAGTACACTTCACAAGCTTCGCAACGCAATAAACGGGGATCAAATCAGAGCTCAAACGAAGATTTTAGAGGCAAAACAATTATCGTCGTCCGAACCACCGTCCGGACGAGCTGATTCGGACAAGACACGCGGAGCGCGCACGTACAAAAATCGACATGTCCGAACCAGGCTGGTCCGGACGCTGGTTCGGACACGTCTATTTTGACAGCAATCAGGGTGCATCGACATGACCGACACCCCCTTCATTTCTACCCCATTTTCACTATAAATACACCTATAACCCTCCATTAAATCATATCTCATTCCACCCCCAAACTAATGCCATTTTTCCTCCACAAAATCATCATTTTCTCTCCAAAAATCATACATCTCATCTACATAATGTCCACATAAATCCTCACATCATCTCATCCCATAAAATATTCCATTCCCATACCGTTGTTCTGTCCAACCTCTGTCCAAATATTAGCAGTTATAAAGGAGCTGATTAATTATCTTTCTCAAATGATTTCTTTTACTTCTTATTCTGTCTTTTTAATTATGTTAGGCTAAAAGGATTTACTCCGGGTGAAGGTGTAATTATAGTTTGTATAATTATGTAATCTATATTTTTACTGGTTTAATTAAATACAGTTTGTTATGATTAAAGCTTATCTCTCGCCATTTTAATAAATTTCATGAATTTATTAAAATGCTTTACAAAGTCTATTTTGATCAGAGCAGTGATAAATAAACAGGTTAATTAATCGATAAATCTGTGGAAAACTTATTTTGATAAAATAAGTTAGTAATTTCAGATGTAAAATATATTTCCTCGCACTTAATCTGTTTACATGTGTTTTGCTCAAATCTAGATTAGATCGAGCATTTTCTGGTAAACGAATCTTTCCAGTCTAGGATTTAGTCTTTAAAGATAATAACAGGAATTTTTGCCAAACTATTATAATTAACCGGTAGAGATAGCATAATTAATTAGATTATATAAACCCGAACCCGGAGTCCCGTTTAATTTATCTTCCACTCAGTTAATTTAATCTGTTGTTTTACTTTACAAAAACAAGTCAATTATCCCCCCTTTTTGTGACAAGCTTAGGTACTATATTATTTCGCTATAAGTCCCACGGTTTGACCCCGTCGCTTCTGTCTTCTATACTACTGCGACCGAGTTTTGTTTGCAGCCCGAAGGATATTTGAGTTATTAATTTCTTTCTCAATTGTTTAAAATACACCAGTTCCAACCTCTCTCATTTTCCTGTCTGCAGGGATATACAGCCCCTCACTGTCTACTACGTCCCTTTTGGGACAGGGGATATACAGCCCCTCACTATCTACAACGTCCCTTTTGGGATAGGGGATATACAGCCCCTCACTGTCTACCACGTCCCTTTTGGGACAGGGGATATACAGCTCCTCACTGTCTACCACGTCCCTTTTTGGGACAGGGGATATACAGCCCCTCACTGTTACCACTGAAGACGCGCGCACGTCGAAACCTCAAGAACCAGCTCATGGATGAAACGATATCCAGATTCAAAAGAAGAATTTACCAAAATTGACCTTTTCCAAATTCCCACCAGATCACTACCTACCCAGAGCAATACCAAAACACTCAGTCCTATAGAGTGCAGAAGCGTAAACCCTAAGCAGTCAATGTCTAATGGGACAACCAAATAGAAGGAACCATATCCATGTGACTTTCACATTCAAGGCTCAGTTAGTCACACAACCATTCCTTTTAAAAATTCCTCTTAAACTCAGTTAGCGTTTTTCGAAAACGTCTCATAAGTCAATCAGCAAAAGTAACGGAGTACGAGAAATCGTACCTGGGTAACGCTGTAGCAGTTCTAGTCAACTTGCGCAAACAATCAACAATACTCTGAAGAATATTAAAGGTAGTCTATCATCAATCACTTGTAGCCCACGTTAAGCTTAAATAAACTCCCCACTCTTATTTCTAAGTCTCAATTGTATTTTAAGCCCTCACTTAAATGTTATGTATAACCTTTGACTTGTCCTAGAATGTTGTACAACTCAAGGTTGTAAGACCAAGGAATGTATTTTATTAACACTTGTTAATTGTTCCACTCTTATCCACTTCACCCATACTTAACCATAATTCTCCCATTTAAGACCTTTATAACATAAGTGCATTATATGTTATTCAATCAATCTTAGAATTCCAATAACAATTCTTATAAGCTCAATACTTTTATTCTTAATTTAGAATAAACATCGTATTATGACCTATGATAGGTTTATCTTAGAATACTATACTATTAATTCACAATGTAATGATTATGTACTTTATCAATATTCCAAATAAGCCATCATGATTAAGTTTCCCCTTAACTTAACTAAGATCTACATCTTGTATATTGGAATCATAATGTTGTAGATACATTTTATTATAACTTAATTGAACTGCTAAACTCAATTATCTCATCTTTAGTTCAGAATGACTTTTAATTACAACCATCTAATAAACTTGTCATAAGATGTTAAAGCTTCTCATCCTGAATAACTATACTATAGTTAACTTAGTTTTAACGAATTAATCCTACATTTAGTATTCACAAGGTATATTATATGTTTTATTATTACCTATACAATAAGGTGTTTAGTATAACCTTTTATGTATCCTTACTTACATTTAATTTCCTAAATGTTTTATTTTTACACACATTCCCTTCTTAGTCTATGTACAATCCTTTTATACTAAACTTCAATAAACTTAAGTCTTAAATACGTTTTAAATTGTTTTACAACCCTAAGGTTTCAAAGGAATAACTTAATAAATTAAATCCCTTTATTATGCTTTAAGATAAGCATTACATATTAACATAAGGTAAAATTTATCTAAGAGTTAAACTCTGATTCTTAAGTGAAATTGTTAATTATGTAATAAGATAATATATTCTGAAAAATCCCCATACCTTATATTCAAATGATATATTAATATTTTCAAATGTTGTAAAGTAGATCAATATGATCTCTTATATAACGTAGTTTCATCTAACTAAAGGTTTTAAGTATCTAATTCCTATTTACAAACCTTTCATAAGTTCTAACTACTGAATACATCACTTAATTATAAACTCACATCCTGAATATTGGTAATAAATGTATTTTATATGGCTTATCTAATTCAAAGAAACGCAGGGATAATTATTTAGATAAATTTCCAAATCATAGTTTAATATAGATTATATCATAATCCTTTTAATGATTTTATCTTAAAACATTACATTATATTTCAATACCATAAATGTTAAGAGATGATTTAATCTAGACTTACTAATCCACTTCACATTTAGATGTAAACGTATTACATTTATTTATTATCAACTATAGAATAAGATCTATTGTGTAACATTTTATGTAATCTAATTACAAATATTCCTAAATTTTAACTTATTAATTTCTTCATACTCTATTTGCTATAAGGTATCTTATTTCTTTTATTTATCGTATATGTATACTAGGATTTATTCAAGACATTATTTATGTAGTTTAATTGCATTTAATTATTTATATTAACTTTTACACATATCTACATCCAAATATGGTTTACAAAATAAAGTATTTTCCTTAGTTTCAATTAAGTATATTAACTACCATATATATAACAAATATAAATGTAGATTAATTTAGTTCCTTGATTTAACCTAAGTTACTATTTTATTTCTTTTATATATATATATATGTGTGTATATATATATATATATTTACTTCACTTAAAAGTTTATACCTAAAAATATTTATTAACATTATGTATATAATGTTAGTTTAGTCTTATTATATTTTCCCCAACCTATAAAGTTCATTAATCAACTATACTTTAATTTTTGGTTACATTAAAAACCTTATATTATAAGGTAACTTATGAAAAACCTTAGAAATACAATTTTTAAACCTATTTCCTCTTGTCCAAAAATTCCCAAGCTTAATATATAGTAACTATAACATTTTAGACATATTATAAAATTTTTATTTCATAAAAATATCTTTTTAAATTAGCCAAATAATTCCAGAAAACCCGTAACTTGCAAAAATCATAACTTATGTTTAAAAACTCCAAAACCATAATAATTTAATCAAAATAAACTAGATTAAATAAGGAATCTATGGTTACAATTTGAAGTCAAAATACATTCGGGAAGGTATTTAAATTAACTCAACAAGTTAGGGTTATTTACTGGAATTTATAAAAACCTAATCTGAAACGTTTTTATCTCGGCCGTCCGTTTCTTTTAACTATGATCGGACGGCCCGAGACTTCCGAGTTCTTCAGCGATTCCAGAACAGACCCCGAGTACTAATTCGACATTTTCTCCTAATCCACAGAACGAAATTGAGTGATTCTTGTTTTTATGGTTTCGAAATTAAATTACGATTCCATTGATACTAATTTCGCTAGCTATAATGCAGGATTCATCGGTATTCGATTTCGGTTACGAAGTTAGGGTTCATAAGGTTTTCCGAACTCAAATCTCTCAAATTCACTCAATCTAATGCTTAATTGATGCAATTGGAATATGGTATTGACCGATAATGTAAGGGCGATTAACAAGGTTGAAGGAATTTGAAGGAAAGTTACCGGAATTGCTCGAATCGAACAGATTTGTTTTCGGTTTCTGGAAAAACGCCCCCTTTACAACCCGATTGAGTGGCCTACTTTGCAACGCTATAATTTACATTACAGACCGAGTTAGAACTAGTTCTTGGGCTTAATCTAAAGAGTAAACGTAACTCTACACAATGATAGCAAGAACTCACCCAAACTTGCACTACACAGAAAGAAATCGAAGCTGGAAGTTGCGAGTTTACCTTGCGTTTTCTGGAAAGAAACTATGATTTTTATGTTGTGACGAATCCGAAACTTTAGACACCTCGTTCTTCCAAACGGTTGGGAATTGGCTTGGGTCATCAACATGAAAGATTTAGAGGGATTAGAGCTCTTCAAACGAGCTAAAGAACATGAAATTTGGCTGAGAAACGAAGAAGTTATGGCAACACGAAGTTACCTGAAATCGAAGGAAAACTGGAATCTGCAGTTTCAGTTTTGCAGGGTGGCTACTTTGGATCGAATTTCCGGTTGATTTAGGACGAACAAGGTTTAGTGTGAGTTATGGTTGTTTAGAGGAAGTGTAGGAGGAGACAACAAAGAAGACGACACTCAAAAATTCCAAAAGATAAGAAAGTTATGAAGGTCACAAGTTAGGGCAAAGACTGGTTTCTGTTACCGGAAATATAGGAGATAAAACGACTAAGTACTGGGGCGCGTATCCCGAGGCGCGCGATGAGTCAGAAAACCTTGCCACGTCAGCTTTTTTCAAAATTTTGGCTCTAAACTTCATTTGATCATAACTTTGGCTACGATGATCCGTTTTTGACGTTCTTTTTATCGATCTTCATGGTTTTCCATAACCTATTTATTGGTATTGGTTTCATGGTCTGGTTTGACCATTCTCAAAAAGTCAACCCTAGCAAGGCTTAAAATGCTTTAGGGTTTCTAGAATTTTATATTGACTTTTATGTTTCAAAATAATGTTCCAACTCTTTCTAAAATCTTTATAATATACTTAGAGTGTTTATAAATTTTTCCAAGATTTATTGACTTATAAATCTTATTATTAAATTCATAATACCATATAATAATATATAATAATTAAATATTTATTGTTTTCTTTAGGGTTAAATAGGAGAATCCCCTAAATAAATTTTCATAACTCCATATAATAATTTAATATTTAATAGTATTATTTAAGATTTAATAAAACAAATCCCCTAAATTAATTTAAATTAATTTAGGGGTATTTCACCACCACTCAGCAGAAGCAGGATAAGAAGAAGAGTAGAGAAGCAGCTGGAGCAAGAGCGAGCCGCACTCCGTCTCCCGCAGTCGTCTCCAGTCTCCAAAATAATGGCTACTTCTATCTTTATTTTATTTCCATTCGTGTTAATGTCTGAGTAATTTTATATTTGTGTTTAGGATGGGTGTTTTAACCCCAAATAATTCAGACTTATTTATAATACCGAGTTTGCTTATAAATATTTGTTTTGTCTCTCTAAATTATTAAATGCTTAAGGATATCTTCATCCTTAATTTTGAAGAGGAGGCTCCACCAAAATTCGATCCTCGCACCAAGGATCAACAATCTCAACACCTTCACCTGACTAAAGATTAGTGGAGCCTACACTTCTACATTCTAAGTGTTGAGATAACATTTCCTTTTGATCCGGGTGGTTTTTCAATAATTCATGATGCCCGTCCCACCCACCCGTTAAAGCCAACTTCAACGTTCATATTCGATCCCGGATGGCTTCATGGTGGTACTGTCTAGCCAAAGACGTTAAATAAGGGCAGCTTCCCGGGAGGCAACCCGGATGAAATTATCTTTCATTTGCTTTTATTTCTCTTTTAATTTTCAGGTTCTCTTTAAATTTTGTTTTTTGCTAACACTTACCCCGTTTGTAGTATGGTTGCTTCTAGTGTCTTATGCAGGTGCAACTTCATGTCTACACAGCAACCAAGCTACGCTACTTGAGGTTGAAGCTCAAGTGTGGGGGAGCTCCTATAACGCTAGCAAAAATAATCTCAGGGGAGTACCAGTTTCTTTAATTATGCTTTTATTTTGCTAAATTCTGCTGTGGAGAGCTCCTGTGCTAAAATGTTTATTTGTGACCTTTGTGTTTTACTTTCTTTTATCTACTTACCGAAAAGGTCTTCTGAAATCTTCCCTTGTTTTTCTGGTGAACAATGGGGACATTGTTCAATTTAAGTGTGGGGGAGTGCCCTTTTCGGTGACATTTTGTGCTTAAAATGCTTAATTTCTCTGCTTATCTTGCGTTTTTCCAAATTCAATATCGTGGACCCTTTATATGTGGGTTGTTCTCTTTATGAATAAATACTGTTATGAATTGTGGGATAAATGGTACAAAAATTTTAAATTTTGATTGCTTTTGAGGAGCATTTTTTATGCGGTGTGACCAAATGATCTGCAATGGTTGGATTTTATTGCTCAGGGGTTCTTTCTGTCTTCTATCTTAGGGATTGCTAAGGGGGTGCTTCTCTGTCTAAAAAAATATATACAATAAAGTATAATAATAAATAAGGGACTTGCGAGACACCATTGGTAACCAACAAAGAGAGTTGAGTGTTCTTAAATACAAAGGCTTGATACCTACATATTATCTTCTCATCTCTTATGCAAAAGTAAAACAAATGCATAATTCTATTTTTCCTTTTGTTTTCTCCTCAATGCCCATTCTTGAGAGAAGTTGGCCGTGGTAAAAGTTCTCAAAGTCACCTTAACTGAGAAGCATTGAAGTACTCCGGATCATACCCCGAAACTCTAATTTTATTTTTACCCTGAGCACACCTGTGCCACCAGCAGTTGATGGATCACACACCTCAATAAGTTTGAGATCATGTACTGTTCACCTCCTTATCCTACCCCCTTCATAATAATATTTGTTAGTATTGAGCATTCCCTACTTACTTGGGTACATGGTTTTGCTTTAGGACAAGCAAAAGTTAAGTGTGGGGGTGTGATAAGTGTCCAAATGAGCATGTTTTATGGGTGTATTTCATATATTATATTAGCATTTTCTTGCCCATTTCTCCACTTTGGTTAGTTTTCCTCTAGTTTATGTTTTATTGGTTATATTACAAATTTATTGGTTAAACATGAGGAAAACCAAGCTAGGAGCAAAGTAACGAAGAGACGAACGCATAGGCGTAAACGGATCTTAAATCGGAGCTGAAACGAACATTTTGGAAGCAAACTAATTTTCGTCCGAACCAGGTCGGTCCGGACACTGATTCGGACACTGTAGATGGGACGTCTGTGGCACGTCCGATGAAAAGAGCGCGGACAAGATCAAGGATAGAAGTGTGTCCGTGGCGCGTCCGCGGATAAAAGGGTGGACAAAATCGAACCGTCCGAACCACAGTGGTCCGAACACTGGTTCGGACGCACACAAATTGAAGATCCGTCCGTGGAAATTAGCCAGGACACAAGCAAGGTCACAACAAAGACGTCCGTGGAAAAAAGGCAGGACAAGGGATAGAGCTGTCCGTGTAAAAATGGTCGGACAAGAAAGAAGAGGCTGTGGCCTGTTCATGGCGTGTCCGTGGATTTAAGGCCGGACAGAAGAAGAGAGACCATGCTGTCCGTGGAAATAAGGACGGACAAGAAAGAAATATCTGTGGCATGTCAGTGGAGAAAAGACCGGACGACAAATAGAGGTGCAACCCAGATCCATAATAATGACGCCCCGACCGTCTTCCTCGTTTTCCTGCGACGCCTGCAAACATATATATCTACTCCAACAGCAATATCAGGTGCCGGCGCACTCATTAATTCCTCACGCGTGTTCCAACCTGTCTTCTTCCTCCTCCTTTCTTCTATAAAACCCACGCTCCTTCTGCTCAAATAAATCATCCCTTCCAAAATCCAAAGTTCATCATACACGGGAGATTGAAGGAAACAGACAATCGACCACAACACAAGCCACACCTACGATCCATTCCATCCTCTTATCCCCCACTTCTCCATTTTATTTTTATTCTTCATTCCCCACCACTCAGCAGAAGCAGGATAAGAAGAGAAGAGAAGCAGCTGGAGCAAGAGCGAGCCGCACTCCCGTCTCCTCCAGCAGTCTCCAAAATAATGGCTACTTCTATCTTTATTTTATTTTCATTCGTGTTAATGTCTGAGTAATTTTATATTTGTGTTTAGGATGGGTGTTTAACCCCAAATAATTCAGACTTATTTATAATACCGAGTTTGCTTATAAATATTTGTTTTGTCTCTCTAAATTATTAAATGCTTATGAACTGATCATTTTTACGCATTTACGGTTTCTCTTATTTCAATGATTTTGTAAATCTGATAATACCACAAAGAGAGACAAACGTTAGATATTATCTCCTTGATTAGCAGATAAATTCATCGTTGTTATTAAAAAATTCTTGCTTAATGCTAATTAATGATTTTAGACTTCTTCTGATTGTAAAAAGTCTATTGAATTAATTAAGAGTTGTCCTTATCTATGATTTAGGAAGGCCACAAGATAAATTCTTAAACAGACAAATAGAGCAAATTAGGATTATAATAATGTCTAAAGTATATTTGGGTGATTTCATCTTCCTTAGCACATTTTTCATCCATTCAATACACTACTACCGTTTTATTTAAGCTTTTAATTATTTTTATTTTCCCAACACCAAGATTGCCACTGGCTAAACCCCCAGTTTACATTTTATGCACCTTTATTTATCTTCTTGTACATTTACTAACTTGATGATCAATTAGATAGTTGCGAAGTCTCTGTGGATACGACCTTGTTGTACTACAATGATTGGGTTCACTGCTCATAAGTAGCAAGATAGTTTAACTATTATTTTGCCCAACAGGGACCGGACTTGGCAAGGTCGGTCGAAGCAGAAAATTTTCAAAACCAGAACCTACTGACTTGGACCGACCTTGGGACCTACCTTGCAAGGTCGGTCGGGTCTTTAATTTTCGAAACCAGAACTTACTACTTGGACCGACCTTGGGGACCGGACTTGCAAGGTCGGTCGGGTCTGAATTTTCCAGCGATGAAGCTTACTGACTTCGACCGACCTTGGGTCCGACCCTGGGTAAGGTCGGTCGAGTCAATATATATATATATATATATGATTATAGTAATCATATGTATATATATATATATATATATATATATGTATATGCCTATACACATATGTATATGTATATGTAGTAGTACATCATCAATGGAATAAAAATGGTAAGAAAGTATGCACATGAGTATACGAGAACAAGTTTATGAAGCAATAAGAAAAGAATGGTTTTCATAATCAAGTATGAATGTAAAGAAGTGGTAAGTATACATTAGGAGTATTAATGAAGGATAAGTTGGATTAATAATAGATCATTGATCATACAACTTCTTGTATGTATAGGAATCAAATAGTTGAACACCGACGAAACCCGGTATTACAAGTACGATGGTGAACGGTATGATTTCTTCATGCTCTGTATCCTAACCTGGTTACCCCAAATTGTGTGCTTATTTGATCACCTAAATAAGATAAATGCCTGAATCGGATTTTTATGCACTTATTTGTGCTTGTTGTATATTGTTCTTGTTATATTGCCTTGAACATTTAGTTTTGTATAATTCATGAAATGAATGATGAGAATGAAGTGTATGTGTACCTTGTAATGTACTTGTGTAATGTATTATTCTTGGTGTGGATGTGATGACTTCTACTAATTCCTAACTACCTAACTCCTAACTTAAGTATTGAGTAAATTGGAATGAGTAGAAGTCTGATATAGTTTCGGCCACGCGTGAGGATGAGGAGACACAAGAGGTTGGATCCGATTCCTGGCCTGAATCCTTTCTATGGACCAAACCCCTTAAATGGGTAGCATCCTAGATTGGTGAGCCACAATAAAGCCCGTGGTGGGACGGTGTAGTCCCTGCCCTGAGGTCACCACGACTTGACTTGAGTAAGTAAGTAAGTAAAGTATGTATGAGTAATGGTCTGGGCTAGTGTAAGTCATGACCTTGAGTAAAAGAGTAATTACCACCCGATTAACCCGGGTGGGTAAATGAAGCTAA
The DNA here is from genome assembly GCA_023374045.1 of Limonium bicolor. Lineage (NCBI taxonomy): Eukaryota > Viridiplantae > Streptophyta > Magnoliopsida > Caryophyllales > Plumbaginaceae > Limonium > Limonium bicolor. The sequence goes on along the minus strand of CM041779.1, from coordinate 181,469,916 downwards.
CAAGCATTGCGTATGTATTGTGTAAGCATATTTCAGTAAAGTTAAGTAAGTATGGTTGACTTGTAATGTCTTCCTGGGGTGTATTGAAATGTATGTATGAATGCCTTGTGAAGTATTGTAGTATTATGAATAAAAGCATGTATATATGTATGAGTAAAATGAATCGCATGTATTCGACCAAAGTAGTCGGCGTACCCTCGGTAGTACGCGGGGTATGCGGAAGTCATATGCAGCGTAAGCTGAGCCCCTTGGGGCAATGTTTTTATTGTACAGGTAGCGAAGCAGTTATGGTCACTAGTACAGAAATGGTCTATCGCAGCGCACCTACTGCAGCTGAGATAGGCCGTTTTTAAAATCCCGCACACCTATCTCAGCGGTTGTAAGTAACAACCGCTGCGCTAGGGTTGTTAAAAAAAACAACTCTATCGCAGCGGTTCCTACTAAGAACCGCTGAGATAGGTATTTTTTACAGACCTATCTCAGCGGTTCTTAGTAGAAACCGCTGCGATTGAGTTGTTTTATTTTCCCCCGAGTCGGCTCCACTTCGTCTTCTCCCTCTTCATTCTCTTCTGTAAACTCGAGAGAACAAGGACGACGGTGATATCGACGGCGATTCCGCAGCTCGCGACGCCTGCGATTGCTCCACCACCGCCCACCGTCTTCTTCCTCGTCACGCCACCGTTCTTCGCCGCCATCGCCGTCGCCAATCGTTCCGCCAGGAGGTCGCAGGCGTCGATCGATATAGCTGCGGGAACCCTAGGTTCGAATTCCTAATTCGAACTTCGAAATATGTTAATTATTGTCTTGTTGATTGAATAACTAGTTGTAATATAGTTATTGATTGTTAGTTTAGTAATGTGTGCATAATTTGAAAATAGATAGATTATTGAACAAGTATAAATAGTTGTGCATATAAGGTGTTCGATAAAATGCCTGAGTTGATATTTTTGCTGTTTGTGCCCTCTGCATACAACTCATCGGTTATTAAAAAGGGAGAGAAACAAAACTTTAATCGTAACAAACTGAAATTATTTAGACCGGTAGAAATATATTACACAGCTTAACAAACCATAATTAAAAACCTTGCCCGGAGCAAATCCTCCTTAGCCAGACATATTAACTGGTAATAAATCTGACAGAGGTTGGACGTAATAACAGCACGGAGACGTGATTAGTGAATGGAGAAATGGAGAGGTCGAAGAGTGAAACATGTACGCAGGTTATTATAAGTGAAATGGGTGAATTAGAGAATTAATGGAGTGAAATGAAATACGAGAGCGAATTACTGTAATAGAATGAGATGAGGTGAGTGTGAGTGATTTTTCTGGTTTTCTCCGTGCACTCGTAGAAGGCTGTAGGGAATGGGTATTTATAGAAGAAAATGAAGAGGTCTTCCGTAGATATTTGCTTCATTGATTGCTTCATTGATTGAAGCATTAATTGCAGGGGACAGGAGCTGACTGCGTGAGGGAAATATGGTAGGCGGTGCGGAGTAGATAGATATGGCGTCTCAAGTTGAAGACGACGACTGCGCGAAGAAGAAAACTAGTCCGGTTGATTTCTTGGTCTTAACCGCCTCTTAACGGGCGGTTTAATGTGCTGACCGCCCCAAAATGGGCGGTTTCCTTGTTTCTGACCGCCTCAAAACGGGCGGTTCTATTGTCTTTGACCCGCCTCGAATTGGGCGGTTGCCCTTGTCTTGACCGCCTCGAATTGGGCGGTTGCCCTTGGAGAAGACCGCCTCAAATTGGGCGGTTGCGTAGGCGGTTTCTGACCGCCTCTTCTTGGGCGGTTACACCCCTTGACCATGACCTATTTTCCTTCGAACTTTGACCGGCTCTAGATTCTTCGTTTGGACTCCGTTTTCTGAGCTTTGCGCCTACGCGTTCGTCTCTTCGTCTACTTCACTCCCGGCTTGGTTTTCCTCATGTTAAACCAATAATTTGTGAGATAAACAATAAAACATAAACTAGAGGAAAATCAACCGAAGTGGAGAAATGAGCAAGAAAAGTGCTAATATTATACATGAAATACACCTAATAAATATGCTCATTGTGACACTCATCACACCCCCACACTTATCTTTCTTTTTGCTTGTCCTCAAGTAAAACCATGTACTTAAGCAAGTAGGAGATGCTCAATACTAACTAATATTATTATGGGGTAGGATAAAAAAGTCAATAGTTCATGATCTTTAATACTCATTGAGGAGTGTGAAAAATTATCTGCTGGTGGCATAGGTGCGCTCAGGGTAAAAACAAAATATAGAGTTTCGGGTATGATCTAAGGTACTTCTTCTCTTTTGTTTTGGTGACTCCGAGAACTTTTACCATGGCCAGCTTCTCAAGAATGGGCATTGAGGAGAAAATAAAATGAAGAAAAGATTTATGCATTTGCTTCACTTTTGCAAAAGAGATGAGAAAATATAGGCATCACGCCTTTGTATTTAAGAACACTCAACTCTCCTTTGCTGGTTACCAATGGTGTCTCGAAAGTCCCTTATTTTTTTTTGTATACTTCTTCTTCTTTTTTTTAGAAGTACCCCTTAGCAATCCCTAAGAGAAAGTCAGAAAGAAACCCTGAGCAATAAAATCCAACCAATTTGCAGATTATTTGGTCACACCGCATATAAATATGCTCCTCAAAAGTAATCAAAATGTCAAATTTTGAAAAAGTTGTACCCTTATCCTATCTATAATTCAAATAGTATAGTACATTAGTAACATAGTATCAAGGTACAACCTACAAGCAGGAGAAAAAATGAGGTAAGCAGAAGATAGGCAGAAGATTAGACATTTAAAATTTTTCCAGCATTAAGATGACTGACATACCCTCTTTCCCCCACACTACTTCATTGCGTAGATGAAATAAAATTAATAGGGCAAGCAAGTAAAGGAAAGAGTGTACTCCCCAGATTTCGTAGAGTGTGTAGAGCTCCCCCACACTTGAGTGTTGCTGTGGAATGTCATGAATTAACCTGTAAAGAATATTCTACACAGCGAGAAGAACTCAAGTGAAGCCTGCATTTTATTATCAAATAAAAGGGAAATATAGTACAAAAAGGAAAACAATTAAATTAAAGGAAAGATAAAAGATAGATAGTGGGTTGCCTCCCACCGAGCTGCCCGGGTTTAACGTCTCTAGCTAGACGTATTTGACCAAGTTTTAGTTTGGAGAAGATTCTGAGGGCGAAGTATCTGAACTGCTGGTGTTAGGAAGTTTGTACACTTTTGTAAATTATGATGTAGAGGTGTTGTCTGTTGTTCCTTTGGGGTGGAAGTTTCCTCGTTTATTCCTGTATGAAAGAAATTTCGAGCATAGCACCATTATTTTCAAGAATTCCGACATACCTTTTTAAACGTGATCCATTGACCTTGAAGTTTTCTCCTTTTTGATTCTGGAGTTCGTAAACACCAAAAGGAGTGGTTCCAACACTTGGAATGGGCCAGTCCAGTGAGACTTGAGTTTTCCAGGAAATAGTCTCAATCTGGAATTATAAAGCAGCACTCCGTCGCCAACCTGAAAGTCGCGTTTGTGGATCATCTGGTCATGAAGTTTCTTGGTGCGGTCCTTGTATATCGTCGCACTTTGGTATGCCTGATCTCTTAACTCCTCGAGTTCAGAGAGTTGAAACTTCCGCTTTTCTCCTGCGGCTTCTAAATCGAAGTTTAGGGCCTTGAGTGCCCAATACGCCTTATGTTCCAGCTCGACTGGCAGATGACATGATTTCCCATAAACAAGCTTAAAAGGAGACATCCCGATGGGAGTCTTGAATGCAGTACGGTAAGCCCAAAGCGCATCATCCAGTTTAAGTGCCCAATCCTTTCTCGATGAGTTAACCGTCTTCTGAAGGATCCATTTTAACTCTCGGTTGGAAACTTCTGCTTGGCCGTTTGTCTGGGGGTGATAAGGTAAAGCTACCTTGTGACGTACCCCGTACTTAACCATAAGTGCTTCGAATAAACGGTTGCAGAAGTGAGATCCCCCATCACTGATAATAACTCTTGGCACGCCGAAACGGGTAAAGATGTGCTTTTTGAGGAACCTGGTTACTGTCTTTGCATCGGCATGATGACAAGGTATAGCCTCCACCCACTTTGACACATAATCAACTGCCACTAGAACATATTCGTGGCCCTGCGAGGAAGGGAACGGTCCCATGAAATCTATGCCCCAACAATCAAAGAGCTCTACTTCTAGTATCCCTTGTTGCGGCATCTCATGTCTCCTGGATGTGTTACCCATTTTCTGACAATTATCACATTGTCTGCAGAATTGGTACACATCTTTATGAAGGGTTGGCCAATAAAAACCTGAGGCCAGGATCTTAGCAGCGGTCCTCGTGGGTCCATGGTGACCTCCGGCTTCCCGAGAATGACAAAAGTGAATGACGCTCGAAACCTCTTCTTCCGGGAGACATCGTCGAATCAACCCATCAGCACTAACTCGGAACAAGTACGGGTCCTCCCAGAAATAATGCCTCGAGTCAGAAAGAAATTTCTTCTTCTGGGAGTAGGAAAAATCGTAGGGTACTGTTCCTGAGACTAAATAATTGGCCAGGTCTGCGTACCATGGCTCCTGTACTTTGGTGATGGAGAAGACAGTCTCGTCGGGGAAGAATTCGTTGATGGGCACACTATCCGTAGGAGTCACCAACCTAGAGAGATGGTCGGCGACGACATTCAGTTTCCCGCTCTTATCTTTGACTTCGATGTCAAACTCTTGAAGTAGAAGAATCCAGCGCAATAGGCGAGGCTTGGCTTCTTGTTTGTGAATAAGTATTTGAGAGCGGAGTGGTCTGTATGCACGATGACTTTGCTTCCCCATAAGTAAGATCTGAACTTATCGAGGGAGAAAACTATAGCCAAAAGTTCTTTTTCGGTGGTCGTATAGTTTTTCTGTGCGTCGTTCAGTGTTCTGCTAGCATAGGCGATCACTCTCAAGATTTTCTCTTTCTTTTGGCACAGAGCTGCCCCCACGGCATAGTCACTTGCGTCACACATGATCTCAAAAGGAAGAGACCAATCAGGTGGTATGACCACAGGTGCTGTCACCAATTTTGTGTTATTGTTTGGAATGCAGCTGAACATTTCATCAAAATGAAACGGGGCATCTTTCTGTAGCAGGTCGGTCAAGGTTTGCTGATTTTGGAGAAGTCCTGAATAAACCGCCGATAAAATCCTGCATGCCCTAGAAATGCTCGTATATCTCGAACTGTAGTTGGTGCTGGTAACTTCTCATAACCTCTACCTTGGCTTTATCCACCTCTATCCCTTTTGCTGATATTTTATGTCCAAGGACGATCCCGTCCTTGACCATAAAATGACACTTCTCCCAGTTTAAGACGAGATTCGTATCCTCACACCGTCTCAGGATCAAATCTAGTTGTGCCAAGCATTTGTCGAAACTAGAGCCATAGACTGAGAAATCGTCCATGAAGACTTCTATGCTCTGCTCGATGAAGTCAGCAAATATTGCTTGCATACATCTCTGGAAGGTAGCAGGGGCGTTGCATAGACCGAAAGGCATTCGTCGATGCAAAGGTACCGTAAGGACAAGTGAAGGTTGTCTTGTCCTGGTCCTCAGGTGCGATTGGTATTTGAAAATAACCCGAGAACCCATCTAGAAAACAGTAGTACTCTTGCCCTGCAGTCGTTCCAACATCTGGTCGATGAAGGGGAGAGGGAAATGATCCTTCCTAGTGGCCAAGTTCAAACGCCGATAATCAATACACATGCGCCATCCTGTGATCTTTCTTTGAGGGATAGTCTCTCCCTTTTCATTAATAACAGCTTCGATGCCCCCCTTCTTAGGGACAACTTGAACAGGACTGACCCATGGACTGTCAGAAATTGGATAGATGATGTCTGCGTCAAGGAGTTTCAGAACCTCCTTTCGAACTACCTCCTTGAGGTTAGGGTTTAGCCGGCGTTGAGGTTGTCGGATAGGCTTGAAGTTTTCCTCCATGTAAATATGGTGTGTGCAATAGGAGGGATCAATTCCTTTGATATCAGCGATAGTCCACCCGATTGCTGTCTTGTGCTTCTTCAATACCTCAAGTAGCTTCGTTTCCTCTCCGGAATTCAGAGAAGAGGAAATAATGACAGGCAAATGGTCATTTTCAGCTAGGAAAGCATACTTGAGGTTAGAGGGTATTTCTTTAAGCTCGAGTTGGTGGTTGTTCCACTGATGGAATTGATTTTTGAGGTTTTCTGTCGAGTTCTTCGATTGGTGGCCGGAACGATTGATAACCAGCCCTTCCTTTTTCTACGTACGCCAGCATGGCGTTAACTTCTGGATCCTCCATCTTTTCTTCTAGAGAAGTAAGTAATACTTGCTCTAGGGGTTCAGTTTCAGCTTCCTGGATGGAAGATGGAAAATACGTGTCCTCCTCTGTAGCAAAATCGCCTTCCTCCTCCTCGTCATCTGTGAATCCCACCGTCTTAGCATGAGGAGAAAAGTTTGAGCTTTTCTTCATCATTTTCTGCATGTCGAATTCAATCGTCTCATCTTCGTACCGAAGAGTGATTTTCCCGTCGTGGACGTCAATGATAGCTTTGGCGGTACTTAGAAACGGTCGACCTAGAATCAGGGGAACCTCGACATCGTCATCCATTTCTAGAATGACGAAATCAGCTGGAAAGATGAAGCGAGACACTCCAACTACCAAATCTCGGACTATGCCCATGGGCTTGATCTCTGATCTGTCTGCTAGTTGGAGTTTAAAAGGAACCGGTTGCATTTCTCCTCCTTTAACTTTCAAGAAGGTGGCGTATGGCATGATATTAATGCTGGCTCCTAGGTCGCATAGACCACTTCCACAATCCACCCCACCTATAAAGCACGGGATCACGGGATTTCCCGGATCTGTTTGTTTAGGAGGGAGTGCTCGAAGAAGGGCTGCAGAACATCCTCTGTCAGGTGCACTGTCTCTTTTCCAGGTTTCTTTTTCTTCTTTGTCAAGAGATCCTTGAGGAATTTTGCGTAGTTAGGCATCTCTTGCAAAGCATCGATCAGAGGTATGTCGAGGGTCAGCTTCTTGAAAATGCTCAAGAACTTGGAGAACTGCTCATCAAGATGTTTCTTTTTCATTCTGTTTGGAACGGGAGTTCATGTTTTTATGAGTGGAGGTTGGGATGTCGATGGTAATTCGAGATGGAGGTGGAGTAACAGGAGTAGGAATTTGAATTTCTGAGGGAGGTAAGTTGGTTTGGTGGTTTCATCAACATTGATATAGGAATCTTCAAGATTTTCTTTTTCTTTTCCTTTGCTGGTGGCAAGTTCCCTTCCACTCCTTAAAGAGACTGCACACAAGTTTGTTGATTGTGATGTGCCATCGTCTATAAGGACTGAATTTGCTTGTTCCTTCGGATTGGGATTTGTCTGTGAAGGGAATTGACCAGGTGGTCTTTGTTGAGTGAGTAGCTGTTGGATTTGAGATTGCAAGGCTTTTTGGTCTTTGCGCAGAGCTGCGACCTCTTCTTGCGTATCTCGTGATTTACCCATCATCGCCTTAAACATCTCCTGCATCTGAGACATATCAGACTCAGGATTCGAAGGAGGTGGAGCTGGTCGGCTCGATGAAGCTTCATTGCCATAAGGCTGTTGTTGATATTGCCTTGGGCCTCCTTGGAAATTGGACTGAGGTCTGTAATTTTGGGATGTTTGTAGGGTATGTGGGTTTTGGATATTTCCGGTGTTTGAGTAGCTAAGGTTGGATTGCATGTTACGTTGCCATGGTTGTCTGTATCCTGAATTGTTGGTGATGTAGTTTGCTTCCTCCGCTGCTTTCATTTCTTGTAGTTGGGGGCATTGTTCATAATCATGAGGCCCGCAACATTGTACAAGAAATTGTTGGTGATGGTTGAGATTGAGGAGCATAGCCTGGAGGGGTAGTAGGTGGTCGGGAAATCATCGACTTAGCTTGCTGAGGGAAGGAATTCATAGCCATCTGTTCGACCACTTTCTGTAGAGTGCTCACTTTTGTTGCTTGCTGAGCATTGCTTTCCATGAGTTGCTCATGGCTTCTCATGAGCTGGTCGAATTTGTTATCACTCTCCCCAACATGATATAATCCTGGAGTACCGCTCCTTGATCCACCGGAGGCCCAGTCTCTAATTTCCTCACAGAGAGACTCCATGCTGTTCAGAAATTGTGCTCCCGGCTTTTTCAGAACGTCAGCCCCTAACGAAGATAACACCATTGTTCTGCACGGACCGATCAAGCCCTTGTAAACAATTGTGATACTTGTTCCTTCGTCAGACCGTGGTGAGGACAAGTGAGTAGTAGACCTTTGAAACGGTCCCAAGTTTCACAAATATTCTCCGACCCTGGTTGCTTAAATTATAAATTTCAGCAATCATCTCCAAAGTTCGGCTCGGAGGTAGGAATTTGTCATAGAACTTGGTGGCCATGTCGTCCCAGGTACCAATGGTACTCGGTGTTAAGCTATGATACCACTTGCTCGCGTTTCCCGTCAGGCTGTGTGGGAATAAACAATCTTGCATATTGAAGTACTGCGTCGGTTGCAGTAAGGCTATTGGCATGTTGTAAGAATTTTGTAACATGTAACAGGGCTTCGTCTGGACTGGTGCCATCAAACATGCCCAACTCCTTCACACATCGAATCTGATGATATGGCTTCAGCTTTGCCACTCATCGTATTCGGATGGGCTGAGGTGAGGAAGGACGATAGCAGGCTGTTGTCCTTGGTTAGACGGCCTGTTGATATTTCGAACCGTTGCTGGTGTAGCTGCCATGTTAGCTTCCGGGTCAGAATCTATCACTGTGGTGGTATTTTGTTGAGTTCGTCTCTGCCTGAGATTGCGCAGAAAGGTTCTCTCGATTTCTGGGATGTAACCAACCGTGTGATTAATATTCTCTGGGAGGCTCTGTGACCTGGTGAAAGGCATACACCACTCAAAACAGAGAAAAGAACTGGTTATACGTTAGAATAATAAAATGTTAGGAATTAGTAGACAAAATTTAAAGTTAGTAGTTAGTATACAATGGAACGAAATGACAATGGAACGAAATGACAGAAATTTAAAGTTAGTAGTTAGAGACAATGGAACGAAATGACAAGGAACGAAATGACAATGGAACGAAATGACAGAAATAAATAACAATAATATTAACAAATGTCAGAAGTCCGATGTCCAAAATTAGATGTCCAAGTCAGATCAGAAGTCCGAAGTCCGATGTCCAAATCAGATGTCCGAGGTTATATGTCCGAAATTGGATTAACAGTTTTTTTTTTGAATTTTTTATTTAATTATTTTAGTAGATTAACAGATTATTGTAATAAAACAGGTGAATTAACCGGGGCTTAGGGACTAGATTAAATCAAGTCCCCGGCAACGGCGCCATTTTGCAGAGTGGATTTATCGTGAGTGATTAGGGTGAGTTATAAAAGAAAGAAATTAATACTCAAAATATCCGTCGGGCTGCAAATTAAAACCCGGTCGTAGTAGTATAGAAGAGAAGCGGCCGGGGTCAAACCGTGGGACTTATAGCGAGAATAGTTCCTAAGCTTGTCACAAAAGGGGGGAAGTTAATTGACTTGTTTTTAGAGAATTAAAAGAGCAGATTAAATTACTGAGTGCAGATGAATTAAATGGAACTCCGGGTTCAGGTTAATATGATTTAATTAATTGTGCTAACTCTACCGGTTTAATAAAATAGTTTGGCAAGATTCCTATAATTTTCTTAAGGTCCGATGAAAACTCTTAAGAACTCGTTTACCTGTAATGCAAGGTCCGATGAAAACTCGAGCAAAAGCCTGTAAACGGCAGAGGAGTATGAGGCTTTATTCTTGCAACATGTATTAACTTAAACGATGAAAATAAGTTCTTACAGTTTTACGGCTTAATTAACCCGTCTGTTTCTAACCGATGAAATTAAAAACAGACTTAGTAAGGCTTTTTAATAAACCGATGAAATTTATTAAAAAGGGAGAGAACAAAACTTTAATCGTAACAAACTGAAATTATTTAACCGGTAGAAATATATTACACAGCTTAACAAACCATAATTAAAAACCTTGCCCGGAGCAAATCCTCCTTAGCCAGACATATTAACTGGTAATAAATCTGACAGAGGTTGGACGTAATAACAGCACGGAGACGTGATTAGTGAATGGAGAAATGGAGAGGTCGAAGAGTGAAACATGTACGTAGGTTATTATAAGTGAAGGGGTGAATTAGAGAATTAATGGAGTGAAATGAAATACGAGAGCGATTACTGAATAGAATGAGATGAGGTGAGTGTGAGTGATTTTCTGGTTTTCTCCGTGCACTCGTAGAAGGCTGTAGGGAATGGGTATTTATAGAAGAAAATGAAGAGGTCTTCCGTAGATATTTGCTTCATTGATTGCTTCATTGATTGAAGCATTAATTGCAGGGGACAGGAGCTGACTGCGTGAGGGAAATATGGTAGGCGGTGCGGAGGAGTAGATAGATATGGCGTCTCAAGTTGAAGACGACGACTGCGCGAAGAAGAAAACTAGTCCGGTTGATTTCTTGGTCTTAACCGCCTCTTAACGGGCGGTTTAATGTGCTGACCGCCCCAAAATGGGCGGTTTCCTTGTTTCTGACCGCCTCAAAACGGGCGGTTCTATTGTCTTTGGCCGCCTCGAATTGGGCGGTTGCCCTTGTCTTGACCGCCTCGAATTGGGCGGTTGCCCTTGGAGAAGACCGCCTCAAATTGGGCGGTTGCGTAGGCGGTTTCTGACCGCCTCTTCTTGGGCGGTTACACCCCTTGACCATGACCTATTTTCCTTCGAACTTTGACCGGCTCTAGATTCTTCGTTTGGACTCCGTTTTCTGAGCCGTTTGCGCCTACGCGTTCGTCTCTTCGTCTACTTCACTCCCGGCTTGGTTTTCCTCATGTTAAACCAATAATTTGTGAGATAAACAATAAAACATAAACTAGAGGAAAATCAACCGAAGTGGAGAAATGAGCAAGAAAAGTGCTAATATTATACATGAAATACACCTAATAAATATGCTCATTGTGACACTCATCAACAACCCAAAGTTGTAAAAAACAGTACGGGAGTTTAGTACGGGTCATCTGAAGTATGCGATACGGAAGTACGGATACGGATAAAACGGGGTTAATGATACGGATGATAAATTTAATTATATAAATATAGAACTAGAATTATAAACATGACTATGAAACTATGAAAGATATTAAAAATAAAAATTGCAAATCAATATACAAATAAGGCATATAAACATCTACTATATAAAATAACTTAGTTCAAGTATTATATACCATTTTATAATTTATAATTTTTTTCCACACTATAAGTTTTAACTTTTCATTATATAGATCCAATAAACAAGTTTGTAATTCAAAACAAGTTTTAATAGATTTATTGTATATGATTTTTTTTACTAAACTAATTAGATCTAAACGTTATATGTTGAATTCATTACATAATGACTACATGATACCAATATCATAAACCATATATAAGTCGTTTGCTGACATGAAAAGTTTGAATTCATATGTATATATGATGTTGACTATTATACTTTTACATAATTCTTGCAAAAAAATAGACTATTAATTAAAAAATCCTGTAAAAAAACTAGCTTAATATGTTGTTTTAGACAAATTTGATACGACTAATTCGGTGCTGAAATCAAAGTAATACTGGTATACTGTATTACTTTTTTCGCAAAGAGCCTTGAAAAAAGTTACAACCCTTATAAGAGAAAGAAGAGCGAGGGAAGTAAGAAAAATGTAACAAAAAAATGTTAACTCAAATAAAACAGAGGAGATATACTGCATAACAAGCAACACACTAACAGTACAAATAAATAGAGCTGAAACAGATGTTAATTAAACGCCTTTAAACTGCGAGTAGCTTGTACGGTATTAAAACAATTCATATATAACAAATTTATAACTTAAATTCATATAAATTGAAATGGTAAATAAAACTACTATGAAAAGAAAAAGAAAACTACAAATCATTTGTTCTTAATTCTCAAACTATTTAAAAAATTAACTTCAAATTTCACATTAATAAAGTGGTAAGATCTATAACTTTATAACATCTATGTTCTCCCATTACATTGCAGTATATACGTGCTTAATATGATAATGCTTATAGTAATGGGTTTCTTGCTCCCCCTAATATTATTACCTTGCTTCACCGCTGTCTGCAGTAATTGGGGTGGTCTCTATGTGTCTTTCTTCCTCATTGCTTCTGTTATGCAGCATGAGCGGAAAGGTAACATCTTCATCTATTTTTTTTCTCTTTTTTATTTTCTTAATATGATAATGCTTATAATAATGGATTTCTTCACCCCACTAATATTATTTCCTTGCTTCCCCGCTGTCTGCAGTAATTGGGGTGGTCTCTACTTCTTCTTCCTCATTTCTTCTGCTGTGGAGTAAGAGTGAAAAGGTAACATCTTCATCTATCTTTTCTCTTTGTTTGTTTAATTAATTATTGCGAAAAAGTGGTTGTGGTTAATATTGAGTGATTGTGAATAAGGATGGTTGCTGTCAATTGTTGAATTTATTTGTCATGGTAAATAAGATGTTGGTGAATGCTTAATGATAAGCATGGGATTAACACGATTACGCAAAGGTCATGCCGAATTTTTTCTAGAATCGTATTAGTCTTATTAATTAATTTTATTTGTGTATAACAATCTTTACTTTTCTTTGTCAGGCCTTCTGATTCTGCTATTGGATTTGTACCAGTACTTTCCCAGCCCATCACCAAAGCAGTCTCCTAGCTTCCCCCTCTGTACAACCTTAAAACAAGTAAGTAATTAAACTTTATTTTTGTTTTAATAATGCAATGATTTGTTGAAGTTAAATTAAATGTGTTAGAATTGTTAGAATAAGGCTAGATTAGTTACGTTGGAACGTTAGAGTACTTAGGCTACGTTAGTTTGGTTCGAACCATAGAGTAGTGCTGAGTTTGGTTGCAACCGTACATCCAGTAGAAACATGCTCCATATACAAATGCAGACGAAACTGAAAGACAAATCAATCTTAAACTTGTTTTGTTTTCACATATAGAATGGAGCGTGACTGGATGTACGGTGATCAAGGGGATCACTACTTTGATGAGAAGCTGAAAGAGTTTCTCAAAGCGGCAGTGCAACACAAGGACAGAACAAAGGCGGACAATATTTCATGTTCTTGTGCTGACTGTGGGGTCGTAAGGAAATATGAAGACATCGAGGAAATTAGATTTCATCTTAAGTCCCGTGGATTCATGCCACATTACAGAAGATGGAATTTTCATGGAGAAACTGTTGCAGCTAGTGCTTCAACATCATCAAGTGCTCATGATCCACGTTACACAAGTACCGCCCACACCTTCAATACCATCAATGAGTCGGTACCGTTAAGTGATTCAGGATTCGATGACAGTGAGACCACTCACCATGATGAGCAAATGGATGAAATGTTAGAAAATGTTACGGATACTTTTGTCGATAAGCCGGAAGAGTATCAAAGATTGTTAGACGCATCAAAGACACCTTTGTACCCTTCATGAGTTAAATACACAAAATTGACTGTTGTACTTAATTTGTTCAACTTAAAGGGGAAATATGGAGTTGGTGACAAGTGTTTCATGTCATTTCTAGAGCTGATACATGATATGCTTCCTGATGAGAATGGTCTTCCTACATCCACCAACGAGGCAAAGAAATGGATGTGTCCAATGGGAGTTGAATATAAAAAGATTCATGCTTGCCCAAATAACTGTGTGCTTTATAGGGGTGAATACGACCATCTAGACAAGTGTCCTAAATGTTTGTTGTCCCGGTACAAGGACAAGGATGAGGATTCCTCCTTTCAGAAAAAAAATCGTCCAGTGAAATTATTGTGGTACTTGCCGATAATTCCTAGATTCAAACGGTTGTTTGCCAACCCGAAAGATGCGAAGAACTTACGATGGCACGCGGATGGTAGAAAAATTGATGAAAAATTAAGACATCCTGCAGACGGACCTCAGTGGAGAAATATCAACAGAAAATTCAAACATCATTTTGGGGATGAGGATAGGAATCTGAGACTTGGATTGTGTACCGATGGGATGAACCCGTATGGCATGTTGAGCAGTCAGCACAGCACTTGGCCGGTGCTACTAGTGATCTACAATTTACCGTCATGGTTGTGCATGAAACGAAAATACATTATGTTATCACTCCTAATTTCTGGTCCAAAGCAACCTGGTCATAACATTGACGTATATCTTGCACCACTGATCGACGATCTGAACTTGTTGTGGAATGAAGGGACAGTGGTATATGATGCTCATGCGAAAGAAAATTTCACACTGAAGGCGATGTTGTTTTGTACTGTTAACGACTTTCCTGCCTATGGGAACTTGTCAGGATACTCGGTGAAAGGATTCAAAGTGTGTCCGGTATGTGAGGATGACACATGTTCAGATCGTCTGAAGCACTGCGGCAAAAATGTTTATATGTGTCATCGACGGTTTCTTCCAGTAGACCATCCTTACCGTTCGAGAAAGCGAAAGCTGTTCAACAATGAGCCCGAGACTCGTGTGGCTCGTCTGCCTTTGAATTCAGAGGAAGTGTATGCAAAGGTAAAAGACATTGAAAATGTCTTTGGAAACACATCCAAGCCGCCGAAGAACATTTGGAAAAAACGTTCCATTTTTTGGGATCTACCGTATTGGCGGCATCTGCCTGTTCGACATTGTTTGGATATCATGCACATTGTGAAGAACGTCGGTGAGGCAGTGTGTGGTACTTTGCTCAACATACCCGGCAAGACGAAAGACGGATTGAAGGTGAGGAGAGATATGCAAGAGTTGCGCATACGGAAAGAACTACACCAATAGAGGATGAGAAGCGAACATATCTACCTCCTGCGTGTTATACCCTCTCTAAGAGTGAAAAATTAAGTTTTTGCAAGTGTTTGCACACATTGAAGGTACCATCTGGGTACTCTTCAAACTGGAAGAACCTAGTTTCTATGAAGGATTTGAAACTGTTAGGCATGAAATCTCATGATTATCATGTGTTAATGTTGCATCTTCTTCCAGTTGCAATCTTCTTCAACGCTGTCTGCTGCAAGGCAATTGACTCAGACACCCTCGATGATCTGCAACATGAAATTATTGTGACAATATGCCAGCTTGAGATTTATTTCCCACCAACTTTCTTCGACATAATGGTGCATTTAGTAGTGCATATTGTACGAGAGATCAAATATTGTGGTCCTGTCTACTTACGTTACATGTATCCTTTCGAACGATATATGGGGAATCTGAAGGGTAGAATGAAAAACAGATATAGACCGGAAGGCATTATCATCGAAGCAACAGTGACTGAGGAAGTCACAGAATTTGTGACAAGTTATTTGAACGATGCAGAGTCAATTGGTATTCCCAAACCACGTCACCATGGTAGATTTAAGGGTACAGGAGTTATTGGCAAAAAGGTTGTTCGTATCTCTCGTGATCTTATTAATCAGGCACATTTGTTTGTACTACAACACCTTGAAGTTGTTGAACCCTACTTCGATATTCACATTGCTGAGTTGAGTCGATAAAACCCTACCAAAAACCGTATCTGGCTTAAAAAGAACAAAATCGAGTATTCGTCCAATGGTTTAAGGAATATGTGTTTGAGCAAGCTTCATTGAACCCCGAAGATATCAGTGAGGAAATCAGATGTCTAGCTGTTGGTTCTGGAGCAGATGTTGTATCATTTGAAGGGTATGACATTAATGGATGCACATACTGCACTGCACGCCAAGATGCTAAATCAATACATCAGAACAGTGGGGTAAAAATTGAAGCATCGGTGACTGAATATGGTCTAGGTAACCAGGTTCAACCAATGAGCAGTAGTAGTTGGTATTATGGTGTGATAGAGGACATATGGGAACTAAACTATCACATTGATTCGTTTCTATTGTTCCGCTGCAATTGGGTGGACAACCGACATGGACTCCAAAATGATAAAGGACTTATACTGGTTGATCTTTCACGTGTTACAACTAATAAGGAAGATCAGTTTGTGTTGGGTAAAGACTGTGACTAGGTGTTTTATGTTGAACACCCAAAAGCTAGTAGATGGTATGTTGTTCTTCCAGGGAGAAGACCGGTTTTGTTTGAGGATGAAAACAACGACGATGATGATAATGAGATGATAGATGAAACAATATCGTTGCATACAGGGTTGCATGATTCAACTGATGATTTACAAAATGATGATGTTCAGACCATCTACGCTCGATTAGACCATAATGAGGGGGTTTGGGTAGAAAACGGATCATGATATATGTTACTATGTCTAGGTAACACCATTGGTTGAAATTACATTATATAATTCATATTATTGTTGTTACAATGTTATCAGAATTAATTATTTATGTTTATTTTTGCAATTATACATCGTTCCATTAATATTGATCTAATGTTTGTGTTTTTTTTCCTCAGTGGATGATGATCCTATAGGACGGCTGCTCCTGACTGGGGAAACTCAGCCACAGCAGAGTAAACCGGCAAAACGCACCACACGAGGTGGTAAAAAGAAATCAAAGAAAGCAGACATAGAGACCACCCCACAGCAGACTGAGACAGCTGGGCCTTCACAGGAAGCACAAGAGATACAAGTTGCTCCTTCGCCTCTCAAGAAACCCAAAAAACGAGGGGCAACCCATGGGCTGAAAGCAAATAGAGCCCCCCCGACGAAGCCTTTGGAGTTCAATGAGTTTAATCAACCCACGGGTACTTGGAAAAATGATTTCACTGCTCTAGCTAGGCATTTGGTGAGTACATATTTCAATATAAACCACCATTGGAAGCAAGTGCCTCAGGCGTTAAAGGAGCAGATATTTGAACGTCTCAAGGTATTTGTTACACTTAATAGTTTGTTTTAAGATTTATATAGTTACTATTTTACACTAATCCATATTTTTTTTTTTTGCATATAGGACCGATTCAGTATTCATCCTTCTATGAAGGATGATGTGATGAAGGGGATTGCCACACAGTTTAAAGACTTTAGATCTCTGCTCACGAGGCAGTACATTTACTGTGAGGAGCCCGCAGAGATAGAGGAGGCAGAAGGTGAAGATGTGGATGATCGGAGACCACCGTGGCAAAAATATGATGGTATTACTGAAGAGCAGTGGAATGAGTTTGTTGCGAAGCGTTTGACCCCTGAGTTCAAGGTGAGTTTCACACTAGTAGTTGTTCTTTTGTATGATAAATGTTTAAAGTGTCCTTAGAGTTCATTTGGTTAATTCGTCTTTTTCATATATTATTGGCATAATTTGTCTTTTCATACATATATGTAGGCTATACGTGAGAAACAACAACAAAATGCAAAAAAAAAAAATCGTTACCCCATCACATGGGGAGTACAAGTATTGCTCAGCGTGTGCCGCAGTGGGAGAAAGAGGGGTTGTTGCCAGCTGGCTCGAATGTCAGTGAACGAAGGATGAAGGTTTGGGACTTAAGTCGACGGAAGAAACCTTCAAATCCGGCGGCACCTGCTGAGTATGATGACGCCACGAGAGAAGTCATCAACCAAATGGTAAGTGATTTTTAGTTTAAAAAATGTTTATTATATTTATAGAGTAACAATAGCAGTTAAATAAACTGAAGTATCCTTATTGACTTATTAAACTCCATAACAGGAAGAGTTAAGCTCCCAGATCACCCAGGGCACTTGGCAGCCCGTTAGGCAGGATGATCCACTTTCCCGTGCTCTCGGGAAGAAGGATCATTTAGGTCGTGCAGTAGGCTTTGGTGGTCATGTCGGTATACGCCAAGCCTTCGGTAATCCTGGGTCCAGACACAATGCTGGAGGGAGCATTACATATGAGGAGCACTTACGCCAGAATGCGGAGCTCGAGCAGCGACTACGAAATGAATTTCAGCAGTCAATCGCTCAAGCTATGGAGATGATGCTTTCTGAGAGGATGAGTCAGGAGGTTTCTAGACCACCAGATCAGGCACAAGCATTAGAGCCCGCAACAGTGCCTCCCAGTAGTGTTCACTCCGTCAACCCATTTCCATATTCATCTCTCAAGGTTAGAACAACATGTTAACTACAAATAAAAAAAACAAATTATACACTTGTTTATGTGAATCAAAAATCTTTAATTTTGAAAATTTAGCAACCGATTGACTGCACATTGTTCCAAGTGATTGGCGTTGACGAAGTTGAAGTAGGGTGGGGAAAACTTTTCAAGTCTTCTGCTGGAGACACCGTGAGGAATGCAGCGCTCCGAGAGTACCATGCCCGAGTGCTTGTTGAAGGTTACGCGCCTACTTACGCGGATTGTCAGATACCGGTGCCCAGTGCAGACATATCCACCCTTCGTCAAGCTGAATCCATGGCAGTACAATGGCCCTGTAGATTGATTAAGCTTGGGGAGCAGTAGGTAACCCCATGAAAAAACTTATTCTTTAACATATCCTAGAGTAGAAACATATACTTATTAAATTAATATATTAGGAACACATTCAATCAAATTTTGATAAGGCAAAAGGAAAGAGAGTTGTTGTTGCACCAGCTAATCCTCGATGGCATCCGCGACTAGAGTTGTGATGAGATCGAATTTGCTACAACCGGCGGTTCTGAATGTCTTACCCCCCAAGCTGAAACTGTTGCACTCCATACTGTTGATGACGCCGCCAGCAAGAGATTCGGTTACAATGGAACCAAGACCGGATCTTTTTTACTATTCAGGTGCTCAGAGTTTTGAAATCTATCTTACTGATTTTGTGGAGTTGTTCATGAAGGATTGGTTGAGTGCGTCGATTCTCAAATCGGCTTGCATGTGAGTAATTAGCATACCTTGTACACATTTTACTCTGTATATTTGAAAATTAAATTCATAATATTGGTTTCTTTATATTGTGCAGGTTTGTTGATGACAAGGCGGTCCAAGTACATGAGAATAGTAGTTTCGGGTTCTTATGCCCCGACTACTGTTCTGAAGCTAATATGGGATCTGACCCCCAAGCTTTGGTCCAGTACTTGTCGACTGTGATACATGCGTGTGCAGTTGCTGATAAATCTTACATAATGCTGCCTCTTCATCAAGGGTAAGAATTTTATCTAATGTTAAGTTAGTTTAAAAATTATGATATTTGTATTATGTAATTGATTGAATTAAGTTCGGCTTGTATTGTAATCTATGAACAGCCGACACTGGTCTTTGCTCGTTCTATGTCTAAAAAGCCCAAGAGTCCTACAGCTTGACTCAGCATCTCGGCATCCCAAGAGGCCAACTATATATAACATGTTGATGAGGTGATGAATTTACTTAACTTGATTAATTATCAATTTTTAGTTATTTATTAATCATCCGGTTGATAACTTTTACTTTATCTGTGTGTATGAATTCTAGTGCCTTTGTATCTGTACTAACGCATATCCGGGGAGAGAGAATTAAGAAGATTCCGTGGAATGTAGTCAAGGTATTTTTGTAGTCCTTATTCAAATTTTGTAATATGTTCATTAGTTTTAAAATAGGAATAGTATTATAATTTATGTGTTAAATCGATTTTGAATATGTACGTAATACATGTGCAGTGTCCACAGCAGCCGGAGGTTCGGAATGTGGCTACTATGTCATTCGGTTTATGAGTGACTTGATAGCGGGACCGAGACTCTTGCCAGAGAAGTCTCTAGACAAGGTAAGTAGCATTCTCGAAATATTTTGGTTTTGTAGATAATTTTTAACATTGATTCTTAAACTGTAACACCCCTAAACTTAAACCTGTAATGACGTCATAACTCGTAGTATAATTAATAGCAAATCGCAGCGGAAAATAAAACTAACTACCTTGGTGTTACACGCCGTCACTCACCCTTGTGAGTAACAAGGCATCCTTACTCTTTCCAACATTACAACTTCTCACGCTGTGATGAACAGACACTGAGCACTCTAATTATTACAAACCAGTCCAGCTAAATGAGCAACTAACTGGTATACAACACACTCCAAAATAAAATACATAACAAATCCACAAGTGTTTATAAAAACACAGCGGCTACCCTGTTCCCCGCACTCCGGCTTGAGTATTCTTCAGTGACCTGAAATGTTTGGCCCAATGAAGGGCTCAGCAAACTATGCTGGTATGCTAAATGTAGTCCTAAGCCTTCTAGATTCCTTAAGTCGTTTTAGCCATCTTGACATTAGATTCATTACATACAATGCCGGTTTATAATGATAACAGAAATAACTATAAACACTTAACAAACACATAACAATTTACCTGCAAACAATTAGTGCATAATAATACACATCAAACAATAAACAACACCAACAACCCAAATAAGATGCACATAATAAACAACTGTTCTTGTTAGTAGGTCACATGACCATAACCACTTAACCTTTCCAATTAATTTACCTTAGGCGTCCTGTCAAGACAACCCTTATTAACCTGTGAAAATGGACAGTGTGTCCCATTGGGTTCCAAAGGAACCGTTACCAGTAGACCTTATGGCCCTGGATAAATATATGTAATGACCGATCCGGTCGAAACTGTGCACCAACGGCAGTGCATTCCGCCATCCCCGAATGTGGCTGATGGATTTGGAGTGACTCCCTGCTTGAGTCTCTCATAGTGATCACAATGCGCAACCAGAAAGTCGAAACGATCTGGATTCCTCTCTTTATAAGTTAGCCCTTTTGTCAGTGACATAATAACCAATACTTGAAATAAGACTATCACATTTGACCCTTGTTAGGTTCATTAATACCTAAAGGTCAGTTAGTCTTCTTTTTCCAGTTTAGATGTATAATCTTTAGTCACAAGACATTCGCGTACAAAATACAATGCAACAGTTTGAGCAATCCCACATACAATATCATTCACATAAAATCATAGATATCGTTCTTAACATTTAAACACACAATGCCTGGACCTCAGGATAATCCTTAGGACATTCAGACCACACAATTAACATACCGTTCACCGTGACAACAGCTAGCTTGACAGTTCACGCTCTAGTAACCTTTCTCGTACGCTTTTATTTATACATACAATAACGGGTAATATTAATACGACTGTCCACTAAATATTACAGTACTGTCTCTACAAAATTTATTCTCGTTGTATAATAACTCTGCATGTTATTTATTTTCCCCTGTTATTTTAACAGTGGTTCTAGATAACCTACCAGTTCATTATTTTATGTGAAGCTCACATGTGATAATGAATTATCATTTATACGGTACATCTTTACTTCATTAATTATATACTTATAATTATTTCCACTTATCATTTATATTATATCCCTTGGTCTTTTATTATAACCAAAATATTTTATAAACTTTATATTATATCCTTAATATACATAATACATTATATTACCTAGTTTCACTTCCTTGCCTTATTAAATTACAAAACCAATCTTATTAACTCGGTATTTATATATTATACCCAACAACTTAATAAATTACTAAATAACCACATATAATTTTCCGGTAATCATAATTGACCCCGTTAACTTTTACAACTTAACAAATATCCATATACTTTTATAATTTATTAAATACCCTTATCAATTTCGAAAATTGTAAAACAATTATATTAACTTCTATAAATTGCCAAATAACCTTATAACTTTTATAATTCACCAATTACCCTTATTATTTCGGTAATTACAAATTGATACCACAAATCTTATAAATTACCAATTAAGCCCATAAGCTCTTCGGTTCAATCATATAGTTTCTATATTTACACTTTTAACCCCAAAGCTTTATATAAGTTACATATTAACTTATAAACTATAGTTTAAATATTTTATTTCTTTAAATCACCAAAGTAACCCATATATTTTCTTATAATACATTTCCGCCTCATTTAAATTCTATTCTTCATATATACTTCCATAAATTACATATTCGCCCTTAAACTTTTATAAACTTAATATTTTATGTCATAAATCATTTTAACCCAAGTTTTGGTCAACACTTGACCAAGACTTAATTTCACAATTAATACTTCAATATACCCACAAAATCATATGTATTTTCGGTAAAACTCCAAACTTCCTCATAACTACAAGATAGTCCCAAAAACTTTATTAAATGTTATTCTTAACACTTAAACTCTTATTTAAATTCATCAAAATTCATAATATTAATTCATTTTTATATATCATAAAATACCAAACCATCCCTTATATTCTCGGCAATCTAGTATTTGTATCCCAAACTCTTCAAAAATTACATTTTAACCACATAACTTAATAAACTAGCCATTTAAATACTTGTAGCTATTTTTAATGTTCCAAAAATTTATAAAATAAGTTAATACACTTATATGTATTTCAAAATTCACTAAATCTCCCATATTGTTCTCGGCCCCAATTAAATTTTATCATATACTTTTAAAACTTGTTTTGAACTTAATAATATATATATAAATGTATATATGCCATATAACACTTCTAAACATTATACTAATGACTTAGAATGTTTATAAACTCAAAATAGAACATTTAATCCTTAAATATTTCGGCTTGCATATATGTGTATCCTAATTAATTTTTGTGACACATATTTTATACCTTAGGGTAATAATCTTACCTTATATGTTATAAATTATTTTCTTGATAATAGCCCAATATTTTCGGCCTTAATTTACTTAGAGGTTTTACATATTTTTTTTTATACCAAAGTTTGAAGCTTAATTAAACTTAAACTTAATAAACCTTACTTATATAAACTTACCCTTAAATCAAGACAACTCTTGTACTTGATTTTTCCTTGAATTTCCAAGCTCTTCAAATGGTATCTTGTTGTAGATATTTCGAACTCCTTGTATATATATAGGAGATCTATTTGTTAGACTTCTAACAAGAGCTTATAAATAATATTGTAGTAATTTTTACAAGAGTTTACCTTAGGAGTTAACAAGGTATTTTTGATACCCTTGTGATGATTGTAGATCCAAGTTTCCTTCATGAAATAATGAAGAAAATATTGGTTTAGAAGTTCCTAAATTTTCGAAAATTGTTTAGGTAATTACTTAGGATTTTTCAACATAAAAAATATACCTTAACTTGATCTTGTTGTTCCTTGTATTGTTGTTGAATTTAGGAACCTCCCTGGAGCATACATGCTTGGCGAAATCTTGTAAGTATGCTAGGATGATTTTTGCTTCAAGACTTAGTAGGATTAACTAGGAATTTACATAGAAATGGTGTTAGGATTTAATTCACCATTAATGGAGCTTAGAAGCTCTAAGGAATTAGTAACAATGGAAGTAGAAAAGAGAGGATTGGAGAAGAGCTACACATCGGCCAAGGTGTGAAATGGCAAAGAAAAAGAGCTAACTCACGTGATATATAGGAAGAATGAGGGAATCAATCTTGGAAATTATTGTAAGGTAATGTGTCATTATTCTATGATTTGTGTCTTCCATTATTTGATTTCATAATTGGTTCAAGCGTGACCTCTTATTGTAGTCCATCGGCTGGTGGAGAAGAATCATTAGTCTTTGATCTGCTAGTTGTAACTATAAGACAAGCAAGGTAGGTACATGTCCCCTTGAATTTTTATAAATTGAATGGTCCTTGTTTTCTTCTTTTATATTACGGTAATGTGCATGCTATCAATTATTAAACCATACTTTTATTTTAATATCGATCCTATATCCGCTTGTCAGATATCGATGTAGCCAACTATTTATATCCTGTACCTTGTTTATATTCGAACTTGTTTATTTTCAATATCTTATTTCGTCCAAACACATTCGTATACAAAGCTATACCTATTATTTTATGGTTTTCAAAATCTATACGTAGTTTCCGTAATCATTGGTGTTTGATAACCTTTAACCATGATAGTTATTATTTTTACTAATATTTTTCTTATGGGGTTTTACTAACTATACCGATCTACATCGTCTATACCCATGTATGAATAGATTAGTATGATTATTCAAAATCTTCAATTTAGTTGTCGTACCCACACAGGTGTAGTATCATATTTAGTTATCTCGGTGTGGTTCCGTACTATTATTTTCAGAAGAAAATATTGTATACTACTACTTTGATATGATAGCAAATGACGAAAGTAGTTTTACAGTTTATTGATTTCTTGGTAATTAGTGACATAAGAACATGGCTATATTAGTAGGTATTTTACTTTGTCTTCTTCCTTGTAGGTGCTGTTCGGCTGGGGTGGGAATGGAGCAAGCATGCAGTACCACTTGATGTAGGCTTACGGCTACAATGGAGGTAGGAATCACTTTTTAGTTTTGTTTTATTAGTAATTATTGAGCACTAATCTTGCTTATTTAGTGCAGGTCATTCGGTGGTAGTGGAGCATTTCAGCAACCCATTCATACCCATTTACGGTAATCATTTAGCTAATAGGTTAGATTTATTGCTTTTGTTTATATGTATTAGTGATGTAATTAACAATGCTAACCTTTCTTTACTTATGCAGGTACACGTATGGAGGCTCCATTAACAGATTTAAGCTGCTAAGTCCTAATATAGTGCATGCGTGAGTCATATATCTATTAGGCAAGAATTGTTTTGAATTAAACTAGCCAATTGTGACCTATATTGGCGTGTGACATAGGGATCAAATGGAGTTTATTTTTCATTTTATTTTTGTTACACTATATTGTACTAAGACCATACTAATATGTGTAATAGGCTCTAGCATTTAATTGGTACATTTTTATTATGATATAAGATGAAAGTTTTAAGGTAAAAATGCTGATTTTAGGTATGTTTTTGAACTAAAAATTGCCCCTATTTATACTATGAGTTTAGTACTGACATCAATTGATTTAGATGGTCATTTAATCCACTTTTAAGATTACTAACTCGTGGCTCCTCAAAAGCTTCAAGGTAATTGCGTAAAACGCATTTTTGTGACACCCGAAGGTGCGGTTTTGTGCTTTAAGGATTTTCTAGGAATTAATTAGTCGCTATGACTTTCAAATGTTTATTGGCATTTTTTATAGTCAATAATAATATATTAAGGTGTTACATTAAGTTACATGGGGTTATATAAACTTGTAACTCAATTTTCGGGCTAAAGGGGCACTCCCGAGATAAAAGGAGCGTTAAGAAATTTCCCCCGAGCTCTTTGTTTATTTTTGAAGAAGTAACTTGGGAATCCTCTTTAGAATAATTAATAATAATTTTAGGAACTCTAAGAATAATTTTTATAGGGGTTCGTGCCACCTTGGCACTCCTCCTAGGCATTCCCGGGCCTTTATGGGACCCACATCGGGAACTTCCGAGAACTTTGTATTTTTACTCAGTTCTAACTGAGGACTTGTATTTTAAAGATCATAAAATATTCATAGCTTATATAATTATTTAACTTAAGGTCGGGCTTTTAACGCTCGTTTATGACCTTAAGGAATTTAGGTGCGTTTTCTAACGCCTGAGTGTTTATATGTTTTCTTAGGGTTTAATAAACCCCCAAATAATATTTATAATTCTTCAAATAATATTTATTTACTTATATTTAATTATTTAAATGTTAGGGGTATTTCATAAACTCAAAGTATTATTAGCAACTAATCATATTTCTTTTTGTGTTAATTTTAAGGCTTTTGAAGAGTTGGTAGACGGTTACAACGAAGGACATATAACCGAGGTGCTCGAAGAATGGGTAGAATTCATGAGCGTTAATGTAGGTTGCTTTTAGGGTTTGGTAGGATTGAGTAGGATGATTTTGAAATTCTCATGAAACAATTGTGGTTTCTGTAAAGTTTTTGTTGATGTTTGATTTATTTGCTCAAATTTGTAAATGTAAGTGGATTATTGCCCGTAGATAGGTTTGGTGGCTATTGAAATGGTGAAATGGTTGATCTAATGCCCCACTGTGGTGGCATTGTTAATTGCTATATCTTAACAGGTTTGATTGATTTTGGGTGTGTGTGGTAGAATTGTAGGGTGGAATGGAAAAAAACAAAAAAAAACAACCTATTGCAGCGGTTCTTAGTAAGAACCGCTGCAATAGGCCCTGTCAATATTTTTTGAAGAGACCCTATCGCAGCGGTTCCTTCAACAACCGCTGCGATAGGTTGTTTTTTTTTTAAAAAAAAAGGTCTAACGCAGCGCTTCTTTTAAAAACCGTTGCGATAGAGCACCTACCGCAGCGGTTGTAGAACCGCTACGGTAGGTACCTACCGCAGCGGTTGTTAAAAGAACTGCTGCGTTATAGTACCTATCGTAGCGGTTCTACAACCGCTGAGGTAGGTGTTTCACCTACCGCAGCGGCACCCATCGCAGCGGTTTTCAACCGCTGCCATAGGTACCAAACAACCGCTGCGGTAGGGTCTTTTTCTACTAGTGGGTCAGGGTAAGAGACCGGAGGCTATGCTTAGATAGGTAGAAAGGAATTATAGATAGTAGTGAATTGTGTAAGGCTTGTAGCCTTAGAAGTATAAGTCTACTGAACGGTACACCCCTTTGTACTTAGAAAGTAAGTAGTTTGTGAGGAGTGGGTAGATGGTAGACCCTTAATGAGTATGTATACACTTGAAAGTATTGTTGTATTTGTATTTGGATTTGGATCTTAGTAAACTCGGTGTAATATGTTGTATAGTAATTTTGGGAGTATTGTATGGAATGGAGAATTTGTATTACCCGGTTGGTAATGGGAGTATGTATTGTAATGGTGTAGTACTCGGGTATTCCTGTCCATCAGACCGATGCTGTAAGTAGTAGTAAGCCTTACTAGTCACGTGGGTGGCTAATGACATTGTATCACCTACCGTTGTGTAAGTATGTATCCGCTGTGAGAGTATGGAAGTCTGAGGAGATTGGACGGTAATGACAGTATTAGCGGTAGGGGTGTTACAAAAAGTGGTATCAGAGCGAAGTATCGCTCTGATGACTGGAAATAGCGAGTTAGGAAATACCGAGTTAGGAATTAGAAGCTTAGGGCTAAGGGCTGAGTGATAGCGTTAGAGATACGCTAGTTAGGAACCACCGGTGTGTACCGGATACCTACAACATCAGACCCGCCCTCCACATTCCCCAAGAGAGAAGGAAAGTCCTCTCATATTCGGGAAAACCCGATCTGGCAGTAGTGAGATATTCCTATAAGAGGAAAGAACCTGACATATAGTAGATTCCAAGAGTTGGAAGTCCCGGAGACGGTTCCCGGTTGAACAACAATACCCGCACTTAATAGCGGTAGAATGAGTACTCCAACCATAAGAAGGCTACAACTCACAACAGCATGGGGCGACATGCTTAGCAGTCGCGAAACCTGGCTAGTCAACCAGCAGCAGGAAAGGAAGTACTAAGCGTAACAGAGCGGAAGAAGGAACAGTAACAAAACCCGAGACGCAAGTCTATGGAACAGTAATAGCTAAGTAACACCACCAACGGTATGCTAGCTGACTAAGGACATAGTCGGGAGTGGTTAACTCCAAAACTACAATGCCAAAAGGTTACAATACCTGGACAACATAGCTCATACAGCTGCAAGAACATTCACGTGATATAATCTGACAGGACTACAGGAGTAGTGCCTAAAGAAGCTAAGGCTCAGTAACCACAACAAATGTGTGGGAACGAGCCACAAAGAAAAACACAAGGCAAATGAATAAGGATCTCCAAGGATTGGAGAAGTGCCCCGATCAAGACAGCCACGTCAAGATCAGTGAGAAGTTACTTAAAAGATCGAGTATCCCAAACAAGAATCAATTGATCAAAGAAAGAGTCGACAAGACTACCAAATACGAGTGGAAACCATACCGTGATCGGTATAGGTTTACCCAAAAACCACCAGTACCACGCACTTGCCACGACAAGTGCAGTAAGAACGGAAACATGTAGAGGAACCTTAACACACAACCAGTACTTAGTAATGTACCGTAACCATAATGAAGCGACTACAGGATCACACATCCTAAAGACTAGAAGAATGAAACCTTGGGAAGGCCTAACGGCCCGACCACTGTATTTAGAACATACCAATCAGCGAGAGGCTAGACTTGGTCGAGACCTCAAACATGGCTATGCCATGAAGAACTTCTTTTAACACCGAACTACAATTTTAAACCTTTCTTTCAAAACCACAACCCTTCTTTTAAAACCTTGGAGTTTTAAACCAAACCAACAGAATTACGGTGAGTATCATAGAATGATACAAGAGGAGTTGACAATAGAATACTTCACCTAGGCGTGTGACGAGCACTACGAGTGTACCCAAATACGGGATGTGGGACGACCGCACTCCGAAGGCGCTTGCGGACCTGACAAATAGTCGGGTGAGTGGTAATGTATCAACAAGGTACCCCACGTATGTATACATGTAGTGTACGAAAAACGGGAAGTAGTCAACTCCGCTCTACGGACCATGAGTAAGTTCAAACCAGAACAGCTGGACACCTCAGACGATCAAGGAGAAGGAACTCAACTAAGTAATGAGTATAAAAGAACTCAGAGAATCCATCCGAATGTAAGGAATGGGGATTAGGAAGCGTAAAGAGCGTAGACTAATAAGTATAGACATTGGATGTGTCTCAAAGTCTTCAAGCAAATACATAACAGCTGGAAGGAATACCCAGCCTAAACACAGTAAGGCAAATGCCTAATGTGAACACCACGATGTTCAACAAACGAGACGGAGTCCCCAAGAACAAGTACCAAGACTACCAGGGAGCATAAACCATCATTGGAGAGGATGTTAAACCTAGTCTAGAACACTAGGAGAAAGTATAAACAGTCTGCCCAAGAATGGGAGACGTTATAACCCTAAGGGGGATAACTCAAATATGATACCACAAGGCGGTATAGTGGACATAACATATCATAAACATTAGCCGGATGTAACGGCGTAACCAACAACACCCAGGAGCAATCCTTAAAGGGTGTCTGAGTTAACAACAATCGAACAAAGCGGCATGATAAGAGCACGGGAGCTAGGACGAACACTCAGTTAGGACACCGAAGGGATTTCACTTAACAGGAAATACCCTCAACCGCGAAAAGGCACTGATTAACACCAGATTGCTTGAAGGGCCTCTCATGAACGGAAGCGTAATGCAACAACTTGCCATGGAGCCCAGTAAATACCTCTAACCCTATGATGGGGTACAAGGAGTGGAAACATGTATAAGCAGCTTGCAGCAATAAGGCTCAAAAGCCATAAACCAACTACGTTATGTAAACTTAAACGGCTGCAAAACCCACACCATTTAATAACAAGACTCGCAAGAGATATTGCTTCATACGACAAATAAATCGACGACTAAACCCCCCAGTTTTAAACTCAACATCATGAGTGGTTTGAAGTAATGGCTACCTCAGTGTCACTGTCACTGGAGCATCAGCCTAGTATACAGTTGATGAAGCTTTTAATCGCCCTTTATGCCTTCTGTAGCAATGGTAGCACAGAGGCATAAGAATTGTAATAATGCCAACAATGGCCTAGTCCACACTTGGACACTACGGAAAACCCGAGGGAAGGTGCCCCTCGTTAACTGAAGACCACCAATACGGTGATGATGTGAACCCTTAGAAAAGGCTTCCATCTACAATAACAACAAAGCTTGCGCATGTAGTTATTGCCAAGAGACAATCGAATAAGAAAATGAGATTTCTAAACCACTACGCCTAGAATAGGGCTTTGAGAGCAACTATGAAAACCGAAGAAGCGTCGGTTCAGAAACAAACACAGAATGCGTATAATGTGGACTGTAGAAGCACATCGCTTAAAGAGCATAGGGACTCGAAGGAATAAGTATACTCCATATGCACCCAAGCATATGGTGAACTATTGTATGAATGGTGGAAGTACATAAGCAGAGACTAACATAGTAAACCTTGTCATGAGACTTATGAGTGGAAACAAACCCCTCAACAAGAACTCCACTTATCAGTGATAGAACACTCTTTAGTTAGAGAACGGAATCGGAAAACCATTGAAGTTTCTTGGGATGTCCCGGTGATGTACATACAAAGGTAAAACTGCACAGCCAGAACCTATAACCAATGCCTAGCACTAATTGTCAAAAACAATCAATGTGAATGCACATTGGACACCAATAATGACCAGCGCTCAAGAGAGCTTATAACCCGGTAAATCACTTCATCTTTGGTCCACCAAGATATTTGGCAAATTATATCATAAATGATGAAGTAATGTGAGGCAAGCTAACCTACACATGAAACCTAAATTGAAATAAAACACCCCCACATTGGGAAGATAATAATATTGCGGTATGTTACGACAACCGTCATACACACG
Organism: Limonium bicolor; assembly: GCA_023374045.1. NCBI lineage: Eukaryota > Viridiplantae > Streptophyta > Magnoliopsida > Caryophyllales > Plumbaginaceae > Limonium > Limonium bicolor. Next base: position 181,439,685 of record CM041779.1, on the reverse strand, counting down.
AACATAGGAAACCCTTAGTGTATTCACACCATAAGGAAATGGTGCCAACGACAATGGCAATGAGTAAAGATAAGCTACCACGGTAACAGAGACCGTAAAAACGATGTGGTATAATGAGTAAGAATATGGTGCGCAACAAGCGGCCGCTATGAAGAAGTAGCTAGACAATGACACGGAGTTGTAAGTACGAGATGACAGGCAGAAATATTCATTCCTATCACATAAGAGATTTACTGCCAAGCGTTTACGCCTCTACACTCTGTATGACTGAGTGTTTTGGTATTGCACTTGTGCAGCTAATGATCTAGTGGGATAGCTAGGAATATGGAAAGTGTAAATTGTGGTAAATCCTTCGTTTCACCAACGATCAGGGCAGAAGCTAGTTAAGCAAAAGCTTAGAAACAAACCGTGTGGCCTAAGGCCAAAGAAGCACAAAGAGTGTAAAGAACACTTGTACTGAACCAGAAGAACTGGTATAATTCAGAAGCTATTGACAACAGAGGAAGCACTATAACTAAGTAGTGACTTAACCTCGCCCGACAATAAGTCGGAGGAACTTAGTGAATAATCGTGGGAGTACGAATGGAATGTATAATAGATTGCCAGAGAGCTGGTTATAAATCTAAAACTCATTGAATTCAAGCACGGTAAAAGAATACCACACTTGCTTAATAAACCTTATTCCCACAATAGAGGGATAAAAAGACGATGTGTAGCACATCTGGAATAACCAAAGAGCGAATTAAGCACTAAGGTTATCAGGGTCGCGCAGCAGAAGCTAGTGGGCCCTAACTAAGAGGTTAATGTACCCAGTAAGTATGAAAGAATGGCTATCAATGCCTTGAAGCCTGATGGGCTAGAACCGAATTAATTATGAGTTAAATAAACTCCTATAGGAATTCTTGGTGTAGGGACTGAACCATTAGTATGATTAAGACCCTTTGACCAGAATATATTGAGTAATAGACTGTAGGGAAGCTAAAATACTTCAGATTGCCCAAATTAAGTGATCCAATGTTCAATAATAACATATGGTAGATTGCGTGGGTGTAATCCCTTTTAAGGGGGGTAGAGCGAAAACCGCTTAGTGTAAATTTCACTAATAAAACATGTAAAGTATAATGTGCATAGCACAAAGGAGAATTGATTTGATGATTGGTCCTTATGTTAAATAAACATACGTATTCATTCATATTGTAATGGTGGTAATTAGGCACGAGAGATGCGAATACCATAGGAGGAATATAACCATCTTGTAACTCCAGTGTGAGAGTATTAGTAAAGAAGAGTAGAGAAACTCTTTGGGAAATGATAACCCCTATTGTGTATGTCTATTTGAAGTTAGACATGGCATTACGATGCATGAGTCGGTATAAAACCGATGTAGAACCTAGAAGACGTTTTGAGACAATTGAGAATAAGTAGTGGACGGAGCTCAACAAGTATCGTATCCTTTAAAGAAATAGTATGAAATGATTGAGAGTAGTTGATGAATGGAGCCCATGAGTAGTGTATTCCTAGGTAAGTACTTGGAAGCAAATTGAGGATGACTGGATTCGTAGGTATTGTATTCCTTAGTTAGAATATTTAGGATGATGGAGAGTAATGGATGAAAGTAGCGAAAGTCGATGAAAAGAACCCCATAGGCATGGAATCTTGAAGTAAAGCATTTGGAAGTAGATTGGGGATGATTGATGGACTGAATTCCATCCTTTGGAGATGTATGAATTGTAATTATGACTAGGAAGAGTAAAAAAGATAGAAAATGGAAATAATTGAATTATTTGGTTGTTTGAAACTGATGTGGGAAGTCGAACTTGGTCCTGATCAGATTTAGGGAAACCGAACACAAATGTGGAAAGATAGTTCAACACTGATGTTGATCACATCAGGGTCGAATGATTCTTGAAGCTCCCCTCAAGTGGTCACAAGAATCACGCATAGGATAGATGTAATGAAGATAAATTGGATTTGGGAGTTGATTGTGTTTCAAAAGGATTCCTAACCAATAGGTTCTAGATGTTTTCTTCAACCCTTTGAGTGTATACATCGAGGAATCGCAAAACCAAAGAGTCGGTTGTAAAGCGAATTGTGTTGTGCTTTCATGATGCCATGCTTGCACCGTATTGTATGTATTGTAGGTGAACACCGTGTGTAACGGACTGGAGGATGTATGGATGTAGTAAAAGGATTTGAGAATCCGTAAGGAGGACTGTAGGTATGATCTTGGCATTAAAAAGGTCAGAATGGTTAGAGATAAGGAATCACCAACTTTGACCAACTGTGAGGTGCCACAGTGTAGCACTAATTGTATTCTGAGTATGTATATACAATGAGTAATGTAATTGTGTTGTACGGTATAGGACACAATTAGTAGTGTGAATTGTATTGTGTATGGTAATTGTGTAGTGCGTATGGTAATCGTGTATTAGGTATTGGTATTGAGTATGGTATGTGGATGGTGTATTGATTATCGCATTGGAATGTGTACGTTGCAGCGTAGGAATTATGAACACCTTGTAAGGTGGTAGTAAAGCGCATTGTGAGAATGGATTTGCCAAATGAATAGATATAGTAAATCGTAAACCTTGAGCAACTTTGAGGGCAAAGTTTCTTAAGGGGGTAGATTGAAATACCCCGTAATTAAAAGTAGTGATTAATTAGGCTAATAAGTATTTTAGAAGCTTAATTATGCCTAAATAAACATGAGGGAACAAATCCCGAAGGAAACAGATCCTTAAAATGGATTAAAAGCATAGATGAACCTTAAAGTGCGTTTTTTGAGGAAACCGGGAAAACGCGACTTTAAGCGGGTTAAATAGACTCAAATAGTCATTAATAAACATTAATGAAGGTTGAGAACCAACAAAATTAATTAAACGAGAAAATTCCAGAAAACGGGTTCCGGTTAGTAAAAACTGTAACAACCAGGAAGTTATGGGGTGAGAGTGTAATAAAACAAAATTAGTGTGTCCACTTTTGTAAATAAAATGCACAAATTTGAGGGTGTGTGTGTAGTCGGCAGCCCCTCTCTCTCACACTCTCTTTTATTTTCCTAATATGCTAAAGGACAAATAAAAAGTGAAAAACAAACAAAAACACTCTCTCACCTCTACTCCCCCTCTCACTCACGATTTCTCCCTCTCTCTCTCATTTTCTTCTTCCTCCTTCCAAGCATCCATGGCAATTTTGGCAACCCTCATACAGCCCTCCTCTTCTCTCCTCTTGTTGAAGGCTTAAAACTTCTCCAAATCCTACAAAAATTATACCATTGAAATCCCCTTACCAAGGAGAACACCTTCCTCCTTTCAAAAATTGGAAACCACTACTTTCATCTCCATGGGTATTCTCCATTTGAAGGTTTGAGTCCACCAATGGAAGCTCCTCCTTCTCCTTGATGTTTTGAGGTAAAAATAATCTTGAAACCCCATCTTTTTCTAGCCCCATTTGGCAAAACGAAAATTCACATTGAACTCTTGTTTTGTTCCTTGTGCTCCAGCCGATTTTGGCTTCTTCATTGGGCTAGAAATCTTGCTCTCTTGCTAGTGAAGAACCTCATCCATGGGTTGGAAGGTAATGCTCTTTTCTAACTCTAAAAACACTAAATTCTAGGGTTAGTTAAGGATGGTATGCTAAGTTAGAATTTGTGTATTGGTATGGGCTGTAGCATTCGAGTGTGGACTCCATTTGAAACCGAGAACAAGAAGGAAAGAAAGGAAAAGATAGAAGAAGGGAAGAGAAAGGAGGAAAGAAAGGAGAAACTAAAATCACAAGGTAAATGCTCTTACCTTGAATTGGTTTATGTAGTGTAGTGTAACAGATTTTGAGTATTAGAAATGTGTAATGTATATGGAAATGAGTAGTAAGTATGTTGTAGTATAATGAGGGAAGTAATGTAGCTGTTTTAAGACTTATAAAGGATATTTAAAAGCTTGGGAAGACATTGGGTAATGAGTAGGTATGTGCAGGAAATTTGTTGTGTTGTGGTGAAGTTGAAAATATGAGTATTGATGCCTTGAATAAACAGGTTGTATGAATGAGCATTTGTGAGCTGAAACAATGTGTGGGCAATGTTAAAAATATAGGGGAACCTCTGCCCAAATTTGTATGGAAATTAGAGGACTTAGATGCGTAAGGAGAGTGAATAACTTAGACAATAACTAGGTGTGTTTTGGTAGTAGTTGTGAGTGATTAATCATGTTGGAAACAGATTTGGAAAAGGGCTAAGTGATGGGAAGAGCTAGGATGTAAAGTAATGAATTTTGAATG